>VXBP01005308.1:711744-895880 GCA_013400115.1 Rhinopomastus cyanomelas | reverse complement strand
TAAACCACCCAAACACCCCCCCCCCCCCCCCCCGAAAACTCAACATCTTCAAAATGGGGTACAGCAGGGGAAAAAAATAAATAATTAAAAAAAAAAATAATCACATGGCAGCCTGAGGGACCCTAGCTGTTCCAGAACAGAACTGTTTGCTCAGTGTTCCAGTTTGAAAATTACAGAGTTTTCAGACTTATAGATTTGTGCTTTCACAAAGAAAAAGTTATGTTGCTTTCAAAGCAACCAGTGACCTGTCCCAAGTATCTGCCCTTATGGGGTGTTGGCTAGGCAAGAAGATAAAGGGGTGAGTGATCTTAGCCCTGCCTCTTTTTGCTGAGGGCTTCTAGCCCAACACTAACCCTAACCCCCGCCACATTTCCAGAGGTGGGGGGAGAAAGATTGGCCTGCTGTGGCCCAGCCTGGCCCGGCTCTGCTGCAGGGAGAGATGCGGGGGCTCCGTGCAAACACCAACCCCAGCCTGGATCTGGACCCTGCTCTGCCTGAGGGAGGGATGCAGCGGCTCCACATGGACTGGAGAAGCAAGATCTTGGTGCCATCACTCCCCCACCATGGAGCAGCAATTCAGCCACTTGCAGTGAGCTCAAGGAATTCCTCTTTTTCCCTCCTGGAGCTGAGACAGGAGAAAAGAGGAGAGGGGATGGTCATGGAACCCTCTTGGCCACGTTTGCAGAGTGTAGGGGGGGGCCCTGCTGATGTGGCCATGTGGCGAGTCTCCATCTTGGGTCCCGCACGTGGCGAGGGCCACGCGGCTGCCGCTGCCACCATTTTAGAGAGCACTGATCAGCAGGAAGAAGACTGTTTGTAATTTCTGCTGCTGTTGAAAACTGGGGACGCTTAAGTATTGGGGAGAAATCCTTTGGGCTTAGCTGAAGCAAGCAGAAGGACTCGAGAATCCTTAAACCTTGAGCATGAAGGACAGTCTGGGTTCTTTGTTTGAAAGCATGTCTCCTGCACTGAGGGATGTGGTTCAGGTGCTGAGGAATCAGGCCTGCCCAATGAGTGTTGAGCTGGAGAACTCACCAGTCTGGACAGCCAGGGTGCCGCTGTTTGCAGGCAGGGGTGACACATGAATAATAAAGAGCGTGGCAGGACTCGTCTCTACTCAACTGACATGTTCTTTTCCCAGGTCTCTAATGCAAAAAACCCAAGGAGCGATACAGGAGTGATCTCCCATTGTGTTTTTCTCAGAATATGTGATGGCATTTGTGACACAGTTTCTACTTTGTGTGCACCAGCTTGCTTAACCTTTTCTTGTCTCTGTACACAGAGTTAACAAACCCTTTCCCATCTTCCCTAAGCTGTCCATTGTCTGGCAAATTCTATCAGAGATCTCATCAAGACCTAACTGCTTTGTTTTCTTTTCCTTTATCTTTAATTGTGGTCTTGAACCCACCACACTCAGTCATGTGTGACTGGTGAGCTCTGAACTCCTGTTCAAAGCACGTTTAAAAGATACACAACCCGAAACTGCTAGCCCCCTTGAAATAAGGCATTCATTCATGGTCAGGAGCTACAAGGGCAAGCCCAGTGCAGTGAACTAGATTTTCCATCATCCTCCCCTGGAAAACACATGATCTAACTTTCCTCTATCTATATGGTTCCTACAACACTTCAGACCTCTCCATCAAGGAGCTAAGAAAGAAGCTCTGCACAGTTTGGGAAGGCAGTTGGCTCAGGTTGGGGATAAAAGGAAAGCATGCTCAAAGAAAATCCCTCTGACTGGAAATACCCTGCCAGTTCATTATCCACTTGCATGGCCAGGTCCTCCTTATGCCCAGTTATGAGCTCTGCTGGGAGGGCAGACTTTCCACTCTCAGAAATCAAGATATTTGCTAAGTTTCCTTACACTCATTTCTCTGTTGTAGGGTTCTACCTGGGTACATTTGTCTATGGTGGGTCAGTCTCTTAATTAACAGCAAACCAGTCTTTAGGAAAATATCTGAAGCCAGACATCTAGCTACAAAGTACAGGTTAAAATTCCAGCAAGACCATCAGCAGCACTGGGCATGTTCTCTTCACATTCTGAGTGAAAATTATTTGTATGCTACTTTAAAGAGAAAAAGGTTCCTTTCCTGCTAACACTAGTGATGTCTCGTACCGATGTTATAGTGACAGACCATGGCCTTACAGACCATTCCATATTCTCCTTCTCATGGGACTTCCCACTTCTTTGTTAATTCAAACTCTACTTTGTTCCTCCAGATTAACTTCCTACTTGAAAGGCTCCCTGCCTTTGAACGGTGGCTGGTTTTGCTCTTGTTCAATGATTTTTTCCTTCTGTACAAGCCTTGTACTATATGATTTATGGACTATATGATTTATGGCTATAAATCTAAACCACAGAGTTGCTGAAGATCTTCCTGCACTCTGCTGGGAATGGCAACTTACACTGATCCTACTGAATGCTGCTGGAGAAAGTGTCCAGTCCTACCGACTTGCACAACGCAGACACAGGACACTTCATCTACACAAGGAAACACTTCTTTTTACTCTGAGCAGGTTGCTGAGGGAGGCTGTGGAGTCTCCATCCTTGAAGATACTCAGAAGCTGTCTGCACACTGTCCTGGGCAACTAGCTTTAGGCAGCAGTCTAAGCCAAGGGGTGAGCCAAGGGGTTGGAGATGACCTCCAGAGTTCCTCTCCAACAGTTTTGCTGTAGCACAGTGATGCAGTTGTAGCTGCTTTCCAGACAAAACTCTAACTGTGTCAAATCTGCATTGCTGCTGCAGATACAATTCAGAGCAATAAGCCTTGTTAGCCTGAGGAAATAAATTCTCTTCCAGCCTCAATCACCCTGCTATCGTTCAACCATCACCTGAGAGATCCTATCTCAAGCAGATTCATGAGAAATAAGCCGTTAGTCCCGTTTCACCAGCTGATCTCTGTCCACAGGCAGCTAACATTTGGTTCAGTGGAGCTGCTCTGCAGGCTGCCTAGACCATCTGAGACTCACACCAGGTGGGTTTGCTAGGATCAGTGTATGACTAAGTGCACAGGAACACTTTTCCTTAGGACAAAGAGATGCATAACTTTTCAAAACCTACCATCAAAAGACAAATACCAGAGATCTAAATGGAGAAGGGCCATCCAGTTGGTCCTGGTTATTCATTTATTTACACCTTCCCTCACCTCCCTGCTTGTCACATTTGTCAAATGTCATTAGACTGCTTCAGAGAGGGGCCAGCTTTAAAAATGTCCCTGCTGACTGCCACAAAGGGAGGCAAAGGCTCAAAGCCAACACAAAAATCACACTGATACTGATCAGAAAACATCCTGACAGTAAACCATTACGGTCACGCGCAGGCTGACCCAGTGCTGCACGTGGCAGCGTAAAGCAAACCACACACCCTCGTGTGCCACACGCTAATGCAGCTACGGCGGAACTGATTTGTGCATGGAAGAGAAAGTACTTCTCAAAATAAACACACGGTATGTTCCCTGCCAAAGAGCTACTCTCCAAGGCACCTGAAGGGTTCCCCCTGCAACAAACTGCTCCCTCAGACACACAAGGCGTTTCCTTTGGCCGTGGCTAGCAGTGACACAATACAGAGCGCACGCAACTCTACTCACTGTTCTACTCATGGTTCACTCACCCCATTTTGATGAAGAGTTGAGCACATGGCTTTAAATAATGCTTCTCCCGTAATAAGACCAGAAACTCCAGAGAACTTTGCAACACTCCTTTCCTCACTCCCTTCTTTGCTTTAAACGACCTCCTGCCCCAAAGAAGTGCCATAAAGAGGAAAAGAACTCCTTTCTTCACTGATAAGAGGCTCTACAGTACCGATTCAGTCCCAGTGTCCTCTTCAAGACAATCTGAGATACTTACGGAGTCCAAACCTTGGGAAAGGCAGCAATTTCTTCCGGTGTATATTCATCTAACCTCCTGGGGACCACGCGAGGCTGAGGAATCTCCTGTAGAAGATTCTTCTGTATATCTTCTGGAATAACCTGAAGTGAGTGATAAGAGTCTTCTTTAAATGATAAAAGTCTTCTTAAAAAAAAATCCACTACTCCTCCACAAATCCAGACCAAAGCTTGCCACACTGCTGCATTCTCCAAGCTAATTTGGCCAGCAGACAATCTCACACTTTTGCAAAATGAAGATAAACAACCTTTCAACTGTATTGAGAGAGAGAATGAAAAGTAGATAGATTTTTCTGAATCTACCTTCTTACGAGAAGAGTTCTGCTCTTGCTAACACACTTTCACCTACAAGTCACACAGAAGTGAAAATGTAACTGCATGGCTACTCACGTCGTCAGGGAAGAGATGCAGCCTCTGCATCATGGTTCTTCTCTGGAGGTTTTTTGGAAGCATCCTATAAACAGTCAGTTTGACAATCTGAGGAGAGATGAGAAAAGCTGATCATCAGGCTACAGATAACACAAAAAGCTGCTCTTCCACCTGTCTGTTCCACTGGTCACCGCTGAACCTCTTCTCAGTCAGCTCCTTCTCTACTGCAGCGCTCTCAGCACAATTAAAAGTGCTCTGGACTTACTGGTGTGGGGAGAGGAACACACACTGCAACGGGCTTCTGGAGACTTTTGGCTTACAGAGTTCAGCACTATTTTTAGCATCATGGCAGACCACATATGATCACTCCACTAGGAAAGGAACGGAGAGGCTTCTTGTAGCTCAGCATTGCACTGTGCCTGTACATGCACCTGCTACTGAGGGAAACACAAACTAGGCTCTAGCAAATGTTCCCAGCATCTAGTTTAACGCTGCCATTTGCTAAGTTTGAAACTGCTATATAATTGATGCAGCAACTCTTCAGTAAAGCTGACACACCGAGGCACCACTTCATGCACACACTGGACACACAAAGTCTAATCTATTCCCTGAGTTTTAGTTCCAGATGGAAAATCTCCCTTCTGAGCATCAGGAACGAACAGAATCTGTTCAGTTGAAGTCACAAACCTGGCTGAAACGCCCTGCACTAGGCACAAACAAATCTCCCTGGGATTTAGATGTTTTGAAGATGGTACCAAGCAAAGCTGCTTCTTTTCATACAATTAATTGAAGGAATTAAATCAAAGTTGTAAAGGGTTCTCAGCTGGAGCCACAGAGCTCAGATGGGGTGTTTAATGGTTGCAAGTGAAATTACTGAGAAGTACAGGTTCTGGGACTTGCAGGCACTTCCACTGAAGTCAGTAACACTCGAGGCAGTGTGGCCCCTATATTACTTGGGTTTTGCCACGTATGAGACAGTAAGGCTGTCACAGGAGCCTCATAAATGTTCTCTCTCTCCTTGAGAACTGACAGCCTCTAGAGAAGCCTCAACATCAGGAAGATTTTCAGCTATTATGCAGCCAGTACTACGCATCTGTGGACAAACAGAATGAGCCAACTAGTACATCACAAGGGACAAAGCAATCTACGACGCTGCTACCCTAATAAAAATTTACAAGCAACTATTAAAAAACAAAATATGAAAAGTACTAATTTAGGGATCAAAGTTGTTTGTGCTTGTACTGCAGCCTAGAAGTCACTTAGGTCAGCGTATCATGTGCTCAAAGGCAAGGTGAAGACGGACAATAAAACTTCACTGGTTTACTTTGCTGATACTGAAAATCAAGTGAGACTGTGTAGGGGTGTAGGAAAACACAGGGTACTGACCTCATGTCAAGTGAACGGCTTCTTGACCATCAGTAATTTTAATTGCCTCACCTACTTTCCTTCTTACCCAGTACCTTTCCTTACAGCCAACTAAAGATCAAAAACACATCAGAGCTAAAGATAGAGATGCAGAGGTTTCCTGAAGCACTGCCTGGCTGTAGGGACTTTTTTGTCTAAAAGATTTTATTCCAATCTAACAATGACTTTTAACTTCAAATTGTGGTAGAACCAGGTTAGTTCCTTAGATTAATAAGCTGTCCATTCACACTGTCCTACATAAGACCTACAGATACACAGAGCCAGCCAGTGATTTCACTCCAGTCAAAAAAACGACTGTGAAACACTGCAATGAAGTCGTTAAATACTTCACTACTTCAAAGAACTGCTGTTTGTGTCCTAGTTCTCCTCTTCCTCCGCAGCACAGGCAAGTGTTGACACAAACCAGTGGGCCAGATGAGCAAGCTGGTCTGTTCTGGTTACAGACAGTCCTGCCTGCTGAATCCAATCCAATCTTTTAGCCACAAAGAGATGTGCTCGGCTGTCAAACTGTAACCACTCACCAGTCACACTGGAACAGAACTATTTATAAGCTTGAGTTAAACAACAACAAAATGGTCCAGGCACTGTGTGCAGTCACTGCAGAACTGCGAGCCTCAGGGCACCTAAGTAAATGCCCAGGGGTGATTGAATACTCAGAAGCAGTTTTCTAAGGGCAGCAAGCACAACCCAAGGTGTGCTTGGGTATGTCTGCCCAAAGCCGGGCTCTGCCAGAACTCGTTGGCCTTTCTGTGCTCTTTGACACATGGGGGAAGAGCATGATGACAACACCTGCAACAGAAAAACCACCCCACATGGATCACAAATCATTTTTCACTGAGGTACACTGAAGATTCACAGACTGATTTGGGATAGGAGTGACCCTCAAAGATCATCTCGTCCAACCATAGGCAGGTAGGTGTTGTACTAGACTGAGCTCCTCAAAGCCTCAACCAACCTGTCCCTGAACATATTCACAGAGGGGGCATTCCCCAATTGATCTGGGCAAATGTCATTGTAAAAATAAATACAAATTTCCTTATGATCCATCTAAGTCTCTCCTCTTTCAGTTTAGCACCATCACCCTTTGTCACATCACAGAATGACTGAGGCTGGAAAAGCCCTCTGAGCATATCCAGCCCAGTCCAGGACCTAACATCACTCCATCTGCCAGACCAGGGCACTAAGGGCCACAGCCAGGCTGGCCTTCAACACCTCCAGGGATGGGAACTCCACCACTGCCCTGGGCAGTCCAATCCAGCCTCTGATCACTCTTTCTGTGATGAAGGGCTTCCTAACACCCAACCTAATCTTCCCCTGCAGCTTCAGGTCCTGCTCTCTCATGCTGGTGCTGGTTGCCTGGGAGAAGAGCCCAACCCCTACCCGACAACAACCTTCCTTCAGGGAGCTGTAGAGAGGGAGAAGGTTCCCCACCTTGAGTCTCCTCTTTTCCAGGCTAAACACCCCCAGCTCCCTCAGCCTCTCATCAGTCTTTCCCTCCAGTCCCTTTCCCAGCCTCACTGCTCCTCTGGACCCACTCCTGACCCTCAACCTCCTTCTTGAAGCGAGGGGCCCAGCACTGCCTCCAGTACTTGAGGCAAAGGCTCCCCAGTACAAGGGAAGTATGATGTCCCTAGTTCTGCTGATCCAAGCCAGGATGGCACTGGCCTTCTGGGCCACCTGGGCATCCTGCTAGCTCCTGTTCAGCCATCTGTCAACCAGTGCTGCCAGCTCCCCCTCTGCCAGGCTCTCTCCTGTCACTACAGGCCCTGCTAAAAAGCCTGTCTCCACCTTTCTTACAGACACCCTTCAACTTCTGAAAGACAGCAACTCCAGAGTTTCAGTGAAATGAACTCTCAAAGGAAACAAACTTGCAACAGCCTCATTAACAGTACAAACAGCTGAGATTTTAATTGCATTGAGCCTTTTAGTGGCTGAGCCATGTGAAGATACAGCTCTCTAAACAGTAGAGCTAGAGGGAGAACACGAGAGGGTAAGAATAACCCTGAGCTACACCGTGCACAACCACTGCCCTGGTAACTCACGGTAAGAGCAAAGAGCAGCAAACCCTTGGCTTCTGCACCAGATCATAATTCTCTCGCTAAGACAGGTCAGAGGCAGTTTCACCATCTATCCCTCAAGCTCAGGCACCCTGGTTAAGAAGAAAATGGTGAAAAAAGGAAGGATGGGGATAAACTACTGAGACTTTTAGAGAGCCAGATCCAGTGAATTACTAAGCAAGGTCCCCCTGTAGTTTCTATTAGTACCTGCAAGGTGGCTACTCAACTACTGAGCAGAAAGCCATAAAGGACAGAGAAGGTAGTGCTGGAAAACCTCTGGCTTGCTTCCCTATAACTTCTGCCTTGAAGAGTTTCCTTTGAGCCAAAGCAAATCCAAGCCTGGCTCCTGGAAGGCTTCAGTTTACATCCAGCTCTGTGCCCAAAACTCTGTCCACTGCCAGAACATTCTCTCACTCTACCTGGTGCGATGACAAGTCAAAGAACTCAGTGAAGTGCAATCTTAGCTGAAACTGTAGGGACTGATGTCCCTACTGAAGAGTGACTTCAGGAAGGCAGGTAGAAGCAGCAATACTTACAGGGTATTAAATAAAGGCTCCTGTTACCGGGACATGCTAATGTTTTACTGAAAATACACCAACTCGAACTAAACAGCCATAAAAAGTCTGTTTCTGAGCTCCTGTACAATCCAAAAGCAGATTCAGTGCTCCCTCAAAACACACAACAGGACATGCTGCTGCTTTAGGTGATAAAAATAAGAATCTCTTTGTAATAAACTTCTGCTGAAAGATAATCATTAAGTTTTTCTGTGTGAGTATTTAAATAACAAGGTTTAGTTTTACATGAGAGGCAGTTTCTGGCTGGATTTCAAACTGGCCAAGTTGTCTACCTGCCTGTGGTTCTCACTGCAGCCCTGAACACAGGTTAAATCTAATCAGCAGAGTTTCAAACCAACACCACATGGTTACACAACATCACTTCCATTACTTTGGTACTTTTCAGTTTAAAGGGTTAAGACAGGAGAAGAATCTGGATGCTCCTGTAGCAAAGCTCTTTCCCTTTTGGTCCCTTACGAGTGGTCTGACATTCTGCAAGTACAAACGAATTCAAACATCCATCCACCTGAAATGCGTCGTGAAGCTGCAACACTGCAGCGCCTGCAGTAGGCTTCAGCTGGGACACGAGCAGCAGGCTGTGCTCAGTGGAGACCAAGGACTGAGAAAGAGCCTTTGCCAGACCAAACACACTTTAGAGATGGAAATGAACACAGCAAGACCACTCCTGCTCCTGGAAGCACAAAGCTATCAGCCAAGTTTTCCGAAGGAAGCCCACCCTAAAACTGGAATTAAGTCCATTAATCACCTGGAAGTAGGTCTGGAACACAGGAAGGACACAGCACTCCAGAGAAAACACAAAGGGATGAATTGCAGGGTATTCTAGTCAAAACCTGCAAGGGCTTCATGAGACATCACTTACTGGGAGGTACAGTTGGGTATTACCTTTTCCTTCTACCAGCTCTTGGATTTGTTCTGTGTGTTACACTTCTAATATCATTTTCTACTCTTTTTGCCTTCAAAATTTAAACAAGAAATAGGCTCAGATTTACTTTGCCACAAGGAATTAACTGTTTGTGTCTACTATGAAGCAGAAGACCAAGGCAGCTCAGAACCATGCCTTCCAGGCTGAGCTTTTCTCAAGACATGATTGTTATGCAGATCCGAGCACGGCAGTACCTGTGCCAGTGGTTGCTGAAGAGCATTCAAAAGCAGAACTCAAGCATTTTAAGCCCCTTCATATTGGTGCCAACAGCTGAACAAACCAGAGCCCTGACACCCTGGAGGCCTCCTCACAGCACATTTCCCCTGCCGCTCTTAATCATCCTCCCTCGCAGGTAACACTCCTTTCAACAATTACTGCCCAGTATTGTCAGAGGCATCAGAAACCCCTGAAGACTGCCAAGGTCAATCCTCTCACTGACCATTTGCTGAGAGACACACAATTTCTTCCTCTTTTTTTTTTTGGACTGGCAGATTCTGATGCAGCCAAAAAATCCCCCACAAACCAAGTGTTGCCTATTTTCACAGAACAGACATGGATTGAGAGCTTTGTCCTGACAGGATTACTGCCTGCTCTACAGATCAAAGATCTCCTCCCACAGCTTTCAATCAAGATGGATTGGAATAAGATTTCTCCAGAAGTTCCCCACCACCACCACCAAGTAATCTTTGCTCCCTCTCCAACATGTAAGATTTGAAAGAATACCTCCCAGCCTTCCTGTATCAGGTATTTCAAAGCCCAGTTTTGAAACCATGGGTCTCGTGCCCACCAGCATTAACTAATTGGATGAGGGATTAGAGAGCACTGTCAGCAGGTCTGTTGATGACACCGAGCTGGGAAGAGTGGTCAATGCCAGCAGGTGTGCTGCCATCTGGCAGGACCTGAACAGGCTGGATAGCTGGGCAGGGAGACATTGAATGAACTATAACAAGGGAAGTGTAGAGTTTGGCATCTGGGCAAGAACTACTCCAGGGACCAGGATACTGTGGGGACTGACCTGCTGGAGAACAGTGGAGGAGAAAGGACCTGGGGGTCCTGTGGCCTGCATGATGGCCAGGAGCCAGCAATGGGCCCTGGTGGCCAAGAAGGCCAATGGCATCCTGAGGTGGATCAGGAGGGTGATTAAGAGATCGAGAGGTGGTTCTTCACCTCTACTCTGCCCTGGTGAGACCACATCTGGAATCTTGTGTTCAGCTCTGGGCCCCTGAGTTCAGCAAGACACAGAACTGCTGGAGAGAGTCCAGCACAGAGCCACAAAGACGATGAAGGGAGTGGAGCATCTCCCTGATGAGGAAAGACTGAGGTAGCTGGGTCTTTTGAGCTTGGAGAAAAGGAGACTGAGGAGTGCCCACACTAATGGTCGTAACTGTGTGAAGTGTGGGTGTCGGGAGGATTGAGCTAGGCTCTGCTCAGTGGCATCCAATGACAGGACAAGGGGGAACAGATGTGAGCTGGAATATATGAGGTTCCACATCAATGTGACAAGGAACTTGTTCCTAGTGAGGGTGACAGAGCACTGGAAGGGGCTATCCAGGGGGTTTGTGGAGTTTATTTCTCTGGAGATGTTTAAAACCCTCCTGGCCATGATCCTGCGTGACCAGATGTAGGGGATCCTGCTGTGGCAGGGGCATTGGACTGGATTATCTTTCAAGGCCCCTTCCAATCCCTAACATCTTGATTTTGAAGATACTCACCTCCTCAATGCCTCCCCTAGCAATGCAGAGGTGCTAATGGTAAAAATGTTCTACAATCTACAATATTTACTTTGCTATCTTTTTGACAGCTTACTGTGAGTTCTAGCCTTCCATAAAAACAAGAGTTTTTTTCCAATAAGCTGAAAAACTGGGCAGAATGAACATGGAACTTTAAGTTCCACACAAAACATCTCCCTTGCAGACCTCTTTTTGTATTAACTGCCTCACATTAACACAGAAGACATTCAGAAATGGAAGAATGAGTAATATTTCGTCAATCTAGGGCACAAAGCTGTACAACAACTGAGACTAAAGAGAACAAGCAGAGCTGTTTTCTTTTCAACTAAGAAAAGTCAAGGAATGGAAATGGTTGCCACTAGAGGCTTCCAAGATCACCAGTGAGTAGTGGCAAGTTCCCAGAAGTCTTATGTCATCTAACAGCTGACACTGCTTTGGGTCAGAGGTTGGACTAGAGATCTCTCGAGGTTCTCTCCAACCTGAATCATTCTATGAGCCTATGAAAAAATGCACCTGCAGGCTCAGAATTCAGCACAAACCCTTCTGAAGCATTAACTACTACCGGTCTGGAAAACAAAGGTCCAAAGTCAGTCACAGTCACAAGGATGTCTACCTCCAAAAACAAGAACATTAGATCATTATCCCTGTCTTGGCTCCTGATGAAGGAACTAGGAACAAAATGAAGGATGAGGATCTGGCAACTCTACTTGCAGCTCCCCATGTAAACACAAACCATCCCATTTCATATCACATTTCTCATTCTAAGCTTTCAGATCAGCCACTAGCTGTGCAGCAGTTTATCCTATAGTCAGTCTCTCTGTACTAGAAACTATGTTGAAAAAAACCTGCAATGCAAGAGTATTTATCATGGGGATTTGTACATCTGAACTGAGCCATGCGCAAGGGAAACCAGAGCTAGGCGGTACTGCTATCCTACACCCCCACCCAGGGAGGCTGACCAGCTCTAGTTGATCTTTTACACACACCAGAAACAGCTTTGGCCATTGCAAAATCACCTCAAATAGCACCCAGGTTTACAAGGTGTTAGGTCAACATCCTTCTCCCTGGAAGTAGTCTCTTCCATAAATGTAATGCCCTAAGTTCCAGAACAGCCCTATTTCTAAGCCCAAGGTGACTCATCTGATGAGGCACCAGCAGGGTACACAAGGATAAAGGCAAAGAAGGCCTTACAGAACGAAGATTGGATTCCACACCAAGATGCAGACTGCTTCCTACAACCTAATCCTGCTGGATGCACAGGAATTGAATTTAACATGGTAAGAGAAAAGGTCTCTTTCAAAGAAGTGAAATCGAGCGACTTGAAATACCACTCTAGCAATGACATAAATGTGGTGTCTACAGCGACTGTGGGCGGCTTAGGTCACATTTTGAAGACCTTAATACTACTGAGGCTGTTCATTGTTCTCTTTATACCAATCATTTTCCAGGTTTCAATAGCTAGTTCTAAAAAGAAAGCAGAAATGACTGAAGTTGTTACTAATCTCTTCACCCTATCCCAGTGTTTCACCTCAAACCAATCCACCTAGCAAATACATGTTTCCAGCCATAAAATCCCTTGCAAGTCAAAACCTCCAAGAGCTGCACATGCAGAGGACATCATGTCAAACCAGCTACCAGTACTGCTAATCACAACAAAAATACATACGAGGCATCTTTAGGAGACAGACATCTGGGCACTTCAATAGAAGGAAAGAGTTAACTGCTGAAGGCTCTCCACATTTGTTTAAAAATAAGATTCTCTCCCTAAATTAGGCCAAGGCTTGAGCCACATCACCATTTGCTGAGCCTATGTCCGACATACTTCAGTTATTGGCAACACATTTAATCCTCTGCTGTTTGCACAGAAATTCATCTGAATCTGGCAAGCAGAGAGGTATTTCTGAACGACTGCCAGGAGGTAGCCTATAGAACATTCGGTTCTCAGGCCCTAACTAACAGGCTGTGTTGCACTGCCTCCCAGTGCACAGCCCCTGCTTCCAGCTCACATGGAAAAAGCTGAAGAATCCATTTTGGACATGGAACCACCAATATTTCCCAAAGGAATTACAACTGTCTCAGAGCCTGATCTAAGCTGTTCTGAAAAACATTCTAGACAGAATATAACATTGAGCTGTGGGATTTCATTTCACTTTAACTACACTGTAAGAGTGAAAACAAAAGCCACAGCTGTTCCTACAGTGGATTCCTCTTTTACCAAGCACTTGTACAGCATTTTGTGGGAGAGATTATTGGGATAGCCCAGTATTTATATATCCTAGACAAAAATCATTGACAAAACCCACAGATTTCACAGCAGATACAGTTTCCAATATTTCCCAAAGGAATTACAACTGTCTCAGAAAAACTGTTTCTGAAAAACATTCTAGACAGAAAATAACATTGAGCTGTGGGATTTCATTTCACTTTAACTACACTGTAAGAGTGAAAACAAAAGCCACAGCTGTTCCTACAGTGGATTCCTCTTTTACCAAGCACTTGTACAGCATTTTGTGGGAGAGATTATTGGGATAGCCCAGTATTTATATATCCTAGACAAAAATCATTGACAAAACCCACAGATTTCACAGCAGATACAGTTTCTCTCAGAGAAGAGGAGGCAATTTTCTGTTTCATATCTACGAGATGCCCCAAGTCAAAGCATTTCCAAGTCAAAACCAAACATACCTGTCTGTCTCTGTGGGCTTCGCATAGTGTTCTGAACACTAGTACTCTGATAACTCAGTCACCCAATGCTGCCCATTCAAAACCCCAGTACAAGTAACTAAACTGTTACTCAACATCCCAAAACACTCCTATCTGGAACCCTCTCTCTTTATTCAGTATCAAACCAGCATTGCCTTTTGGAATTTATAAAGTCTAATGCATATAGTTAGTAAAGAGGGTGAAGTTGAGTGTAATCACTACTCCCAGGTCTTCCACAGACTAAGAACAGGCAGCACCACACAAGAGACTTGCAAAGCAGAGCACTTCACATTTAACAAAGCCTAGAGTTGAGTTTTGCTTAGAGTAAGAGGCAGGTGCTCATTCCTGCTTTTAAGATCAGCACTGTTCTTGCTGGCTCTTAAACAACTTGTAGGGTCATTAAGCTAAAGGGCAGCTTAGCTGAAGTCTAACTTGAGGCAGTTTGCTCATGAGAAAGGTCAGACCTCTGAAACAAAAAGAAAGTGTCAAAAAGTCAAAACTGAGTGAAGCAAATGAACTTGATTTGCTCATTTGGACTGCACTGAAGAATCACAAAAATGCACAACCTACATCTAACCCTCAAAACCCGGTGTTTACAACAACACCCTCACAACCAGGCTTCTCAGAGCCCTGAGCCTAGCACAATTAGCTTCAGGCAAGCAGGTAACTGACCCCTTCTGTCTAAGGGAACTAATTAAAACAAATCAGCTGTTCAAGTGAGAGGGAAACACTTACAGCTGTTGGATCCTTCAAGTGGAGCTGAGTTGCCGTCACTTGTTTGAAGCCACCAGGATAGCTAGAACAGAACAAACACACAAGCTTAGTCCATGAGGCTCCAGTGTCACTGCAGCAACTGTACAACTGCTCTCTAAGCCTTCAAAAAAGACAGTTGCTCTCACCAAGCCAAACACATTATACTAGGAAGATTCTATCCTGCTATGTTTAACCCCATTTTCTTAAATATTCACTTGAGTATTAAATAAACAGTTTCCCAAGCTGATGGATACACAGCTGAATGGCAGGGTGGTGCACAACACTACACAGGTTCCCAGTAAAGCCAAGTTTCATTCTGAGTTAATGACTTTAGTAGGTATCAGCCTAAAAGAAATTAAGGCAAACCAAACACCATGAAAACACTGTAGGGAGCTGCACAGATTGAAGTGTTTGTTTCAATGGCACAATGCACTTCACTCACTCAAAACCAACTTGTCCTCTTAGGCAAGGGTTCGGCTCTGGATATTTACCATTAGGTAAACAGGTACTGGTAGGATAGAGTGAGTGAGTGAAGATGGTAACTGTGTCTTAGATGTGCATTGCCAGGAGGAGTTTCTTTTACTGATGAGTAACAACATTAGTTCTCATCACTGGGTTCATAACCAAATCCACTCACTTGCTCAAGTGTTCTGACTACTTCAGATTATCTCCTTTAGCATGAACACACTAAAAAAGACTGTAAGAAAACAGGACATTAAGTTTAGCACTAGCTTATTGGAATCTGTTACAAAGCTTACCCAGTATGCGAAGAATATACTTTCTGTTCCCATTTGTTACCAGAGAAGGCAATGTGTCTTGTGTTTATTATGACCACGTGATCGCCACAGTCATCTACCAGGTGGAAATTAACAGAAAAGACTCAGAAAACAATACACAGTTACACATAAGTGCACACTCCATAAAGCTCAGATTGTAAGCTTTCTAAGTCACACCACCCACACCAGCATGTAAATACTAATCTGAATTACTATTTCAGTTGTTACTACCAGGTGAGAATGAAGGCAAGTGGGTAAAATACCATTGGACCATACCACTGCAGATACTGAACTCTGACTTCCAGGCCAAGTGTATTATTTTATTCAAAACACAGTGCTGCAGATGCATCTGCAGTTCAAAATACCTAGAATAACAAAGGTTAGTTCAAAAAACCTAGAATAACAAAGGTTAGTTCAAACAACAATCCTGCACTTCAGAGGAAGACAGAACATTCAGCATCTCCTCAAACACAGTCACGTTGCCTCCTACTCTCGAAAACTATTCACAAAGACCATGCAAGAAAACTCTTCCTTTGGGCTACCTTCATGCTGGAATATAAAAGTATTGTTTTATCCAGTGTGGTGTATTCTATGGGATTATGGTACCTGCACTCTGTTGGACACCATCAATACACATCAGCAAGTAAAGCTGAGCTGCCACACAGATACTTCTGTAACTCATTTCTGTCAGCCATTAAAAACACAGGCTGCAAGCATCTTTGCCCTCCTATAATTAGGGACTAAATCACAGAACATCAGGAATTGGAAGGGACCTCTAAAGATCATCTAGTCCAATCCCCCTATCAGAGCAGGACCACCTAGACCAAGTTGCACAGGAACATATCCAGGCAGGTTTTAAACATCTCCAGGGAAGGAGACTCCACAATACCCCTGGGCAGCCATTTCCAGGGCTCTGTCACCCTCACTGTGAAGAAGTTCCTTCACAGGCATCATACAACTGTTAGTTCACAAGGTGGTTTGTCAATTGATGAGGCTGACAGAAAAGGACATAGAAGGAATAGGGTTACTTTACTTACTGTCTGTTTCATGATGATACAAACACCACCAAGATAAGGCACTAGAACAAACAGACCACTTAAACAACAGCAGTGAGCCCAGTACTGCATCTACTCATTACTAGAGAGTTAGTGATAAGAAAGATCAATCACCAACTGCCCTAATACACTCCCATCCTCCAGGCTTGCAGCCACTGGGGAGCCCCTGTTGTTGCAAGGATTTAGAGAGCCCTTCCCGGCAATTGGGAAATCCTACACAGTGCGTCCACTCATAGGGGAAGTCCTCCAAGATTGCTGCCAGAGAGTCCAGCTTTTATAATCCCAGACTCACAAGTCAGAAGACTCACATCTGTCTTTGGGCAGCAACATCTGGTGGTACCACCTGACCAACCAAGAACAGGGCTTGGCCACAGCCCAGGGCTGGGTTCCCTCAAGTATTTTTGTCAAGACACTTTACCAGCATTAAATATTTTGTTTTGGTGAATTGCACAAGGTGAGCAGAAGTCTCTCAAATATCTACCCTGGCATCAGCATTTCTAAATTACTAATAACACAGTACCTGCTTGAGCAAAAGGGTTAGACCTGATGGCCTTTGTTGGTCCCTTCCAACCCTATTAAACTGTGTAAACTGCGCACCAATTAACAAAGGTTCTTCACTACAAAACATACAGGGTTCACCTACAGATCAAGTCTGCCTTGGGCCTGGCCCTAGCACTGCACCAGACTGAGGAACTAATATCTTTCATTAGAAAAGCAGTCTTAGCTGTAGTTTCTCACTATTAGAACCTAGCACTGCAGGAATGCGTGGGCCAGACTGGGTTTGTGGGACAAACAGACTGCATTCTGTGATCTAGGAGGTCCTTTCCAACCATGATTATTCTGTGGCACTTCCATCTTCCTTCTCTGATGAGGTTGCACAGAGCAGCAGCAAAACCCACCCAAGCAGCACAGGTGGCTCCCCTACACCTGCTCACAACCCAACAGAAAGAATGGGATTGCCCAATTTCTAAAAAGTCTGGCCCACTCTTTAGGGCTCTGTATTGTGAAGCTGCTCACAACGATGGGAGGCAAAGGGATGAGCATGGAGAGGAGGAGATGCAGAACTGAAAACCAGATTCCAACCTCCATATCCCCTTAGTTAAGGCGATTGATCTGGCAACACAAAAGCATGAGACTCCAGAGAATAACGAAAGATTATCCCTAAACCAGAACATAAATATACATGAAATACAGTGTTTTTCCCTCCCTTTCCCTAACCACAGCCCACAATCGGCTCCAGACACTTTTCAACACAAAACATAAATAACAACTTCACAGGAGAGTATCTGGATCCCGAATGAAAGCACAACAAGAAAACAGCAAAATACTTCTGCTAGTTCAACAGAAAAAAGAGAAGCACTAAGTACGCCAACCACAAACTCACGTGTTCCTCACTCTCTTGGGATTGAGTGTCCCAGCAGCAGTAACCCAGGTGTCACAGTGTAACACATTTGGATTTACAGCTACATAAAGTTATCCTTGAAATTACCTTCTGAGATTTTATAACTTCACCCACACAAAAGGGTGGAACATCTTTCCTATAGGACAACCAAATTCATTCCCTCCCTGCAACTGTTTTTCAGGCGGCCTCAGTCTCCAGTGACACCTTGTGGGTAACATGGAACTGACAACAGCAGAGCCCCAGCTGGAACCCATCCCCTCATCCTATAGCTCCAGTCCTTCTGAAAACATCCCTCACTACCTTACTGGAGCCCCTTCAGGTACTGGAAGCTGCTATAAGGCCTTCCACTGAGACTTCTTTTCCTGCACATCAGGCTTGATTTTAAAACTGAAACCAAAAGAAAAATACAAGTGAGGGAAAGTAAGTTTGATCTCCTGTCATACTCACTCAGGGCATGATAAATAGGCTTGTGCCTGCCTTCAAGTCTGATTACGGTGGCAGCTGCTAGTTTTCCAGGTGGCTGCATTTTCGCATCAAGGAGGTACCAGGCTCTGGCAAAAGTAGCCCATTGCTAGTAAGAAAGAGAGGTAGGCCTTAGTAACAGAACACACTGCCCTACAGAGACAGAGCTTCTCCATAAGTATCTACACTTCTTTGAAACTCTGAAATATCAGAAGAAATGCTAATATTTAACGGCATGCCATCCATCCCCTCCCAACGACCTTTAAAAGCATGGCAAACACTGCTGCACACCATGACCTCCCCAGCACCTCGGTGAGTGGCCAGAACAGGGGAAGGTCTCTAGTGCTGAGGGCTCAAAAGTGCACATGTCACAGAAGCACAGAATCGTTCAGGCTGAAAAAGGCCTTCAAGCTTATCGAGTCCAACCCTGAACCAAACTGTCCCAACCCACCCTAAGCCCTGCCCCTGAGCTCCAGATCTCCGCAACTAAGAAACACAGCCAAGGCTGGCGATTCAACCCCCTCCCTGGGCAGCCTGCTCCAAGGGCTGGGGGCCCTTTCCAGGGAGACGTTTCCCCTCGGGGCCAGCCTAAACTTCCCCTGGGGCAGCCCGAGGTCATTTCTCTTCTCCTATCGGTTTTTGCTTGGGAAGAGAGACCAGTCCTGACCTCACTGCACCCTCCTTTCAGGCAGCTGCAGACAACATGAAAAGTCTCCCCTCGGCCTCCTTTTCTCCAGATTAACCAGCCCCGGCTCCCTCAGCCGCTCCTGCCGTGACCTTCCGTCCTGCAGCCCCTGAGGGCGGACTCGGCTCTCACCCGCCGCCCTGCGTTCCCCCGGGGTTCCCCCGCGTCCATCCCAGGCCCTCACGCTCACCTGCGCCGCCTTGGTGAAGCTCGCCATGGCCGCGGGCAGGGGAAGGAAGAAGGCGCAGCCAGGAAGCGGAAGCGGCGCCCTGCCGAAGGCGGGACCGGGCCGGCAGCGCGGGACCTTTGGAGCGGCTGCGGCTCCGTCCCGGCCCCGTCCCCGGCCATGGACCGCTACGTGCTGCTGCTGAGCTGGGGGCCGCGCCGGGACGGGCCGGCCGTTGCCGGGGCAGGTACCACCGCGAGGGATGGGGATGGGGCGGAGGGCTTTGATCTGGGGTCCTGGATACTACCTCCCCTCGTTATTCTCTGGCTGAAAGTCTTTATTGCCTTAATCCTCTGGTTGTTGTGTTCTGCTGCGGTGCTTTCTGCTGGCTTACGTGATGCCGTTGATGCACTCGCAGGCAATGCACTGGGTACTGTGGATGGATTGGATGCAATTGATGCGTTGGATGCACTCAGTGTCGTCGATGCTCTTAATGCAGTTGATGCTGCCAGTGCAGTCGATGTTGTCAATGCTCTGGATGCCTTTGATGCATTCGATGCAGTCAATGCTGGTGATGCTGTCAGTGCAGTTGATGCTCTCAGTGCATTGGATGCTGTTGATACGTAGGATGCAGTTGATGCATTTTATGCACTCGGTGCTGTCAATGCTGTTGATGCAGTTGGTGCACTCAATGCCATCGATGCTCTCAATGCATTCAGTGCAGCTGATGCATTCAATGTATTTGATACTGTCATGCGCTTGATGCCGATGCTCTCGGTGCTGTTGATGTACTTGATGCGATTGATACACTTCACACAGAGTTTACAAGAAATGCAGATCACCTGAGTCATTCAGTTGTTTCTCTTAAAACTTTATGATTTTTTTCTCTTTCCAGCTGCAGCCATTTACGAGCTCCTGCAGTCGAGCTCAACCTCCCTGCTGAGTGCCAAGGCGAACGTGTTCCCAGGTAAGCACAGCCATGGGCAGAAAGGGATATAGCATCACAGAACTGGCTGAGGCACACTTTAAGGTCTGGGTGAAACCAGTTATAAACTGGTTGTTGCCCTGTCCTGTGCACTGGTGAGGCCACACCTTGAGGACTGGATTCGATTTGGGGCATCTCAGTGCAAAAAGGACATTGGAGGGCTGGAGCAGGTTTAGAGAAGGGCAACAGGGAAGAGTCTGGAAAACAAATCTTGTGAGGAGCAGCTGAGGGAGTTGAGGCTTGTTGGCCTGGAGAAAAGGAGGCTGAGGGGAGACCTTGCTGTCTTCAACTCCTTGAAAGGAGGGTGTAGAGAAGTGGGGGTTGGTCTCTTCTTACATGTAATGAGGGATAAGAGAAGAGGAAATAGTTTCAAGCTGCCCCAGGAGAAGTTCATATTGGCCATGAGGAAAAACTTCTTCCTGGAAAGGATCCTCAGCCCTTGGAACAGGCTGCCCAGGGAGGGAGTTGAATCGCCATCCTTGGCTGTGTTTCACAGTTGTGGAGATCTGGAGCTCAAGGACAGGGTTTAGGGTGGGTTGGGACAGTTTGGTTCATGGTTGGGTGTTAAATTACTCAGAGTCTTTCAGCAGAGACATTGATTATATAGGAGGAACAGGTTGTACTGGACTGATGATTTTAAATGACGTGTTGAATCTCTCTGCAGCCTGCTCAGTGGCTGGTATTCCATGTGCCAAGAAATGGTATTTTGCAAGCCACATCATCTGTGGTTGTTACCAGGTAAGGCTGTGTTTTTGCCAGGACACAAGTTCCTCAGCTGTCTGCCTGTCTCGAGTGCAGGTTAAAACTGTGACATTCCAAATTCTTTTTGCTTAATCAATCCTTTTTGGCTTCGTTAGTTCTGCAGTTCTGACTGGGAGGAAATCAGTTTTGACAGACAGAAAAATGAAGACCCTCTCCAGACAAACATCAGCCAGTGCCTGGCAGCCATACAGAATGTTGAGGAGGACGACAACGGTGGCGAGGCGCTGTCTGTGGCTGAGTATGAGCATTTCTGTTTAGAGTGGATGTGTTTTAATCTGACATTTAACAGTGATAACTCAAGAGAAGTGAGAAAATTCAGCAAGTAGAAGGTGTTCTCATAGCAACAGCTCATTGTGAACAGTCCCCTGCTACTACTAGTAGTGGTGGCTGGTCCAACATCACCCTGGGACACAGACACACATAAACAAATAACAGATTCATTGAATAGTTATTCGTTGAATAACTTGTTCTAAATTATTCTGCCTCTGTTTGTTTTCAACCACCATTGCTTTTCATTTTCAGTGTCTATGATGAAGCTGCAGAAAGTCTCCATCAGTTAGCGGATAAGCTGCCAGCCCCAGGTGACCTCTCTTTAAAAAGCAATCTCATTTTAGTCTCTTGGTAGTTATTGCTGTATGAACTCAGATCATGCAAACAGAGTCAAATTGAAGGATTCAGAGGATGTTTATTTGTTGAAGTAACTTGTGTGTAGTAGTCTTGCAAGTAGTTGGAGGGAATTGATCAGTGTCGCAGAGCAGCTCACAGAGCAGTTTGCTTCTTGTTCCTTTGAAGGCTACATTTCAATAGAGTTTGGGGTAGGTACTGCAGTAATGAGTTTTCCCACCTGCAATGACAGCAGGGTGGCAACAGACAGGGAGCGGTATGAAACTCAGTGTGCAGCCACAGGGAGGTTTTATGGAAAAAACGGAAGGACTTGGCATCAGGCTCAGGTTTGATTTGCCAGCTGGTTTGGGTTGGAAGGTACCTTCAAAGTGCATCTAGTCCAAATCCTCTGCAGTGACCAGGGCCATCACTCACCAAGCCAGATTGCCCAGAGGTCCATCCAACCTGACCTTGAATGTTTCCAGGAATGGGGCCTCCACCACCTCTCCAGGTGACCTGTTCCAATGTTTCACTAGGATTACTGTAAAAAATTTCTTCCTTGAATCTACTCTGCATTTTTTAGGACAAGGAGTAGTGGTTTTAAACTGTCACAACAGTCCTTGCCAAAAAGATTGACTCTATCTTACTGCCTTCCTTTAAGTATTGAAACGTTGCTCTAAGGTCTCTCCAGAGATCGGTCCAGCCCAACCCCAACTCTCAGCTCTTCTTCATAGCAGAGGTGCTCCAGCCCTCTGATATTTTTGTGGTTCTCCTCTGGGAAGGTCCACGTCTGTTGGAAGAGGCAGGTGTGAAGGACTGCTGGATTCAGCTTTTACACCTGGAGGTGGCATCACCTCACACGTTAGAGTTGCACATTGCTGCAGAGCTTTGGGAGAGCAAAGGAACTGGATGCAAAAAGAACGATAAATAAGTCATTCAGAGGTGTTAAGACAAGAAAAATGACAAAGTTCTGTAGTGAAGGCAGCTCGGATCTGTCAGACACAGAGCTGAGTGAGAAGAGAACGGTACAGAGGTGCTGTAGCTGAGCAAATGGCAGAAACCTATTCTGTGTTCATCTGAGAGGAGCAGCAAGAGATGAGCTGTGTTTCGATCTTGCTGAAGTTACTTTAAGCCCTCTTTAGTGCATTTAGTGATAATCAGTACTAAATAACTGCATCCCTTACCGAATGGTGGTCCTTTGAGTCATATCTGCCTCTTCCTGTAGGCAGAGCAATGGTTGATGTCATACTGCAGGCTGCTGAGCCAGAGGGACCCAAGTTCAAGGACTGCTTAGCTGCGGTCGGAGCCCTGAAACACCTGAGAGAGTGGCACTCTGCACAGATCACAGTCACAGCGAGCGACTCCAAAGGGTATGACGTTTGTTTCACCTCTGTAAACAAGGCCACCTGTGTTTCAGTGAGGTGGTTTCAAGCCAAAGCAGCACAGCTGTGTTCTGTGGTGATGAATATACCTGCTGTATATGGTCTGATTCCTCTTGGAAGATGGACTGCTGGTAGGACCCACAGACACTGGCTGCTCTCTCTGTTGTTGAATTTGGATGATATTTATGCTGCAGGCCCAGCTCTACTACAAGACTGATTACAAACCATTTAGGTGGGGCAGGGCTGGCCCCAGTGGTGCCTCCCTGACTTTAAACCCTACTACCAAATCTGCCATTGATGCTCTGACCTGAGGTCTGACCAAGTTGTGTGCTCTCATGTCCACAGAGCACACAAACAGTGTTACAGAGCTCAAACCAGTGGTTCAATAATGTTTGCTACTTTGTGGAACACAAAGCTGTATAACATTGTCTGCCTGAGGCTGTTCAGTGCCAAGAGGCAACAGATAACTTCAAATCGATGTTAATTTGCAGTAGTCTCTTTGGTAAGATTAATTCTTCACTGTTTTTCCAGAAGCTGGCAAAGGATTGCAGACTATCTATCAGCAGACTTTGTCTCTTCTTCAGATAACGTAACAAATATTATTGATTTAAAAGACCTCTGGAGAGGAAAGATTCAGATAAGGGAAAAAAAGGTAAAGTAGCCATTCTCAGCGGTGTTTGTTTTCTCACTGCAGCTGTAGGCGTCGTTCAAAGCCTGTGCTGTGCAGGCACTTATGCTTGAAGCCAGATTTGGGGTTGACAGTGTGATCCAACGAGGTGGTGTGCAGCAAATCCAGGTGTGTGGGGAAGCAACTTGCTTTTTAGCACAATGAAAGGATAAAGGAGATCAAGGCATCAGGAGGGCACTTTCAGAAATCCAGCAGCTCTCCTCTGAAACATTGGCCTTGAAAGTTCCTGTGCAATTGGATTGTTTGATATCCATCACAAATCACGACCATGGAACGCTCTAAGTCACTGCTGCTGACACATCTGGTGTCCCTGCAAAGCCCTGCAGCTTTGTGTTGTTTTCACATGCAGCATTAAGGCTTTGGAAACAGCAGTTAGCTACTTAAATCAGGTATGTGTACCTGGTTTGACAGATCTGCAGGAAACAAATCTAATCCTAATTGTTTTAATTAGTAATATGTGTAACTGGCTGAAGAGAAAGGTTTCCTCTCTCTTTTAACACATTTATTTTTTGCTGGGTTTTTCTCTCCAGTTTGGATCAGAAATTACCTTTCCCGAGTTCTGTATCAAGAGCACTTCAGCAGAGACGTCGAGCACTTCACCGTTGAGCTCATGGTTTGCTGAGAAGCAAACCCAACACTCGAGGAACACCGATGCTTTGCCGGAGGCAAGTGTTGCCCTTCATCATTCTTTGAGCCGCTAAAATTCATCTCTTTTACTCTCCTGAGAAAATTAATTGGGGAAACCTTGGTCTGAACTGAAAATGAAACACAGAAGTAGTGATTGCATAGGACTGAAGATTTCTGCTTCAATTCTGGTGTCGTTTTGAATCAGGTCCTTACAATTCGAATGGAAAAATCATTGTTCAAGTAGAATTAAGGTGTTTGTTCAACCTTGATAATCAAAACATGCCATTTGTTTATGAATCCTACATTTATTTAATCTCTTCTTCATTTTAGAAGTGTGGCTTGCTTTGTTTTTTTATAAACTACAGTTACGTGTTTGTGTCCAGCAGGAGTAGGGAGGTGACTGTCCCCCTGTACTCAGCACTGGTGAGGCCACACCTTGAGTACTGGGTCCAGTTTTGGGCACCTCAGTACAAGAGAGACATCGAGGGGCTGGAGCAAGTGCAGAGGAGGGCAATGCAGCTGAGACGCCTGGAGAGTGAATCTGATGAGAAGAGATTGAGATTGAGAGAGTTGGGGCTGTTTAGTTTGAGGAAGGAGCCTCATGGCTCTCTACAACTATCTGCAAGGACACGTAGAGATGTTGGTCCTGGTCTCTTTTCACAGGTAATTAGCAACAGAACTAAAGGAAAGGTCTTCAACTTCAACAGGGGAGGGTCAGACTGGACATCAGGAAGAAATTCTTCATGGAGAGAGTGGTCAGGCACTGGAATGGGCTGCCCAGGGTGGTGGTTGAGTCCCCATCCCTGGATGTATTTCAAAGTTGCTTAGATGTAGTGTTGGGTGATCTGTTTTAGGGGTGACCTTGTAGAGTAGTGTTGATGGTTGGACTCGCTGATCCCAAGGGTCTTTTCTAACCTGAATGATTCTGTGATTCTGTTTTCCACTGGACGTTTGTGAAAACTGCTGTCAGTTAAGAAATTTAATGGTTAAATTATGTCCCTTTTGGATTGTAGTCATCTGCTCGTGATAGATCTTATTTTTCCTTGGAGCTAAGCATTCCATGAGTTAAAACCAATTTGAGGCAGATGGCTGATGTTCTAGAAAGTAAGTGTGATCTTAAAGAATTAAATACCTTCCTTGTTTGTTAATGTAATTGTGTTTAATGCAGCACTGTGAAGTGTTTTTGTGTTCCTTTATACTTGCTTCAGATGGTCTTGTAAGGCAAATGCCTCCAGCAAAGCACTTGAGAACATCACGTGTAGTTACAGATGGTTAAAATTTGGGTTCTTTTCAGGTTTTTCATTACTATGGTCCTGCACTGGAATTTCTGCAGATGGTGGTGCTCTCTGATCTACCTTCCTTCTTTATATCGGATCTGCAGTTTGAGCTGTATCCTTTGTAAGGATCTAAACTCTGACTGGTAACGGCCTGTAGCAGAAAGAAAACCATCAGGACCTGCCCCTGCAGGTACCACCACTTGAGGACTAGCAAGGACTCATTCAGTCCTAGCCTGCCCCGATGGTCCTAGCGACTATCAGTGATCAGAGTGGTTAATGCTGACATTAACATTACACTAACAACCACCAACTGTATTTTCTTGTGCAGCTGCAAAACCTGTGGCAGGGTATAGCAGAGGAGGTTGCTCTTAGGCTGTGTTCACTGCAGAGGTCTCCTGGTGTATTTTATACTGGAAGAAGCCCTTGTTTGAAATGTGGTGGTAACAGGTTTGTGAAATAGAAGTGCATGGGGTTGTTTGTGAAGATGAGGTTCCTTAAACTGCTCTGTTCAGCAGCCTGGCCAGAAAGAGCAATAAGGAGGCATCGATGCTGCTGTTGGACCAGATCTCTTCTCTCTCTGGGAAGGTAATAGCTTCTTATTTATTAGGTCCAGCATAAGAATGAAGATCTGTTTTTTGCTCATCAAAGATAAAAGAATTCTGTGTTTAACCCTAGACTCTGTGTTGGCCCCATCAGCATTCAGTTACAAGGCAAATCTGGCTCTTAGAGGTACACACTGTAGGGCTCTGGCGAATTTGTGACCTCACTCAACCTTTTTCCCTTCACCTAACCTAACTCTTACTCTTCTAAAGCATTTTGCAAGTTTTAAAACTATTCTGACAGCAAAGGACTGAGCTGTTGTAAAAGCCAGAACCCGGAGAACATGTTCTCAGGCTGGGAGGGAAAAGAACCACATTTGTCAAAGAATCTAGTCATTGATGCCAACTATTTAATGTCAAGCAGCTCGAGAGTGAAATGTAAAGCAGATGTGACTGATGTTGTATTTGCTGTCCTTGCTTAGGTAGGAGCTTTATTTACACTGCCGTGTCATGTCAGCAGTGCAGTGATCCCATCCCCTGCCCAGCTGAGTGCCAAGAAATGGAAGGAATACATGGCCAGGAGACCCAAGGTCATTGCTGGTAGGTAAGAGGAAGGTGACTACAGAGTATTCTATGAAGTCTGCTCTTCCAGTGGACACTTTCCGTTACTTCAATCCAAAAGCCTGTTTTTGCCTGTCAGAGCAGCCCCTTCTCTAGTCATTATGTCCATGGCACCCTGTTTGCCCGACTCTCCATTGGTCTGTGGTAGAACTATAACTTGGCCAGCTCAAGGTTTGCCTTTGCTAAAAGCAGCTAAAGAATATCTTCTGGTTGGTGGTTAGTTCATGGATAGACTCTGTCAATGATTCTGTGTCTAGAAAGTCACAGGAGTCGGATGGTGCTAACAGAAAGGCTTGAAGGCAGCAGCATAGTCCAACTCACCTTTGCCACTGTAGCTCATGCATTTAGCTCTCCAGTTTGCAGCTGTTCAAGGGGTAAATATCAGCTGTAGTTACTGTGTCTCCTAGAAAGAGGTGGCTAAGATTTCTCACAGAGCAGAATGAGCCCACTTTGATGCTGGGTTATAACTGGTTTGAAGCTCTTTTCCAGAGGGGGATTTACAATCACATCCTGATGTTTAAGTAGGGGAGTTGGAACTGGATGAGCCTGTGGTCCCTTCTAACCCAGACTGACTGTATGATTTGGTCTAGGTGATTCTGCTGGCGGGGGGATTGGACTAGATGATCTTTCAAGGTCCCTTCCAATCCCTAATGATTCTATGATTCTAAGTTCCAGAAGTTGAACTGAAAGGAGAACATTGCCGATACTACTTCTTGCTACTAGGCAACGGCTGTGGAGGCTGTAAAGCAACCTTGATTCACTCAGCTGGCCAGATCAATGGTGGGGCCACTCTCGCAGCCATGAACAGGAACCTGAGGATGAGGACAGAAGAAACAGAGTCAGGTAAGAGTTGTGACTTAGTCAACAGTAACTGAGTGCAGGCTAATGGTACCAAAACTTGCTATTCAATCCAGCCTCCAGTTCAAAGAGGAATAGTTCATTTCAATGAATTTTTCAGCAATATTTTTTAAACTATAGCAAATAGAAGAGCTTATTCACTCACACAGTTTACTGCTGCCACATCCACTGTGTAAAGTTGCAGTTGGCCGTTTCTCATAAATATTTTAACACAGAGGGACATCCAGGTAATATTTAGTGCAAGTCAGGTTTACAAAACCATAAAGTTTGTATTTGGGTTTTGTATATTATAGTTGGTATTCTGTTTTATAGTTGGTGCAGAGACTGCAGTGTTCTGAGTATGAGCTCACAGAATCACAGAACGATTGAGGCTGGAAAAGCCCTCTGAACTCATCCAGTCCAGCCCAGGAACTAACATCGCTCCACTAAGGGCCACAGCCAGTCTGTCCTCCTACACTTCCAGAGATGGGGACTCCACCACTGTCCTGGGCAGTCCATTCCAGGCTCTGATCTCCCTTTGCATGAGGAAGGGCTTCCTAACATCCAAGCTAACCCTCCCCTGGCAGCTTCAGGCCCTGCTCTCTGGTCCTGGTGCTGGTTGCCTGGGAGAAGAGCCTGACCCCAACCTGACTCCAACCTCCCTTCAGGGAGTTGGAAGAGGGAGAAGGTCCCCCCTGAGTCTCCTCCAGGCTGAAGACCCCAAGCTCCCTCGGTCTCTCCTCATGAGCCTTTCCCTCCAGTCCCTTCCCCAGCCTCATTGCTCTCACACTCAAGTCCTGGCTTCTCCGCTACGTAAGAGCAGGTGCACATGCATTTATCCTGGAGTAGCTGTCCTGTTACAACAACATGTACTGGGTAGCTGCTAACTCTTGTCTTTGCACTCATTAACTGACAAAGAGGAGCAGCACAGTGACCTGCATCTTACCCACCCACTCCCACGTTACTGAAGTCACTCCGGGTGCGATAGGACTGACTGCTCGCCATTTGTCCTGATTAAAATCTTATTAGCACGGTGTCACAAGACAGAAAGTCCTTGATCATATGTTGGGAGAAAACTTTTCTTGCCTGGTATCCGACTCAGGATCCTTTTACCTTCTTTAAATGCCAGTCATGTAAAGGGTGTCGCCACATCATCACATTGGTTTTGTACTGACCTTCCAAAGCCCTGCTCAGACAGCTGTTCCAAGGTAGCACCATTTCTCCTTGGGAGGAGTCATAAGAGAACCTCTGGTTCCCTTTGACTGTGAAACATGAGTGTCTACTGCTTTTATGACTTGGTGTCTCCAAAGTCCTGTGAGAAGAATCTTACTAATAAATTTCTCCTAATCTGCACAGGCTTGCAAATTGCTGACTTTATCAAGTCCCTGCCACAGTTTTGTGGAGAGGAGATTGTACAGAGAGAGAAGAAGCTGTCTCGTCTCCAAGTGTTTGCCTTGAAGGAGTATCTCAGTAAGTGAAGGGGGGAGCACTGCTAGTGTGCAAACCTGTACCCGAAAGCTCCTTACTTCAGCCTCAATGTGGCAGCTCGCCTTACAGAATGGGACCAGTTAATCACTTAGTGGATTCAGGTAGAGCTTTCACAGAATCACAAAATCACAGAGCATTAGGGATTGGAGGGGATGTCGAAAGGTCATCCAGTCCAAGCCCCCTGCCACAGCAGGATCCCCTTGATCCAGTTGCACATGTCCAGGCGGGTTTGAAACATCTCCAGAGAAGAAGACTCCACAACCCCCCAGGGCAGCCTTTTCCAGTGCTGTGTCACCCTCACTGGGAAGAAGTTCCTTCTCAGATTGATGTGGAACCTCCTCTGTTCCAGCTCACACCCATTGCCCCTTTTCCTATATTTCCAGATTTAAAAGAAACCTTCATATTCACTGTTATAATGACTTCTGAGTAGTGAGGAAAAGAGAATGCTGAACTTAAAGTTGCTGGCTGTTTGTTACACTAACACTCAGAACGTTTGAGCACAGTTTTGGAACAAGAGTTCAGCGGTAATTCACTGTCTCTGGTTTGTTTTGAGGGTTTTTAGTGCTTTCCCCCATCTCCAAACTCCTTACTGTTGCCTGTGCCTTCTCCTGAGATGAGAATTCTGGTTTGGGCTTTATTTGTTTTGTCTTGTCAAAAGTCTTAAAGAGGAGAGGAGCACTGGGGACTTGTTAGATCTGCCACAAGGCATCGTTCACAACAGCCCCCAAAAGGGCATCTTCTGTCGATGAGCGTGGCTTCGCAGAGACAGACGTTTGACTGCCCTGATTCTCTTCTGTCTGAGCCCGTCGTTCAAAGAGACTCAATTAAAACCAAAAATGCTGCTGAGAGATGGACTTGATTATTGAAGAAGGGCGTGCTAGGAAGATAATTCCAGTGTGTTACTGTCACCAGAATGACAGCAAAGGAAAGACTGCTGCTCAGAGCCTGCTTGTCCATCCCCCACCCCTGCTAGCTCGCAGTCAGTCTCACATTCCTCTTAAGTTTAACCCTGAGCTTTGGGCTGCTTTAGAGCCTGGGTTCTATCTTATTATCATGGCATTTAAATATTATGAAGAATTAATATTTTTATTATTACCTTTTTTCCTTTGCTTTATTTATTTGTTTATTTCCAGTTTATCTCCGTTAGGATGAAGACTCCGTAGGAGCAGTTGGGATTTGCTAGTCACCCTAAATCTTATGACAGTTACCTGACCCTGGATATTCTGACCCAGGAGACTGACAGGTGCAGTCTGTCGGTTACTTGGAGCCACTCTCCTGCAACAGCAGTAAAAATAGGTGGATAGGAGGGTTTGCAGGCTGGAGGTTTCAATGCTTAGGCTCAGCAGGTCCAGTTGTTTGTCACTGGGGGATTCAAACATGCCCATACTTGGAAAATGCCCACTCACAGAAATGAAATGGCTGTAGGAAGGTGATTCACGTTCTCACTGCTGTGGGTTTTTCCACTGCCTGTGGAATAACCCGCTCTGCCTTGCTTAAGGGTTTACTTGTAAACATCAGGTTAACCTCTGCTACTTGCTGTCAGGATTTGCTTGTTGGTTGGTTTTGAGCAGGCTCTGGGTAGTCTCTGGTACTTAGTTTTGCTTTTTCTTTCCTGACAGAGAGAAAGGAGTTGGCTGAGCAGCCTCCAGTGATTTCCACTGCCGAGTTCAAAACCTTGTTAGAACTTACAAGAGAGTGTTTTCTGGGCCTGTGCAACACCAGCCTCCTGAAACCTGTTCCACAGAGAGCTGCCAGGAACACAAGGCCGTGCACTGTGACCTCTGGTGAGGGAGGTTATTTACAAACTACACTGCTTGTTCTTGTTCAGGGTATTGTCATACCTGCTGTCGATTTTTTACTACAAGAAGGGAAGATTTTTACCTCAATACATGAGTTTACACGTAGGAGTTGTCTTTGTTTGAAAAGTAAGAGTTGTTTGATTGCTATTGATCTTACTCACCTTAAAATTCTTGCAGAACATGATTTGATGGAGCCAAATCCATTGGAGTGGCCAGAAAGACCTGTTCTTCAGAATCTGGAGAACTGTGAGAAAAACAAACAAAAAGTCAGGTAATGGTTAAATAAATAGTGAAATAACCTCTCAGAGCAAATGTTGCTTAAGGCTGAAAGTTGAGTTTCTATCACTTTTCAAATATTTTCTTGGTATTTAAAGTGAAATTGCTTTGATTTGTATAGACAGAATTCACAGAACCAGAACAGCAGGGATTGGAAGGGACCTTGAAAGATCTAGTCTCAATCTCCTATCCACCTCCCTTAACTAAAAGTAACATAGTTCCATGTGATAACAGTTATCACAGCGAGTAGGAACCAGCAGGAAAACACAGAGTAATGATAAAAAAATACTAACAATGTCATGATATTATTATCATTACTTATGGTTACTACTTACTAATATTGGCTTCTATTTCTCTAGCAGGTGAAGTTCTTCATTTTAATTTGCTTTGGAAGAGCTTCCTGAGGGACTGTTCTGCTTTGCAGTCCGTTAATGTTCTTTTCATTGTCTTCTGAACTGGGTATCTTCTAATAATTCAGAATCAGCACGCAGCAAGATGCTTAACAGTAGGAACGAAAGAGCTTTGCTGTAGTTCCTTGAGGATACTGAAAGATAGTAGAGTTGCCTGCAGTAGTGGCTTTGCGGTTCCTTGGCTGGACAGTGACAGTTGAGGGAGGTGATTCTCTCCCTCTGCACTGCTGAGACCTTACCTGGAGTACTGGATCCAGTTCTGGAGTCCCCAACATCAGAAGGACACAGAGCTCCTGGAAGGTGTCCAGGGGAGAGCAACTCAAATGCTCAGAGGACTGCAGCACTTCCCCTGTGAGGACAGGCTGAGCAAGTTGGGGTTGTTCAGCCTGGAGGAGACTCCTGGGTGACCTTCTACAACATTCCAATCTCTGAAGGGGGCTACAAGAAAGCTAGGGTAGCATAGCAAGAGGACAAGGGAAAGGGGTTCCAGACTTGAATAGGGAAGATTAAGGTTGGACATGAGGAATAAATTCCTTCCTGTGAGAGTAGTGAGATGCTGGAACAGGTTGCCCAAGGCAGCTGTGGCTGCCCACGTCCCTGGAAGTGCTGGCTGGGGAATCGGCTCTAGTGAAGGTGTCCCTGCCTGTGTAGGGGCTTGGAATGATCTTTAAGGCCATTCTGTCATTCTATGAACATTTGTGTAAACACTCTCAAAGAGCAACCTCCTTCATTTCACTGTGGAAGCAGGCTTAATCGCTTTGGACTAGCGCTGTTCTACGTACATTACGTGCAAGGTTACTACACTGGAAAGCAGACAGTCGGAGATAGCTTTCTGTTCCTTCTTTTGCAGAGTTGCCATGTTTGCACACACATCTGAGCAGTTGCTGGGGCACAGAGACAGCCAGCGAGAGTCGCTGACGTTGCTCGATGCTAAAGAACTACTGAAGTACTTCACACCAGAAGGGCTTCCCGTGGGTGATCTTCAGCCCCTGCACATTCCCAAGCGGTACGAATCCTCCCTGTTAAGCTCAGTGGAGCCCATACTCAGGACTGACGTAGGGGACTGCAAGTAATGGCTGAATGGGAGCTTCAGAGTGGCCCAACTGGATTTGGGGTGCTCCCACTGTAGTATCTAACAGCTTCCCACAGTAGCTGGACCAGCACAGGGACACAGACCTAAAGATTTTCCTAATCAAATTTTATGTGAGACTGGTGAATTAGAGCTGAATCCACTTGAGAGTAGTGAGATGCCTACAGTAGAGGTTTGGAGCTACAGTAGAGGTTTGATAGATGAGAGCTTTGCTTGGCAGCCTTCCTAAATGATTGTCTCGCCAGGCTCAGTGCAGACTTCTTCTGGATGGTTTTCCCAACTGGCATTTCCAGCGGTGATGGTGCAGAGAGGGGCTGTGAGGGTAGGTCCTGCAGCAGTGTGTGCAGATCAGGAGCTACTGCACCTCACCTTCATCTCTTCCCTTTTGAGACAAATGGGGTGTGACCTGACAGGGTGTGCAGGGATCTGGCAGCAGCCTCACACTGTGTCTCTTGCTGTGGCTCTTGCTGCTGGAATACTTTCAGAGCCCTTCATGTGGTTTAGTTGCAGAGCTGCTAGCTGGAATTCAGATCTCACAGAAGATGAGGGGTTAATTATGAAGCTTGGGCAAGGTGACTGCTAGATGAGACGAAGCTAAAGAGGAGGAATTCACTGAGAAATGAGATCAGTTCCTGGCTCATCTTGGTTCACCTTTCTACTCAGACGTCCCATCATGAACTGGGTGACAGCTGCCTGCTTTTATTGATAAACTGTTTGGAGCAGTGACTCTAAAATGGCTGAAACGTCTGAGAGCTTCCATAACACTTATAATGGCTCTGTGGGTATGAGTTGAACTTGAACTCTCACCTCAGAAGAGATTTCATTTCCCTTTGATGCCGTTTTGGTCCTCCTGACAAGACCTTTGTTTCTGACTCCTGACGTCTCATTTATCCCGACTCTAAGTCACTCAAACAGGTCTGTGTGTTTCCTTACAGGGAAAACCCATTCCTTCTGACACCAGAGCTTACTCCTCGGAAGCTCAGAGCTTTGCCTTTTCAAGAGGCAGCTAGATGCCATTATCATGGACTCGAGTAAGTTTCCTTCTCCCAAAATCCTCTCTCAGCTTCTGCTCCAAGGTCAATGTTTCTAGCAGCATGGACACCAACTATGGAAAACTTCATTAATCGTTTTCCTTTGTTGAAGTCACCTCTTTGCTTCTTACTCTGTTGGACTCATTGGGTCAGACTGCAGCTCTGCTGTCTTGATGGCAACGTGGAAAACAGAGGGGGTTTCTTTGTTTTCTAAGTTGTGCTGCTGCAGCTATTCTCAGTCTCTGAAAACTTCAGAAGGGATTCATTTACTCCAGAAGTGATTCATTTACTCCAGAAGTGATTCGGTTACTCCAGAATTAGCGGTTAAGGGTCTTTGAAAGGATCCAATGGTTATGACTGTGTTTTGTTGCAGACAGCTGATTAGTTGTTAGAGCTTCAGAGGGGCAAACAGCACCTAGCGGGGCTGGGTAAATGCCACTCAGAAAGCCATCAGTGTTGTCATTGAGGAGAAGAGGGAAGCGCAACGCTGGGGTGGGTAATCCAGCCCAGCCTGTCAGCACAGACAGACTCTGGTCCTAACACAGGCAGTGGATCCCAAAGATCAAACTCAGTGCAAACTGCCCATGCCCCCTCAAAAACTCCTCTGCAAACCCAAGAGGAGCAGCTACGATTAAATCCAGTGCCTGGCGCAATGAACCTGTGCCCAGCCCTCGAAACCTGTGTCTCAATGAGAAAGTAATTGCTGCTGCTAAAGCAGAGCGACTGAAATGGCAATTTCCCTGCTGAAGATAAAAACATTTGAATCTTTGTAGGGGTTGTGATTACTCAGAGAGCTGAGAATACAAATCAGGAGAATTAAATACCTTGAAATGTGTAAGTTACGAGGAGTCGCTCTTATCAGATAATGGATTTTTCTCGTGGAGAGGCTTCCTCAGCTGTAGAGATGGATTTGCCAGTCTGTAATGAAAAAAGTGAATTTCTCCTTGAATATGGAAATGCAGAGAGAGGAAAAATCAGGTGTAACAACGTGACTGTGTGAATGTGAAGGGTAGGTGTCAGCAGGATGGAGCCGGGCTCTGCTCAGTGTCATCTATTGATAGGACAGGGGACAACGGGTGTGAGCTGGAACAGAGGAGGTCCCACATCAGTCTGAGAAGGGACTTCTTCCCAGTGAGGGTGACAGAGCCCTGGAAGGGGCTGCCCAGGGGGGTTGTGGAGTCTCCTTCTCTGGAGATATTCCAAACCCGCCTGGACGTATTCCTATGCGACTGGATCTAGGGTATCTTGCTGTGGTGGTGGGACAGGACTAGATAATCTTTTGAGGTCTCTTCCAATCCCTGATGTTCTATGAGTCTGTGAAGAGATGGAAAGAAAGACTGTGTCTGTTGCTCCTTGGGGAAGGAAACACTGCTGAGTAGTTTGGAGGGTGGGCTAAGGGAAGCTGCACTGCTTTAGCATCGTTGGTTTGTTCTCTTTCAGCTCCACCAGCTTCTTCTTTTGATTTGGCTGATTAAGCCAGTTATTCCTCGGGAGAAGCAGGAAGCTGGGAAGCCTGTGCTTGTCCAGGGACACTTCTGTGCTTTTCAGCTTCTAAAACCTGTGGGACTCTCACACAGCAGCCCTTATCTCAGGCAAAGCTAAAGGTTGTGTTTTCAAAGAGCAGACTGTAACAAGGACCAGTTGCTGTGCCCTGTGCTCCTCAAACTCACCCTCCATCAGTGCAGTCTTGGAGAAACCCAATTCTGGCCAGAGCAGGCTTTGGGATTCCTAAAACACTCCTAACATGCACATTGCACCTCTTGTACTGTCCACACGAAACAAAGGTCTGGACCTTCCTGTCACAAGTCAGTTTTCTTTCTGACTGTAATAAGCAGAGACTTTCTCTCATGGCTTTCTGCCCGATTTCCACTGCAGATACTGTCTGGACAGCAGCAGAGCCTTAGAGAGAGATGTGGGATACGCCGAGCTTCAGACGCGCCTCATTCGCTACGAAACCCAGACCACTTGTGCCAAGGAGTGCTGCCCCGTGCTTGTCGGCCTGAGCCCGCTGCCATCTCCTGCCGTGCTCTCGGAGCCTGGGAGTGTTCCTGATGGAGAGTGTCTACAGAGTGAACTCAAACCAGAGGCGCCAAGGCTAAAACGCAGATCAAAAGACTTAGATGGCTTTTATCCCCGGACGAGGTAATGCACTGAGCAACATAAACCTTCAGCACGGGGAGGTATCAGTAGACTCCTGCGACATCTTTCATGTCCCAGTGGTCTCAGTGAAGCTGTGCAGACAAACATTCTGGTTGTTTAATCCTCTTCTGTAGCCTCTTTTTCCCTTTCCTCAAGTGTGACCCCTCACTGATGGCAGTGGATTAATCAAAGCCAGTCAGCACTGGCTCCTCAGGTTTAAGAGCTTTGGAATTGTGTCTTGCAGAGGCTGAGGTGCCTGTGAGCAGGGCACAGAGAGCCTGGTCTAGGACCAGACCCATTAGTGCTGTCGCAGCACAGATACACAAATAAAGGATTGGAAAGCCAAGCAGTGTACAAACAGAATCACTCAACTGCTAATTCAAATCACTCTGTGCTTTGTTCAGTTCTGGGCCCCTGAGTTCCAGAAGGACACAGAACTGCTAGAGAAAGAGTCCAGCAGAGAACCACAGAGATGATGAAGGGAGTGGAGCATCTCCCTGATGAGCAGAGGCTAAGGGAGCTGAGTTTCTTGAGCTTGGAAAAAAGGAGACTGAGGGGTGACCCCATTAATGTTGATAAATATGGACAGGGTGGATGTCAGGAGGATGGAGCCAGGCTCTGCTCAGTGACACCCAATGACAGGACAAGGGGCAATAGGTGAGAGCTGGAACAGAGGAGGTTCCACATCAATGTGAGAAGGACCTTCTTCCCAGTGAGGGTGACAGAGCCCTGGAAGGGGCTGCCCAGGTAGTTATGGAGTCTCCTTGTCTGGAGATGTTTCAAACCTGCCTGGATGTGTTCCTGTGCAACTGGATCTAGGAGATTCTGCTGCGTCAGGGGGATTGGACTGGATGGTCTTTCGAGGTCCCTTCCAATCCCTAATGTTCTGTGATTCTGTGCTTTGAAATGACCTCCCAAACCTCACATGTAGCATCAGCCCTGTTTACGAGAGTGTTCTCTGCAAGTCTGGTTTGTGAGGCTGTTCTTTGTACCTTGTCTTCTCTGAAGATGCAAACTCTTTGCATCAATAAAAAATTAACTGCTGTGTGACACTACTTCTGAATTCACTTTTTACTGAAATTCTTCACTTCTTCCTGTTCTCCCATCTGAAACCCTCTGCAGTGAGGGAGAAGCCTCAAACAAAGGTTTGGGGTGAGTGATACCCGATCTTTTGCAGCTCACTGAGCAGCCAGAAGAGAAGATGTGACTGTACTTAGCACTTTATGATTTGGAGCTCTGTAATCACAGATGCTCTTAGAGCTGAAGGATCAAGCGTTACATGATCCTATTAAAAATGCAAAATGATGGTCCTATAGGGACAAGAGACATTCAGTAGCTTCCAGAAGTTCTCTCCTGTCCTGAGATGAGGCTGGAGTCCACCAAACGTGCTCATCTTGACTATCTAGAGGGGCTATATGCAGAACTACCTCTTCTTGCAAGGAGATTCTTAGTTGTCCTGTTTATTCAGTTCCCTTCTAGTCTTTTTGAATCACAGCTTCACAGAACATTAGGGATTGGCAGCGACCTTGAAAGATCATCCAGTCCAATCCCCCTGACACAGCAGGATCACCTAGATCCAGTCGTACAGGAACACATCCAGGCGGGTCTTAAACATCTCCAGTGAAGGAGACTCCACAACCTCCCTGGGCAGCCTGTTCCAATGCTCTGTCTACAACTTGTTCTTACCCCTTTTTGTTTCCTTCTTTCCAGGCTGGCCAAGTCTGAGAGCACAGACTCCCTCCTCTCTCAGGCAAGTGGCAGTCACTCTGCAGCTGCCACGACGAGGAAGCGCTCGGAAAGGTCGGTTTCTTCAGCCTCGATGCCGTTGAACCAGACTGGTCCTCCCCACAAAGTGTCCACAAAGGTTGGCTCAGCCAGTCGTGTCAGCATGGCCGAACCACAGACTTCAAAGCCAGCTAAGGAGTCGAGGTCCCAGAAGCACACGAGGGTAAAGGTTTATGTTGTTTGCTTTGAGAAGAAGTGGCTGCTTCACCTCTTTCCACATGGCCTGAGCTGCTGCAGAAATACTGTTTAACCCCAGGGGAACGGCTTCATCTCTGTAATTGAACTTCATTCTGCTGAGCTGTGTCAGTGAATCCTGAAGGCACTGAGGAGAGTGCTGCAGAGACGAGGAGGGAAAGAGAAGGTTGTGAGGGGTCTGACTGTAGTGCTTGATAAAGAAAAGATGAGGGGTTTGGGGTCATTTTGGTGGTTTTTCTTCCCTTGGACCATTTCTCATGCCAGCAGTTGGGATGAACTTCTATGTGTGTGTGTGTTTTCTCCAGATGCTGAAGGAGGTGGTTGCTAAAACTCTTCAAGGACATGGAATCACAGAGGATCACAAGTGCTTTGCATCATGCAGCCAGCGTCTGTTTGAGATATCCAAGTTCTACTTAAAGGTAGTTGTTCTTAGTGACGTGAATCCACTCCTGGGAAAAAACCTTGAGCTGGATGATCTTATGACTGGTGATGTTCAGACTTGGTCAAGCTCCTGTTTCCTAGCTGTTACTGTGTGGAGCACGTGGGTAATCATTGGGCTGTGGTTCCAATGCAGAACCCAGTTGTACAAGCTATCAACATGCATTTGGTTTTAGATGCTCTATATTTGGCATTAACCCTTAAAGATCAGCAGAGCAGTGGTCTGTTAGGTCAGGCCGTGCTCATACAGGGTTGTAATAGCTGTTGTAGGTGTCTCTCAGCTACTCCCTTGCCCGAAGGCCGTTGGTTCAATGGGTACCTTACACAACTGCCTCAGAAATGCCACTTTGAGTTTATGCTGGAGCCCTCGTTACTCAGCTGGAGCACGAGGTGGAATTAAACAACAGCACAGGGTGTTTAAAAGATGTAGCCCCCAAGCTGAGCTGCTGCTCCTGCTCATTTGCATGCGCTCAGCCAACCCCCTGCCTGCAAGCTAACTCAGCCAACTCTGCTAAAGGTGATTTAAGCCAAGTGAAGCTGCTGTTGAAAAGGGCTGAATGCTCACCCAGACAATTAGAACATCTTGCTGATGAGCTCCAACTTCTTAAATAATGAGAAGGCAGTTGTGCAGTCACTCGGTAACCACTCGGCACATCGCCCTGCAGAGTGCCTGGAAGGAAGATCTAATCCAAAATCAGAAAGAGCTGTGTGTTGGGATGAGAAAGTAGGGCAGATCAGATGGCTCATCGTTCTGTTCCAAGCCGAAGAGTTCTGCAGTGATCCTGTCCTTCAGAAAGCTCATCTAGAGAGGTGCAGCAGAATGTTTGTTCCCCTGAGCCATCCTGCAACCCCAAATCTGTGGGAGCCCCTTGAATGCTTTTCTGTGCTGCATACCTGGACAGCTTGGTATCTAAGCATCGTTTTCCTTTGGTGATGAGTAGCAAATTAATCTTTCTCTCTTTAGGACCGGTTTGCTAATTGCTTTGTGTGTCATATTTAGGATCTTAAAACTTCTAGGGGACTTCTGGATGAAATGAAGAGAACAGCCACTAACAACGTTAAACAGGTACGAGCAAATTGGGTCCTGTCCTTAGCTGAGGCTAAATGGGGCCACTTGGCTCTAGGGTGGTTTAGTCCACAGCTTTAAGAGATTAAAAGATCCTTTGGCTGCGGGTTGTTTCATTCTCTGATGTCATAAACACACTTCTCTCATCACCAGTCCCGTGGCAAAACGTCCAGCTGTGTACATTTGTGTTCTAGATGATATTCAGTGGTACCCAACGATAGGACAAAGGGCAATGGGTGTGAGCTAGAACACAGGAGGTTCCACATCAGTCTGAGAAGGCACTTCTTCCTAGTCAGTGACAGTGACAGCTGGAAGGGACTGCCCTGGGGGTTGTGGCATCTATCTCCTCTAGAGATATTTAAAACCCACCTAGGTGTGTTCCTGTGCCACTTTATCTAGGGGATCCTGCTGTGGTGGGGGGATTGGACTGGATGATCTTCTGCAGTCCCTTCCAATCTCTAATGTTCTGTGATTAGAGCTGTAGCTACTCAGATGGTAGAAATGGAAGTCGAGGCACTAAAAGCTCCACATCACATGAGGGAAAAAAGAAATCAAGAGAAAAGAAGAAATCTGGAAGTTTGGACCATGAGGGAATTCCCTTTCCCTTGTGCTGAAGGAAATAGCTTTTCTTTTAAAAAGTTAGGAAGCAATAAATGGATCTGTGAAAGGAAGTTAATTTCTTAAAAGCAGCAACACGAATCAGTAACTGTAGGTTTGGGGACGACGATAAGCACAGGGACCTTATTTGTGTGTAAGGAGGGACTGTGGGGAACAGCAGCGCAGAGCAAATAACAGGAGCGAACGCTTCTGTGCTCCAGAAATTAAGGAACTCAGGTTTAATTCTGAAAAACACGCTGAAGTGACCCCATGATTTGAAAATCAAACCCTGCAGTGCAGCTCTAAAATCCTAAATTAAAAAAATCTAAGGAGTTAAACAATGAGCCCCAAAGTTTCCAAGAGAATTGCTGGAGCCCAGCAGAGCTTGTGTACTCCATACTGTGTTCCCTCAGGAATTGCTTCTACAGGTCATAAGGTTTTACACCCTACAGGGACTGGGATGTTTGGTGTTGAACTGGGATCTAATACTGACACAGATTCTTACCAGCATCTCTGTCTGGGGAGACAGCTGTAGTTTGGTGTTGGCACAGGGGCAGCAACACCGGGCATCTCTGAGGCTGGGGCACCTCTTCTGTCAGAGGTTACTTTGAAACTGCCCTAAAAGCCAGAAGTGCCCAGGACTGGTCACTGGCTGGATCATCCACCCTGTGTGGGGAACAGCAGTGCTCACACTCACCCTTAACACTTTCCCCCATGGCAGTGGGAATCTTGGGGGCTGGAAACACAAACAAGCAGTTTAGCACTGTGGCTACAATACATGGAGAGGGTGGGGTGAAGCAGGTCAGGTCAGGGGCATCTAAAAAAGCCTTTTCCTACAGAGCATTCAGTGCAACTCCAGGCAGCTCTTGGGCAGCGCTGCATCCTCTCAGCTCCTAACAACTGCCTTCTCTTGAAGGGGCTGCTTTTAAACCCTGTCCAGTAAATACAGTGGAGAAAGGACTGATCGAGGGCAGGAGATGTCCCACAGCTGCTTTCAACAACTGCAGTTAAAGTAGTAATTTGTGTTCTCCTATATCATCCCAGGTGATTGAATGGGTTTTGGAGAAGACTGGGAAGTAGAGGAACTGCTGCGATGCTTCTTGCACCCACCCAGGAACAGCGGAGGTAGAGCACTTTGGAGCGTAAGAAGAGCCTTACACTGCCATCCCAGCCACCCTCAGCAGGACTCTGTCCCTGGACTTGCACAGAGCCTATTCTCAAGCACAGCAGCAGGACATGAGGTTGTTTTTATACTGAAATTCTTGAAACTTCATCTGAAGATTTTTTAGAATAGTTTTATCTATTTATTTCGTCTGTTCAAACGCTGCTCGCCTGGGTGCTTCGTATGCTTCTCAGCCAGTGCGTTTGGTTTTTAGGTGAATAAAAACCCACCAGATTTAGTTTTAATAACAAAAGTACTTTGTTTTACCTGTCTGCCTGAGCACCTCTCTTCTCTTTCTCCCTGCCTGCTGTTGTGTCAGTGCAGCATCGGCCCTAGACTAAGGGAGAAGAGATCCTCTTCTGTAGGGGAAAACAGAATCAGAACCTGAGTCACAGGTATCTCTGTTGTAGTTGACAATAAAGAGCACTTGGAGGTCTCTTCAAACCTTAACGATTCTTTGGACACTTGATGCAGGTTCCCTAAAGCTTTTACAAGCTGGATTTTTGATAGGATTTCCCATGTTCTCTTAGTACCTCTCTCATAGAAACGATTCATGAGAAAGTCTCGACATTTCCCTCCATGGAGGAGTTGAAAACCCATAAAGACAGAGGGGCTGATGGCTGCAAGAGCTGTGGCAGAGCTGTGATGAAATGCAGTGCAAAGAGTCACTAACTCGGGCCTCAGTTGAACCCTTCAACACATACCTGGCTCCTTCTGCTGTCGTTAGCTAGGTCAGGATGGTGAGATGAGGAGTTTCTACCAACAGCATGTGTTCTACAGCTTCCAGTGGAAGAATCAGTCGCCTCTGGATCCTAAATTGTCCAGCTTGGAGATGATTCCCAATTACCTTATAGCAGCAGTATCCACAGGGACAGTAAGTTGTGGGTAACACAGCCTCCTGCAGTACCAGTCTATACAACATCTGGTTACAACCTGCCAGTGTGACAGGAGAGCTGGCAGGAAAAACAAGATAAACTTACAAATCAATGGCACTTGAACAATTTGGAGCATTTAGTTTGTTTAGGCTCTGATTCTGCTTTCACTGAAATCAAATAAACTCCAAAGAACCTTTACTGATGGCCGAGAGGATGCTCAGAACTGTTGCAGATGGAATTCAGATCGACCTCTGCTTCTGCTGAGCTCTGCTGCTGCCCATGAAGAGCTGTGTGGAGGAGCCTCACGCGGAACGAGCAAATACAGTTATCAGTTGTTATCTGGGTGGCAGTGACTCACCTGGTAGTGCAGTTGTGTTCTGGGTTAGGACAGACCACGAGGGATGTGCTAGTTCCAGTTCTTCCAGTTCCAGAGCAGAACCCATAGGAAACACCCCTGTGCTTTCCCGAGCACAACCAGAGCTTGTTTTCTTAACGAAACCCTTACATCTCACTTTTCCAGTAACACAACCCAGTCCAGGGTGCATCTACCCCTTTCTAATGGTGAAGACTTGCTGATGAGGCCATTCTGTTTACAGCTGGTTTACAGTTTAAGGAATCCCCCCTTCTTTAGGGTTTCCCTGAGGCCAGTCTGCCACCCCTCAGGTCCCACTGAGAGAATGGACTGAAAACCCTGCAGCTCACTAGGCCACGAAGGGAGGAATTAAAGCATAAGGGAAGAAACCCATCTTGTTTGCCAAGAACAGACTGAGGCACCTGCTGGCTTTACTCCTCCTTGAATGTGGAAGCTAGAGCAGTAGTGCTGGGTTTTCACTACTTAAACCCAAGTGACAAACACTGACTGCAGCAGCTCAGTCTGAACTACCTGCCCCAGGACAGCAGCAAAATCACTGTTGCTTACTGCTGCCTTGGGCATCAGTGCCATGGCCACATCATAGACTTATCCTGGTTGGACAGGATCTCCAGGATCATCAAGCCCTCATCCTAACATCTCCCTAACCCCTAGACCATGGCCTCAAGTGCTCTAGCTACTCAGTTTTTAAAACCTCCAGAGATGGGGACTCCAGCATCTCCCCGGGCAGCCTGTTCCAGTGCCCAACCACTCTCAGGAAAAAACAACTTCCTGAGATCCAGTCTAAACCTTCCCTGACGCAACTTGAGGCCACTTCCCCTTGTCCTGTCATCAGCAATTTGGGAGAAGAGACCAGCACCAGCCTTGCTACAACCTCCTTTGAGGTAGCTGTAGAGAGCAAGGAGGCATCATCTCAGCCTTCTGTAGACTAAATAAACCCATTTCCCCCAGCTGCTCTCCACAGGGCCTGTTCTTCAGCCCTCTCCCCAGCCTTGCTGCCCTTAGTCCCGCTCCAGCCCCTCAATGTCCTTCTGATAGTGGCATCCAAAACTGGACCCAGCACTCAAAGGTGTGGTCTTGCGAGTGTAGAGTACAGAGGCTCCATCACCTCCCTCCTCTTGCTAGTTTCCCCACTCAGTGTTCCACCTCTGAACTGACAACCCCCAGGTGCCAGCACAGTGCAGTAATAAATACAGGTTTAATTTTGAAGTCATTTCCTCGACACAACAAACAGCTCCAAAGTCAAGTAACCAAACCCTTACCTGACCGAGGCTGAAACTGGGCTTTTTCCCAGCCCCGAAGCAAAGGGCAGCCTGTTTGAGGGACAAAGCAAGGCAATAAATCACCACCATCCAATAAATGACTTTATTAAATATATTCTCTTCCTCTAAAATATAAATATTAACTATACTCATATAAACGTGGGGTAGGTCCATGTTTCATTTGTCTATCCCAGCCAAATATGAATCAGTCTAAAATCTGAAAAGGAAGAAAGAGCATCTGTGATTCTCACGATTGCTGCCATATATCTAGAGGACAGGGACTACCTCTGCCAACAGTTTGGTTCCCCACCTGTACTTCACGTGGCACCGAGCACTCTGGATTCCACGCGGTCTCACCGAATCGCTGGTGCCGATACAGGACTCTGCGGTACTGTCAGGTGAAGCATCCCAGGGATCTCTGAGTGTTAGAGGAACAAGGAACTAGTGCAGTGCAGCTCACAGCTGCAGTTGCCTGCCCCATACTCTGCCCATTTCCCCTTCAATCTTGGGAAGCTGCTTCTTTTAGAAGAGCCTGAATGTCTCGGCTGTACTTTGGAACAGCCACAGAACCATCCTGGGTCGCTCTGTAGGAACCTGACACTATGGTTACTGACAGCAGGATGAGAGTTCACGCTCAGGACCCCCTTCCCCATCGTACCTATTGCTCTTAGCTCACACTTCTAGACGTTTCCAAGCCCAGGGAGACCCAAGGACTGCCACAGCAGGGTCTGTGGACAGCAGTGGCTGCTGAGTGAGACGTCTGTTTGGGAATGACCAGGGGGTGATGTTTTCTCCCACCCTGTGTTTTACAGCCAAGTACCATGACAGTAACAGCCTGATCCCAGCCAGCTAAGCCCCTTCCCAGCCTCCCTTTTGACTGGTGGCAGGTGCTAGGAGCAGGGCTGCTCTTCCAAATGGTGAATCAGCTACGGTTTTGCTGTGATTGGGGTGAGTTCAGCCCATCCTGTTAACTTTTTGATTAGTTTTGATGATGAAGATACCTGTGGAAACCCCCAGGAACTAATTCCTGTGCTCTGAACAAAGAGCAGGACTTAAGCTTCGCTCCCTTCATTTTAAAACTGGGAAACCACAGTGGGATTTCACTTAGCTCTCTGTCAGCCCAGCGATGCTGAGTTGAGTCTTGTGTGCTTTCTCAAGGACAGGTGTAGGGTAGCAGGCAAACGACTCAGTATCTCCTGTGCAGTTCCTTTCCTTCAGAGCATGAACTCAGGGCAAAGCTCTAAAAGCAAGCAAACAAACCCCAGCCCTGGGGGAAGCAGCTCTACATACAAAGTGAGAGCAAGGCAGCTGCCATCCCTGTGCTTCTTCCTGTGCCCACCCGCCCACGTGCAGCCAGCCGAGTGGTTGCAGTTGCCAGCCAAGCTCTCCTGCCCTCTGCAGCAGTGAGCAAGGCTGAAACCGAACCACCCGGCTGCTCTGACTTCAAGCAGGGAGCTGTGGTAGACAACAAGAACCAGCAGGTGATGGGGAGGTGAATGTCTCTCGTGTCACCAGCAAGGAGTAAGTCTGGGTTTCTCCAGCCACATGAAGGCTCCTCCAGCAGTGCAGCCCACAGCAGTGCCCTGTTATTTCCTCACTGCTGAGGAGCTGCCTGAGCGCATTCCCTGACCTCATATAAGAATTAAAAATGAGTGAAATATCCTTCCTCAAGCTTCAGCCCAAGCAGAGCTAAGGGGTGACAGCTCAGGGTAGGACAGGAAGCTCAGCAGGGCCTTCTGTTGGAAAATGGATGTGGAAACTTGCTGGCAGAAGCTTAGGTTGTGCTTTACAGGGATCCAGGTGACTAGAGTATGTTCCTACCTGCACCTTGCTGACAGCAGGCTCTCAGGGCACAGCTGGAGGGATCCCTTGCTAAGAACCTACCCAAGATGTTAGGGTTTAATTTGGAAGTGCCCCTTGGCAGGGACCCTCCAGCTGTTCATTGAGCACAGCTCTACTGCTCAGTTCAAGCAACAGGTTCTGACGGTGCTCCAGAAGAACAGTCTCCTGTAAGTGGGGCACAGCTCAGCACAGGAAAATCATTGTACATGTGTGGAGACTCTCAATCAACCTTGAGCCTACACCACGCCTGACCTGCCCTCCCCCTGTCTGCATAGCCCTTTGCTGATTCTATAAAACAAGAGCACTGCGATAGGCACAAGTTATGGCTGTGGAACACGTTCAGGTAACGGCACTACGCGCCTGTGCTGTCTCCTGCGGGACTCTAAAATCCCGTTATTTACAGTGAAAGCCGCCGTGGTCTCCATGGTCTGTCCGTGCCACTGATCAGAACGAATCCTGCGCCGTGGAAGTTGCAGAAGTGACCACAGCCTGCTGCCCCCCGAGCTGTTGGATGCTGCTAGCTGGAACAAGTGGCCGCAGTTGACTGGACTTGAGATCAGCACAGTCCCTCCGTCTTTGCTGAAGAACTGGTGCCTCCCACTTACGCCACCAGGCCGAGCCGTGTAATCTTGGCAGAGAGGAAGGAATGAATGATGAACACGATGGGTTTGGGGCAGGAATGAAGGTCTAGTTGCTGGAAACACAGAAAGAAATCACAGTTGAGAATGAGGAGCTTTCAGGCTCAGCCCATCAGTCATTTACTGAGCGCTCGGCTAACTGCCACCCTCTCCCCTCACAGGCTTCTATTGCCAACCATCCACCCCTTGCTACAAGGTGGTGCCTTTCCCTTGCATTCGGCTGCAAATATTTAGGTTACTAGAAATAAACAATAAGCATCTCGGGAGCAGACGGGATCCTGGTGCCTCGGCATCCACTTGAGAAAGCAGCAGCAAACAGTCAGATGCTGCCAACAGTTTTGGAAGAGGTTCAACCCCCTCATCATTTCAGGCTCTGGTTCTGACCAGGGATGGAGGTGGGATGGCCGTGCTCGACACCCAGGGCATCTGCTTGCTGCTTCCTGCTGAAGGCAGGACACTGTAGCTCTGGTTACTCCTCAGCTCCTCCACTCACTGAGGCTGAACTGAGTCTCGCTCAGCCTCTCCTTATCAGCCTTTCCCTCCAGTCCCTTCCCCAGCCTTGTTGCTCCTCTTGAAATGAGTGGCCTGGTATTGGCCCCAGTACTCAAGGGAAGGCCTCTCCAGTGCCTAGTACAAGGGCAGAATGACATCCCTAGCCTGTGGCCACACTATTGCTGATCCAAGCCAGGATGCCATGGCCTTTCGCTCCTCACGCTCTGGCACCGCTAACTCAGGCAGTTTGCATCTGTAGTCATCAATTTTCTACAGCAACTAGATGTTCAAGAGTGCCTAAAGCAGCCTGTGGTACCTCAAGTCCCTGTGTGCACCCTGGGAGCCACACCTTCTCCTCAAATCACTTGCAAAGTGAAACGGGTGCAGCAAAAACCACAAAGCTGCCTGTGTGGGGACACAATTTGATCTTAAATATATGAAAACCTTCCTCCCTCCTCTCTTTGCAGGGTTTCACCATTTCATCAGTCCTTTTAGTTTATCTTGTTCTAAAGGCAGATCACAGAATCAACCATGGAATGGTTTGGGTTGGAAGGGACCTCAGAGATCATCTACTTCCAACCCCCTGCCATGAATCATCCTGCTGTACTGGAAAGCACGGCCTCTGAATACCGCAACCAGAACCCAGTACTGGCCAGGTATCAGAGCAGAATGGAGTCCTTTCAGTTGAAAGGGACCTAAAGCAATTATCTACTCCAGCTCCCACCAGTGCTTCTGTGTGCCCACAGCCTGAAGGGCCACCAAAGTGACAGCAAGTCACTCCCTTGCTGAAGGCAGTTACTTACAATTTCTCCATCTTTTCCTCCGAAGTCTAAATAGAGCATCCGTATCCCATCGTCCGAGGACATCCGCAGCTTCTCGTAGGGGAACTGGGCAATTGTCTTAGAGAAGGCACCATCTTGCGGGTCCGTGGTGAGAGAGAACCCGTGTTCGTAGTGGATGGTCAGGCGGCACTCCTGGCTTTTGTATGTGCAAGCTGCAGGGGAAACGGGAGTTAGTCTGTCCTCAGCCCCTGTTGGCTGTGGGACCTGCACCTTACAGAACCACTGTCACAGACTGGACTGGGCTGGGTTGGGTTGGAAGGGAGCTCAGAGCTCACCCACTCCCAATCCCCTACCATAGGCAGCGAGACCTCTCACCAGAGCAGGGTGCCCAGAGCCCCATCCAGCCTGGCCCTGGACACTGCCAGGGATGGAGCTCAAGAGGGTCTAAGCCTGAGACAGTCCTGTCCAGACTTCAAACCTGCAGAGCTGGAAAAGCAGCTGAGATCCCTGTTGTGCTTGGTCCAAGGTCCCAGCAAGGTTTGTTAGTTAATGGTGTCACAGCATCCATCCTCAGGCTGGCACAAACCCTGACAAGGCCACCACTGCTCTTCCTGCCCCTGACAGACATGGTCAAAGCGATCAGTGGGGAGCACAGCGCACGAGAGAACTAACGGCTCTAAAACCTTTCCCCAGAGGATTCTGGCAGAGATGAAGATGCTCTTGATGCTCACCTCGTTACTGTGGTGGTAACTGGAAAAGGGCCCTGGAAATGGTCTGTAAGAGCTACTGCAGCAGAACCTCTGCAGCTTCCCCTCAACCCAGAAGCAGGCCATGATCCCAGTAAAACATGAAAGATTTTGCTGTTCACAGCTCAAGTTCTTTTTTCCACTGCTTGAACACTTCTGCCAAGGAGGGCCTCTGGCACCGGGCTGGAAGCACCATGAGGAAAAGAAAGGGCCCCCGTGTCACCGGGCTGAGGAGCTGGACACGAACCCTGAGGGGGTTCCCACTGACCCTGCTGCTGGTTGGCTTCCCAGTGCTCAGCAGCACATGGTTGCACAGAGCTGGAGCTGCCCTTTACCATGGAGCAGGTTGTGCTCTGGCTCTTGCTCTCACACCTTTTAGGTAATGAGAGGGGTTAATAATCCCCTCTAACAGCCTGGCTCAGTGTAGGACTAGCAGGGTCAGGAGCCCCACGTACTCAGGGAGCACAAGAGAAAGACCCAGCCTCCAAGCCCGAGTCCTTCCAGGCCAGCAGCTACCTGGGTGCAGGGGACATCACCCTAGAGCAGTTGCAGCTCCATTGCTTTTGCCTCTGTAGATTTTTATGGACATGGAAACAACACTCTCATGCCCAGGAGGGCAATGACAAGCTGTCACCACATGGCCAGTGGGCTGGTTTGTACTATTTGCCCAAGTGTGAAGGGCTGGGTGAAGAACTGACCACAGGTCAGTCCTCCTTTGCCTCCCACCTCTGCAGGTACAACCCTTACCAGGTTCTCAGAAACCTCCTGAAACCCAGAGTAATGTTCTTTTCTGAGGGTTTCCAGACAAACCTCTGACAGTCACTTCTCTGTGATGTGCAACCCTACATGGCTGACAGGGCTTTGCCTCAAACAACACAGAATCATCGAATCATTCAGGTTGGAAGAGACCTCCAAGATGCAACCATCACCCCAACCCTACCCTACCTACTAAACCCTCTTCACCAGGGCCACAGCTACTCATTTGTTGAACCCCTCCAGGGATAACAACTCCCCCCACCCCTGGGCAGCCTGTTCCAACCCCTAACCCTCCCCCTGGCACAACTTGTGGCCCTTTCCCCTTGTCCTGTTGACTGGGGAGAAAAGACTAACTCCCAACATCTCTACAGCCTCCTCTCAGGTAGCTGTCAGGAGCAACAATGTCTCCCCTCAAGACCAAACATCAGAGTGACAGTGACTGTGTCACCGGCCCCAGGTACCAGGGCAGCCAAGACCCTCTCAGAAACCAAGGGACAACATCCTAGCGCAGAGAACCCCAGAGCACACACATTTTGCCAAATGAACCACCTCCAGCAGAAGACCCCAAGCTATCCCTAAGGGTCCTGCAGAGGTGTGGGGCTGCAGGTTTTACTCACAGGTGGTGATTTCTGTGATGAGCTCTGCAGAGTTGTGGCAGCCCTGCACGACGCTCCTCGTCCACAGTGAGAGGTCCCGGCTGGTCTCTGTCCGGAACAGGTGGGTTTCAATCCCCTGTCTCGTACCGGTGCGAGTGGCAAAGGACAAATCCACCCCTGACTGTGGCGAGCCTTTTCCTGGGCCAGAATGCACCAGCCTGCAGTGAGATTAGAGAGCACATCAGGACCCAAACAGGAATTAGTGTCTATCGTTTGTGGATACACAAGATTCCAGACACGATCCACCAGGGCAGAGCAGAGGGGTAGGAGAACCTCTCTCTATCTGCTAAGGTGAGAAAACCACCACCTCCTCCCATCTGATTCTTCTTTAACACTGCCCTTGTGTTGTGGGGTTTTTATCCCCCAAAGAAGGGGTTGGAAAGCAAGTGCAGAATTCCCTCAGAGGGTTCAGCTGAAGAGATCCATCCAGAGGGGTTCTCTGCTCTGAGATGGAGAGAGAAAACTCTCAGTGTGAGTCACGAAGTTAAATGCTCCTGAAAAACTTATTCTGCCTTGTGTCCGCCCCTTCCCTTTCCCTGGGCAAGCAACTCCCTCCACAGGAGAGGATCAAGTGAGGAGGTGGCCCGGGAGGAGAACACTTGTGCGGAAGGATAAAACATCAGATTACTCTAATCAGCTGCTGAATGCTAATTCACCCTCCAATTACTGGTTGGGGCGGGAAGAACAGTCGCTGTTAGCTGACACTGGGGAAAGCTGTTGGCAAACAGAGCTGTCATCGATAAGGAAAAGGGAAGAAAAAGCCTGACTTTAGCTTTTCAGTTATCGAACCCCTAACTGTGGGGCAGCAGAACTCTTCCCCTATTCCCTGACATCTGGGATGTGCACTGGGGTAACAGCTGTGTCCCTCTTTCATACCCTGCTAAAAGGTTTGTAAAGGTTGTTCACATCACAGAGTCATTCAGGTTGGGAAAGAGATTCGAGCTCATTGAGTCCTCAATTTCTTGGCCCAAGGAGGGGAGATACAGAGCTTCCCTATGTCTGGGCAGGTCAGCCTCTACCACAGAGACATCAGCACCCTCCCTGAATGCCTCAGTGTCTCTGCAAGGCAACCTACAACACCCTGACAACCTCAGTACATGAGGCATCCTAATTGCATCCTGGGCAGCCCAAACACTTCAGTTTAATGTGGTGTGAAGAGGGGTAAACTCCAGGAGGAGGCTGAATCTTCATAATTAAGGCAGGAGAGACCAAGAACTGACATCTCTGGTAACTTCCTCACTAAAACTCAACCTTCTGCCTGGGCCACCCCTTCTCCTTTCAGCAAAAACTGTCTTCTAACACTTGTGATGCTGGATGTGGGACAGACAGACAGTTCCAGTCTTACAAGCTGACCCCTCTCCCTGTCTCTGTGCTCCACAGCCCCAGCTTTGTAGGATTTGCCAAACTGAAGCACATCCAGCCTCAACACTGTTTCCATCCTGCCTCCTCATCCACATCATCCCCTCGTTATTGATGACTGCTATTTAAAAAGTTCTTTGATAGGTTTGAGTACCAGCTGTCACTACTGACCTGTGTGGGGACAGGTCAGAGGGCTACCCAGCCCTAAGAAAGCTGCACTCCTGAGAGCCACTTTGTTTACAAGGTATTTTATCCTCAAGATCACAAAAACACTGTAGAAAGCAAAAAAGTAGGGTTAGGCACCTCACAGGGGGCCTCCCTCTTGCCCCCATCTCCTCTGACTCTGACCATGCACCCAGAGCTGACAGGGCACTCTGCATAGGCTCCACTAATAGTCACCCCAATCCCCTGAGGGTTACTGGGCTCTGGCAGGTTCCTGGGATGCCTGAGCACAAGCAGGAGCCTGATCTCTCCTCCCTAGAGCAGCCAGAGCCGCAAGAGGGCAGGAGAAGATTTGTCACCGCTGAACCCAGCTGCACACCGTGGAGATCCCCAAATGCAGCCATCAGCACACTCCAGAGCCAGGAACTTGCTCCTGGGCTCCTGTCATCTCTCCCCCATCTCTATGCTCTGGGGTTATTCCTCACACAAATGTGACAGCAGGATGAGGAGGGTGCTGGGTGAGACACACTGGGACCTGCTTCTCACCCCAACAATGTGAGAAGGGTTTCAACCAGTCACTGCAACAGCAGAAGCCCGGTGGAACCAGCACTGCTGTCCAAAGCCAGTACTGAGCTGCTCAGTGCCACCAGTGGCCCTACAGCTCTGCCTGGCAGAAAGCCAGCACCATCTGATCTGCTGCTGAAACTGCTCCTCGCCTGAGCTTTGCATGGAGGGAGCCACCACCACTGCTCCTGGATGGCCAGTGGAGAAATTCCACAGCACCTCAGACATGTTCTCTGGGGGCTTTCCACCTCCCCTCTGCCCACTGTCCCAAATGCTTTCATAAATTTCCCTGCATTAATCACAGAACACCCTTCACACTTCCCAGCTGTGTAGCTCAGCTCTGCACAGATCCTTCATGAGAGGAGAACACAGGCTCCTCACTTTTCATACCTGGCTACAACAGCTAACAGGATTTCACAGACTAGTTTGGGTTGGTAGGGACCTCAGGGATCACCCAGCCCCAACCCCCTGCCATGGGCAGCACCAGCTCTCACCAGACCTCTGCCTCTGGATCTGGGCAGAACAGCCCCAGCCATGGTCCTTCTGATGGCCAGAACTTGGCAGGGCAGAGCGGGCAGGAGCTGAGCACACAGCCTATTAAAGAAAAAACTGCTTCTCCAACCACAACACCTTGCTGTTCTCCAGCAATTTTTGCTGTGGGCTGACTCTCCCCGCCTCTCCTGAAGGTGATGGAAGGAAAAAACTCCAGTACCTGGTTGCCAGCAGAGGGTAGGTATGGAGGGGGCTGCACCAAGCCTCCTTCATCCGCGGCATGCTCTCGTATATCAACAGGTCCTTCTCTGTCAAGACCACTAACACCGGCTTCCAGTGCTTCTCGTTGTCTCCTGGCACCTGGAAAAGAGTAGCGATCCAGTGAAACCAGTGGTGAAGATGACAAAACAGAGCCTGGACACTGGGAATTTCCCTTCTTTGCTGCCTTCCACCTGCATTTTAGAGAGCTGGGAGATCACAGCAGGACACCAGCGCCCAGAGCAGATCTCAGACTAGCGCTTTGTGGCTTGTGTGACTTTTAAGAGCTATTTCCCCCCAAAACAAAGCCTTTCTAAGCACCATAATCCCATGTACAGCAGGACTTGCTCTCTGGGTGTTCCTGTCTGGGTGTTAAATCCATTTGAAGTCATAAATGGTTCATCCTTTTCATTCCCTTCCGTGTGTCACTGTTTCCTTCCAATTGTCTTGTGGCCACAGTCTCTTGAAACTCAGCCTTCTGTTCCAGACAGGACTGCACACGTCTGTTCCCACACACCAGGACTGCAAACCCCACAGCTCTCACAACCCAAGTACTAGGGGAATGCTCAGGAGCAAAGAGAAAGCTCAGCTTCTCAATACAACAGTGCTCAACTCCAGTTAACACCCCAGTTCCTGGAATGGGAATACAGCAATAAACATTTAACATTTTGGGAAACCCTGTTCCCTGGGAAGCCACCACGAGAAAGGCACTAAAACATTACTTTGCCAGCCGGTTCTACAAAGATTTACTGGAAAGCAGTAAAAATCAGGAGCTAGAATTCCCATGGTGGGTCCTGCGGGTACCACCTGCACAGCAACACTCTGCCCTGGCCCTTCCCGAGGGCAGGGACACTATGGAGATGGGACTTGGTCACAGAATCACAGAATGAAGGTTGGAAGAGACTTCCAAGAATATCCAGTCCAACTACCACCTCAACCCCACCCTGCGCATTAAACCCTGTCCCCCAGGGCCACAGCTACGTGTTGTTTCAACCCCTCCAGGGATGGCAACTCCTCCCTTACCTGGGCAGCCTGTTCCAATCCCTGACCACTCTGTCAGGGAAGAGATTTCTCCTGATGTCCAACCTAACCCTCCCATGGCCCAACATGAGGCCTCAAGATACTGAAGATGTTTTCTCCAGGCTAAGTGACCTGCCTGTCTAGGAGATGCCCCCGTCTGCAGGGTGCACGGTGCGAAGGGCAGCCAGGAGGACGGTGGGTGCTGCTGTGCTGCAGCCCTCCCCGGCCATGAGCTAGGCACCACTCGCCCTTTTAAACACATTTTTAAAGCCTTGCTGGGCCCACAGGCTGTCTCACTGCTGCGGAATGCTGCTGTAAGCAATCCTGCTGCTATTTCAGACCTGGAGAAGGATTTGTGTGCCCAAACGCTCGTCTGGTTTCTTTCCCAACTCTAACAGCTGGTCTAATAAAAGATCCTGCCTTTTCCCAAAACCCAGGAGCTGCACTGCTGTTCCCTGGGTTTGGCTCAGGCTGTAACAGCTGATGCTGCGGGGTTCAACAGAATTGCTGGAAGGTGTCAGAGGGACCCCACTGTCCCCTAACCAGTGACAGCACCTCTACAAAGGATGAAGACACTGCAAAGCCCCACCAGCCTGGAGGGAACCGTCAGCACATCAGCAGGGGAGGTTAACCCAGAGCAGCCAGTATCACACCCAGCACAACAAACAAAACCTATAACCTGCTGCTTACAGGCAGCGACGTGAAGGAGCTGTGCAAGCATCAAAGAGTTTTAACCCTGACTGGCCATAAAGACAAAAGGAAATACTCTGTAAGAATAAATCCAAGAGTCAGAGGAGACACCCATTAGAGGCACCAGTTTAGGTGGTCAGGGACAGCTTCACAGTCAGAATTTTGCACAATACCAGTCAAAGTGCAGGAGCTGCTGGAGGCTCCAATAGAGGGCTATGAGGATGAGCAAGGGACTGGAACACGTCTGCTCTGAGGAAAGGCTGAGACCTCGGGCTGTTTAGTCTGGAGAGGAGAAGGCTGAGAAGGGATCTCATTAATGCCTGTAAATATCTGAGGGGTGGGGGTCAAGAAGAAGGGGACAGTGTCTTTGCAGTGATGCCCTGTGATAGGACTAGAGGCAATGGGAACAACCTGGAGCACAGGAGGTTCTAACTCAACATCAGGAAAAACTTCTTTCCTGTGAGGGTGACAGAGCCCTGGCCCAGGCTGCCCAGAGAGGGTGCAGAGTCTCCTGCTCTGGAGACATTCAAACACTCCTGGATCTTTCTGTGTGACCTGTCCTGAGGAATCCTGGGGGGTGGGAGGGTGGACATGACGATCTCCAGAGGTTCTTGCCAACACCAGCAGTCTGTGACTCAGTGACTCGCACTGTGGGCAAACCAAATCACCAGCCACTCTACACACACTTTTCAAGCTCAACCCTTTCTCAAAGCACAAAACATTGGATCAAACAGAGACAGGCTCACGAAAAAGAGCCGTCACCACTGCTTACGGCTCCCCCGACAATAAAATGAATCAGCACCTTTTTCGTTGGTTATTTGGGGCCAAGGAAACTAAGGAACAGAGACCAGGCTCCCACCCCCATGCTCTGCTCATTGCAGAGGTCACTGCTTCCATTTCCAGGTGAAATTCCACTTCAAGACAGCAAAGCTGTAAATGTTTACTGCAGAAACAAACTCTCTTTCGTTTTTCTGCGACACTGTGTCTCTGGATCAAAGTCTCCAAGGACAAACCTGAAAACAAAGGGCAAATCCTAACAAAACCCCAAGCACAGGGAAGCATTTTGCTGCTCAAAAAACCCTTTGCTTCTCCTCTACTCTCTGAAGTGCCACTCCACTTCTCCCAAATCCAGAAACACTTCATGTAGGGCAGGGCTGGCATCTGGGAACAATAACGTGATGGCTGTGCCGGGGATGACACGAGAGCCACAGTCACCTCCTGCTTGGCCTCAGCAGCTCCACAGACACTTACCCACCAGCTTAGGGCTAAGCCAAGGACTTTGGTGTGTCCTCATGTTGTGAGGAGGCACCTGAGCACTGGTTGCTTCTGCTTTGCAGCAGTGGGGCAGCATCACTCCAGGCTTTGCTTTAGGGCTGGATCTGTGATCTGAAGGAGGAGGCAGCAAGCTCAGTGCCACCTGTAGGACTGCTCCTACTGCTCTCTGGCAACTTAAGCTACTGGTCACCACGTATCCTTAAGGAGCATATCCCCTGACCCACAGCAACCCATAGTTCAATGGGGAGCAAGCCTGTTTTCCACGTGGCCGTGGGGACCTCAGGTCCCTATAACAGCTGTCACAGCATCCAAACCTTTCAATAGTCTGCATGTGTCATCAGTCGCTGTAAAAACAACCGGCATCTCAGTTAAATCCTTCTGCAAACAGTGCGGCCCTTTGGTCTTTCATCTGCCAGGTCTCCTTCTGTCAGGTTTTCCTTTGAATTTCAGTTATTCATCTCCTTCAGGCTGCCAGGAGGGAATGAAAACAGATTTCTAATCTGCCAGGCTCACAGATAATTAAATTAGAGGCCTTGGTCTACTCTCGAAGGCTGTTTTGTGTTTTCATTAACTCCAAAGGGACACTTCAATTACGTCCCCTGTTTACTAAACAGACCGCACATTGCCAGCAGCCTCCACTGCAGCAGGTACCCACACCCAGGCCCTCAGGGAGCTGCTAGGTAGGTACTGACTAACCCCTTTTCCGTTATCCAAACCCTAAAGCTACACCATCCCCTCCCAGAGCACAAGGAACAACTCCGGGAAACTTTTTCTTGCTATTTTCACTTCAAACTTCTCTGTGCTGATAGGAGCCAGCTCTGACCCAGGCTGAGATCTGTTCTGCTGCCTATTTCTTGCTTTTTCATGGTCTTTTGATGAAGGGCTATGGCCACATTCAGAATAAACTTGATTCTTCTATAAAAATCTATTTTTCAGCTCCTGAAAACAACAGCTGGGACTGCAAAGGAGTTTTTGCAGGCTGACCAGCAGCAATGCAGAACCATGTCCTGCAAAGACCAGCAGATGCAACAAGGCTGGTACCTCTGAGAGCTTCTTTGACAGGAGGTGACACAGGAGGGAGTGTCTGTGACAAGTGTGGGCAGGGGATGGCAACCCCTCCCCACCACACACCCTCAGCAGGGAATAACATGCATGTTTTTTAGGGGCAGAAAAAAACCTCAAAGCTAATGAGAAAGCATCCACATCCGTGTCTGGCTTCGTTCTTCTCTCTTTGACCTCAGTGATGGCTCAGAGGCACTTTCTGCCATTATCAGACCTTGGTTACTGTCAGTACAGACATAAAAGTCCCCAAAGGACTGGTCAGCACTGAGGAAAAGCCACTCTACTTCCCTTTAAAGCCCCAATTTCATGCATCAGGATGAGCTACAGAGAAAAGAGATCACCTCTATGGATGGATTTGAGTTAGAACCAAGTCAATGCATGGGAAGGTCTGGAAACCCAACCACAGCAGCTCAAGAACAGACATTGTTACTCAGTGGTGGGGAAAACCAGTTTCCACCAGTAATGCTCCAGGACACCAAGAGCAACCATCACTCCCTGCTATGTCCTGCAGGTTCCTGCACACTGGGGAGCTTTGCCATGAGCAGAGTTTCTCCTCAAGACAAAGTGAGGCATTTTACAAGGAACTTTATCACCATCAGCAGTAACTGGACAGGAGCAGAATAAATGTGAAGACACCATAGTTTCCGCTCATTGTCTCTGAAGAGTCTGTAATTTACAGCTGGATCTGACTTCAGCTGATCAAGTGGGAACCACATTAGGATAAATGAGCAGTAGCAGCCGTTACCTCCAAAGATGCTCGCAGCTCCTCTCCCAGTGCAGAGGACGTGCATGGATTTCCAAGCATCAGCTCAAACCCTTGTCAACGGGGCCCAATCAAACGGGAAGGCTGGGGGTGGAGGTTTGATTTGAAAGCAGTTTGCAGCTTTGAATGATGGCTGGAACATGTAAAATGCCATTGGAAACGATTATGGTATCTCTTTGGTGAAGGACAGGTAATCATCGACGTCGACATTAAAACCCCAGTGACTGAAATCTGTCCCAGAAGATGTCCCCGTGCCTCTTTCACATTGTCTTTCCTAACGCTTATTCTCGGAAATAATGGTCCATCGTGTCTGGTCCCTTTTGAAGACTGACAGACTCAACTGATTCACTCAAGGGTCCTTATAAATCACAAGTGCTGAGAGAAAAAACAGTAGGGGTGCAATGCGGAGAGAACAAGATGGTTTTCTGTCATCATCATTACTTTGTCTCAAGGACAGTCTGGAATACTCTGTCGCTTCGGTCTCCTCTGTCACTGGTCAATAGCCAGTAACACTGATGGACTGAAACGCTACGGACAGCCTCGAGCAGCCGAGTGAACTCAACACACAGCTGGCACAAAGAGAATGACCTCCAAGCACGACAATATGATCCAGCTGTCCTGCTCTATCGACTGGAGCTCTGGACACGCTGAGCAGCCTTTGGAAGCCTCACTGAAGAGGGATAAAGCAGGATCCCTGATAATCTGGTTTCATCTTGAAAACACAGAATCACAGAACAGTTTTGGCCAGAAGAGACCTTCAAGATCATTGAGTCCAACCTTTTCCCAGCCCTATCAGCACCTCCTAACAAGCCAACCTGAATCTCCCCTGGAGCAGCTTCAGACCATTTCCCCTCATCCTATCACTGGCTACTAGGGAGAACAGAGCAATCCTTGCCTCTCTACAACCTCCCCCAAAGTAGCTGTAGAGAGCAAGGTGGTCTTGCCTCAATCTCCTCTTCTCCAGGCTAAACAGCCTCAGATTCCTCAGCTGTTTTTCAGACAACACCTGTTCCAAACCTTTTACCAGCTTGGTAGCTGCCTCTGTCCCCTCTCCAGCCCTTCAATGACCCACTTGCAGTGAGAGACCCAAAACTGGACTCAATACTCGAGGTGTGGCCTCACCAAAGCTGAGTAGAGGGGAAACACAGACTCAAAGAACAGAATCAGCTCTTTCAGAGCCCACATGCCCTGGCAGTCATTGCTGTTGCATGACACTGCGATGCCTCAATTTCCTTATCCCACTGTTGCTGCTCCTCCCTGGATGCACCCAATTGAAAACATGTCACAGGCTCCTGGGAAGTCTGGTGCAGATTAGTCCCCACTTGGAATCCAGGACTGCTTGCTCAGACACCTAAGTGAGATGCTGAGATGGATCGCAAAGCTCTTCTCTTTGTCTCTGCTATGATTTGCTTACTTATCGCTCCCTTACATGAGACACTTTTTTAAATGGACAGGAACAGTTTGCAGCTCCTTCCAGCACCACAACAGCCCTCCACCAAGCTGCCTAAGATACTCAAGGAATATTCCTGCTTTCTTCCTGGGGAAAGAAGGGAACTTTCACTGTAATTCATTTGAATTTACCAAATTCAAAATTTTCTGATGGGGATGATGCTTTGGGGTTTTTTCCCCAGAAACCCAGCTGGGGTCTGAGAGACTGGAATGCTGGTCTCTTAGACCAGATGATCTCCCACTGGGGATCCTGTATCACCACAGGCTTGGGAGACTAACAGAGGTGGGGCTGTCAGCTAAATGTCTTTTCAAGGTGGTCACTACTCTACCCCTGCCAAGGTATTTCAGGAGAGTGATGGTCACCAGGGAAATGGCTGAGCAGGAAGAATGCCAGAGCCAAAGCTGGGCGCTAGAGGATAATGGCAGTTTGTCCCAGGATCTGCTGGGTAGCTGTCACCACTACCTGCTGATACTTGAACAAAAACACAGACCCCTAATGGCACAGCTGTTCTAGGAAACCAGTCCTGCCAACTCTAGGACCAGCCAAAGTTCCCCTGCAGATGTCAAGTGGGGCTTGACAATCAGCCTGAGGTTTGCTCAGTAATTAAAACCATCATTCATTCTTGCTGATCCACCAAGTCTCTCCCATAGTTTCAAGCTTTGCTCTATGGCCAGGAACCTACAGGAAAAATGAGAGCTGGGCTTCTATGAAACCTCTATTGTAGAAGATGGCACCAGAAGGAACTCTCTGAAGGGAAAAGTATTCAAGCTACAAGGTTTGGAACCATAGTGAGGATGACAGCTGCCACTTCTCAAGGTGAATCACTTTCCCAGACCTGATACTGCTTAGATGATCAGCTAACAGCCAAGGGGTTCATGGCAACAACCCCTTCATTACCTACAAGATACAACATAAACACAGGACATTTGTTAACAGAAGCAATGGATATTCAACAGAGGGAGACAAAGAACCTTCTACTTGGCAGTTATCTATGCTGAGCTTTAAACCAGCCAGCCAGGACAAGGGGATTTCAGGCTGTGCCATGCTATTCCATCCAGATCACTAAGAGACAAGCAATTAGGGTCACCAACCTGCAAATCCTACAAATACATGAAAATTAAAGCTGCACTGCTAGAAGCCAACACCAGCTGGTTCTAGTGCTTGGTGTTTCTGGTTTTCGCAGCAAATCACAGCATTTAAATCCTCATGGGACAGTCCTCCTGAGATCCCACCATTCCTCTGGAAGAAAAGCTTAGGAGGAATAACGTGAACTTCCAAAGCTCATGTAACCAGACTGAAGGCTACAGTTATCTCCCTGGGGCCAGGATGGGAAACCAAGGCTTTGGGTTTCACTATTACCCCAGGAATATATCATTTAGTAACAAAGAACTTGCCGGTGATGACTTAGACTTGTTTCTACACCTCTTACCAAACACATCACCGTGTACCCCGAGAGAAATGATCCTAGCACAAGGGAGACACGGTCACATGAAGCAGCTGATTTCACTGATGGGATACTCTTCCCTGCTGTGGGCTAATGAATCACCTCAATCAGCAAGTGCTGGCCATGCACAGGGAGAATGACTGAGGGCAACCCGAGCATCACAGAGCTGCTGTGACTTCTGTGGCTGCCAGAAAGTGAAATCCCAAAGAGGAAAACCCCATGTGAGTATTGATGTGATTACAGCTGATCTATTAGATGTTTCCTCAACATCACCAAGAAATTCAACAAATTATTTCCTCCTACAGAGATCAATGTTTGTCCTTCAATTCTCCTTTCTTTTTCTTTCTTCTTTTCGTTGGTACTGGCCTAAACACCCCATAGACACCGGTATGAAAACCAACCATTAGTAACCGAGCTGATAAAGACCATTATAAACCTGTGGGAAGAAAATGTCTCTCAGGAACACCACTACAGGCAAACACTCCTTTTAGAAACACAACGGCTGGGGTAGGATCCCACACCAGTGGCTCCATAGCTGAACTTCTGCATTTGTCAACACCGTGTCCTTACCAGACTCTCCAATTCCCTCAGCCACATGGACGTGGGTCAGGCCCAATTAACTTTTTGCTAGAAAATGATCCATTAATTACCCCCATTCCTGGCAAATGAGCTGAAAACTGTGTCCTTCGCTTGCCAAATAGCTCCCATTTCTGCCTGGTGCCTGTGCTCAGAACTAAACATAGACATGGACACGCTGCTCCACAGAGCTGACCGAAAGAGAGAGAGAGAACACAGCAACTGCTGCTGCCCAGGTCCTTCAGAACCAGCAGCCAGCCAGATTTTGCTAAAGATAGGTGGGGGGTCAGCGGGGCTTCGTGTTTGCATCTCGTAAAATCCTTTCCTGACAGATCTTTGATTAAACTGGGCAGGAGTAGATGACATTCATGATTGTGGCAGGGCTTGAAAGATAAAGGAAAGTGAGAGGGGGAGAGTAAATTAGTGCTTTCTGTGTTTGACCCTAAAAATACAGGACCTGGCTTCAACAGGCTATTTATATCCATCCAGCTCTACTGACGTCAGAAGGTTCACTCCCAAGTTACAGCTGACAGGAACCAGAGCAACCATCACTACGGTCCCATGTGGGTAGCCAACCCCTTTAGAAACACCGTTTATTTCAAAGCCTGTCCTCAGAGTGCACCCACGCTCTGAGACAGAGCACCTGAGCTCACCAAAGAGAACCATAGTATTATGGGGTTGGGAAGGACCTCCAGAGGTCATCCAGTCCAACCTCACTGCAGTGAGCAGGGACAGCCTCAACTAGATCAGGTTGCCCAGAGCCTTGTCCAGCATCATCCTTAATACCTTCAGTGATGGGGCCTCAACCACCTCCCTGGGCAACCTCTTCCAGTGTTCAACCCCCTCTCCTGCTACAAAACTTCTAACAGTCCATTGTGAAACCATTGCCCCTTGTCCTGTCACTCCAGACCTGCAGAACCACCATCCTCACGAGCACCCATGCTCAGATTGCCCAAATAAAACCAGAGACAGGGAATGGCAGGGAAGAGCTGCAGAGTGACAGAGGAGGAAGGGAAAGAGGTTATGTGGAGCCCAATTCCTTTGGTGTTTTCTGCATGGGCACAACTGAAAACCTCTGGGGCCGGCTCAAGACATTGTGGTGGCCATTTGCTTCCCCAGTAGAAAAGCAGCCTGTGACCTGCATTACCTCTGGCACTGACACTCCTTCCTGTCACATGTTAGCAGAGTGGTCTCGATGCTGCTGCTTCCAGCACCCTGAACCCAGGACCCCGCAGGGCTACAGGTGCCCATCTGTTGCCTGGCTCCTCCTAACCGTGTTACAGGACTGTTTACTGGTTTGGATGGGATCCTATAACCAAAGCCCATTCCCTCTGCTTGTGCTGCCAGCAGCTGTTTCAAGTTATTTGAAACAGCCAGAGACTGAGGTTTTACTTGATGGAGTCCAGGCCAGTGGAAACCAATTACGTGCATGACCTTCAACGAGTGGAAACAGCCCTTCTGTCCAAGCTGAAGGGACAGAGACAGAAGGTAAAATTCTTCCCTTTAAGGTCTCCTTGCAGCTGTGAAGACTCAATCTTACAGGGTTATGGAAGGTGCAGAGAAGGCTGCTCTTACTGTTGCCTAAAGGGGATTTTTCAACAGCTCGCAGCCCACTCAACAATGTGCAGAGCTGCCTGTACCCCATGCTGTAGTGGGTTAGTGTTAAGGCACCTTCCCACAGGCTCCCAGCAGCTCCTCACCTCTCCCAGTACTGTTCCAAATCTTCCTTTGTACCAGGCTCCGCTGTTCACTCATCCATTTGGTCTCCAGAAGTCAGAGCAGACACACTGTCTGATGCGTGGTTCCATGTCTCCTCCGTTCACTACCCTGCCCAGCTAGGTGTTAGAATGTGGAACAGAATCTGCTCCCACTGGGACTGTTCATGCTGCAACCCTACACCAGGACATCCTAGGTCTGCCTGGTCCCTGGGCTCTCTCACACTAACACAACTACTACTGTTACCAAGCCCAGTGATCACCACCAGAATCCTCACTGCTCTCCTCCTCACTTCAGACTCCTGCAGCAATAAATCATCTTCAATAAAACCCAAACTATGAGGCAGGGGACCTCAAGGCAAAAGCATCACACAGAAGGCTCTGATACTGCCCTGAGCAGCTGAGCAGTCCCTCTGCACACTGCTCCTCACTGCAGTACCTCGAGCTTCTTCCAACTCTTCCAGTTGCCTTTACCTTGTTAATGTCCTCGGGATGAAGATTTAAACCTCTGCTTTGAAATTGTAAGTGGGGGAACATGACTGTATTTGCTAACACAGATGATTCCACACTGGGGCGACTCCTTGTACATCTAGAGAGCTTTGCTCTTCCAGAAGTTTGGGTCTTCTAGTCAGACCCAGTGATCCCCCCTTCCCACCTTGTCCTTTCCTGCCTGCTTTTTTTATCGTGCCCTCAGAGCCCAATGTGGAGCCTAGAGCCTGGACCTCCTTGCACTTTGGGGTTTCCCATTTATTTTCATTGCATTTTCTGTCTGAGTCCCCAAGGGTCATTCAGCCCTTTTCACTGCACACAGGCGGCCATAAACCTGCGTGTGACCCACAGAACTCACTCCTGTTCTGTTTTAAAACTGGAAATAGTGCTTTATGCAGTCATTGTGCAGCTCTTCCTTCCTCTCCTAATCCTTCATGGGAGGAAAACAGCCAGGAGGAGGCTGTGCCTGTTGGGATTCGTATCCATCTCTCCATAGGGACAAAGAGCAAAACACTGCCTCTCCCTTGATTTACAGCTGCAAAACGAGATCCAAATCTGGCCCTTCCAGCGAGCCGTGAGTGGGGAGGTGGTGAGCTGGGAGTGAGCAGAAGCAGCTGCCTCCAAAACCAGTGACGCTGGCTGTTTGGATTCAGCAACTGCTCTGAGGAATTTCAGCGATACTCCAGGAGAGATCTCCTGTAAATCACAGAACATTAGGGATTGGAAGGGATCTCGAAAGATCATCCTGTCCAATCCTCCTGCCACAGCAGGATCCCCTAGATCCAGTCGTGCAGGAACCCAGGCGGGTTTCAAAGGTGTCCAGAGAAGGAGACTCCACAACCTAACCCTAATACCTACTAACAACAACCACAGCAGTGCTTCCCTACTCCTTGCAGCGCCACAACAGCCAGTCCGTGGCCATCTCCGACAAGGTTAAACCTCGAGTCATTCAGTGGCAGCTCCCTAAGCAGATTCTCTTCTGGTTGTAAAATCATTATCTGACTGTTTAAACATTCAGGCTCTTGTCTTTATTTCACACTCCATAAAGCACCTTTATGGCATCGAGATTTCGTCTTTCCTCAACAGACAGAAGACAGTTTGTTTTCCCTGCATTGATTAAACCCTACATCCCTCAAGCAGTGAACCCATGGCACTGCACTGGCATTTTTAATTGCCTCCTCCTATTCAGACACCAGCTCTGTGCATCGTCCCCGCAGCCCCAGCAGGTTCCGCTAGGAGCCCGGCTCTGAGCTGAGGTTAATGTGATTCCTACAACTCATTAGCTGTACGGGACTCTGAGCCAAAAATCAACTTGATTGATCCTACAATACGGTTGGGCTTGGGACCGGCACGCAAAAGAGGTCTCACCACAAGCAAAGGGCAGGCTCTTGGCATGAGGTTTTGCTGTGCACAGAGAAAGCTTTTCTTCCAAACCACCCATCAGGCGAAGTACAAACGACAACTAATGGGACCTCATTAAAAATGAGAAGAGGGAACCCTGAGGAGAGGGCAAGGAGGCTCCTGTGCTATCAATTTTATTGAGTTTTTTTCCAGTCTTTTCTTAAAGCTGTAATTTACACTGCAGTAAGTACGATGTGGAGCTTAAAGGTAGCTGAGAGGGGCTTGGGGTCTAGGAAACTCATTAGGCTAATTACCCTGATGAGCACCATCAATTACTGTCCAGTTAGGCAGAAGGACACTCCGCAGGCAGAACTAAATCTTCAGAAGTGAAGGTTCTGTGGAAGGGAATAAAAGGATCTGATTATTTTTACCAGCACTATTCTGCTTTTAGTTAAAACTCCAGTGTCACAGCATTTCCTGTCTGAACATCACTAAAATAAAGCAGATGCTACATTAGGAGTGGGAGAGAGGACAGGAACACAACAAACCCTTTAAATCGTGGATTGGTGTCAAGCACAGATCTTGAGAGGATTTCACTCATGACTCAAGAGCTGCTGCCACAGCCAGACCTGAAATCAGTCCTGCAAAATGTGTTATTGTACACTCAGTATCACCACGTTCCCTCCTCCTCAGGCACCAGGGTGCTGAGGATGCCATCCGTGCCACAACGAAGCCATGCAAGCAACACCCTGCTGCAGCTGCCAGCGCTGCTGTTGCAATGTAGTTGTCTAAGGGTTGAGTTCTGTGAGGGCTGCCACAGTACCACGGGTGTCACCTCACTTCTACAGGATGCAATGTTCAGGTAAAAGGCTGCTGTTAATAGCTCCAGGAATCTATTATACAAACAGGGGCTGAGGACTGCAACTGGGCTGCACTCACAGAGTCTGAGCTAAGGTCTCGCACACTGGAAATGGTTCCACGTACAACTTCCCTCTCTCCACGGCTGTTTTTTAAACTCTCCTACTGCTCTACAGGTCAGCTGCTGTTTCCAATGCAGACCACAGCTGCTCCTCGGGGTGTTTTTAAAAAACCTGTTTGTTTTTTTCTGAAGAGAACATGAGGCTGCTCCTGCTTGTACCAGCAGTGATGGTCTACTCTTCCCCAACAGCCCTCAAACACTGACCAGCTCTGGGCTCCCCAGGCACCTCTGGCTGCTAGATGAGTGACTGAGTGGGACTGGGCAACACAACGGTGAAAACTGATGTTTTTCCTCTAAATGAGGGTATTTTTACTAGGAATGGCTCTGCCTTCACCAGGAGTTTCCTCCATGAGGATCGGCTGAGAGTCCTGGGCAGTGAAAGGCTGCAGGGCAGAGCGAAAAGGGGTTTTTTATGGCCTTTCCTGCCACTTTCTAATCCATTTACTCATGCCATTAATCCCAAAGCTGAAATAGGAGTCTCCAGTACTTATCCCTAACACACGTGATGAGCCTGAACCAGCATGGCGAGTGAAAGGGCTCCTTCAGCCCCAGTTCTCCTCAATACACCCATTCACTGGAGCACCTAGAGCAACACGAGGACAATATCACTGCTGACAGAAGTGGCTGGTGGAGGAATCCGCTCAAATCAGGAGAGGAAATTACTCTTCGTGCTATTTCAGGGCTACGTCTTTCCTCACAACAGCCTGATTGTTATCTCAGATGACCAAGACTGTTAATGTCATTAAAAAGCTCTGCTGTGGTGCTTTGTAGAGCAAACAAATAAGCTCCAGAATTAATCAGCTGTGAGGTAAAGTGACACGGGGCAAAAGCAGGGCCCTTCCCTGGGATGTCTGTGCTCTGCAGCATTGCTCAGCTGGGATTTAAAAGCACCAGTTCTAACTCTGGGCACAAGGAGGGTTTTCTGAGGTGAGCTGTGTGCCACCTCCACAAGGTCAGAGCAGTTTCAAGATTATAACCAGCTGAGTTATCAACCTGAGAGAAATCAGGTACCACTCAGAGCAGGAGACCAGGAGCAAGCTGCTTCTCTCTTCCTCCTACCTGTGTAACATTTCCAACCGCACACAGATCACCAGCACAGAGAGCTGAGAAAGGGAAAAACAAACCCAGCTTACAGAGACTGGGAAATGCAAATGAGACCACACTGCAGGAATGCGATTTCCTTGCAAAGAAACTCATTACCTGAGTAGCAGTTTTCTCAGCAATCACTAGTGTCTGTAGCAGGTTGGGTACCTGGTGCACTGAGTTAACACTCCCTGCAAGCCAGAGCTTGCTGGACACACACCAGCTGACAGAGGTAGGGATCAGCACATCCTAGATGTTATCGCTGGATACCCTCTAACCAGTCTGCAGACCCAGAAGCAGTGACCCACCAACAAGGCAGCCCTGTGTCCCAGCCCCTTCTCCCTGACACTGACTTCTCTTGTGCTTGGATTCACAGTCATCACAAACCCTGCAGACAGCTAATGTCGTCCCACCAAATGGATTGAGCTCTCTGCCAGCACAGCTCTGATCTGGCTCCAGCTCAGACAAGCTCTACCACCAGGAGGGAAGTGCTGGCAGAGCCAAGGGGGATGGTGTCAGCCCCAACCCCACCCCGAGCCACACTAGGGGCTTTCAAACATCACCTGGAGACCACTGTGCTTCACAGGGAGGGAGCTGAAGCCAGATACTCACAACATGAAAGGCAAAATGTCTGAACTACAGGATGGGCTGCTGGTTTCCTCAGGCAAAGATGCTTTAAGGTCACTTTTCTAATTTAGATATTGTATGAAATTTTAAAACAGAAGCTTCTCTCCCATTCTTTGGGAACTCGCTCACCTGCGAGGTGACCGACAACACAGCTCTGCAATCACCTGCTTGCTTTGCTAAGCAGTGAGTGAACTTCCAAAGGAAACAACAAAGCAGGATCATTTCCATTTCACACTGGAGAGAAAAACAACCTCAAACACACTCTGGTGTCATCTGCCTGAATCTCACTTGGGCAGCAACCAGGGCTCGCATCGCTATCTCACTGGTATCACTCCCTCCCTGAATCACAGTGAGGGCGGGAAGATAAACACGATGCTGCAATATACAGCTGGGCAGCAGCGATCACTCTGCTGTGACACTGCCCGCTCTCAGCTCCAACACAACACCACCCTTATCTAGAGCTGGAGGAGCTCTGGCAGCCCGTAATGCATTAACACACTTCTCATTTCAGAGATAGTGTCAGGAGCTGAAAAACTGCTCCAATCCACCGCATCACTGTGGTTATTTCCCCTCTGATATCGGCTGCTTTTCCTCCAGGTCTGTGGAGCAACACGTTGGCACTGCAGAGAATCGAGAGCAGGACCAGAGTGTTGGGGCTGGGATCTGGGGAGAAAAGCCCAGAGAGGGGCTTTGGCTGCAGCTTCAAATATTGACCTTAAGAAAGACAACTTGTGGTGACTCTTAGTTTTAAGTTTCTCAAAAGGAGGTTTGAGATGGTTTTAAGGTGGCCGCTGCCCACAAGACATCTGACATCCTGAGAGCAGACATGACTGTTTCAGCAGCACTGTGAGTGACAGAGGCAGAACTATAACAACATGGGGAAAGAGCAATGCAAGAGCCATTGCACAGGGATGTGAAGGGTTCCTGGGCAAACACCACACGTAGGAAAGTTCTCAGGTAGGGTGACGTTACTCTCCTCTTCATTTGGGTCATTGCCAGGGTCTGCACGGGCAACAGTAACAAACAGAAGGGAAAACCCACATAGAGCTGTTAATGTCTCCCTTGTTAACCTTATAGATCATAGAATCACTGAGGTTGGAAGAGACCTCCAAGCTCACCAAATCCATCTGTCACCACAACACCATTCAATGATGCTCCCGAGGCCCAAGGTCTCAAAGTGAAAGGCCAAACATAAGGAAGTGAAGATGAGGAGGGCACACCCTTCATTGCAAATCCACACCTGACATCTCTCAGTTACAGAAGAGTTTTGGGGGGATGCTGGTGACTAACAACTCCCTAACCCTTGGCCAGCCTCAGCAGCCCTTTCCATAAAGCCAAGGTCAGCAGGTTAGTGCCTCAATACAAGGGGGAGAATGGCATCTCCAGTGACTGCTTCTTGGCTGCTTTCTCCTTACGTAGAAGGATGTCCCAGCGAGCATTTGCATTCTTACAGTGATGCAGAGCTCCCTGTTTTCCCTGCAGACAGATCCCCTCTGCTGACCCCAGGGCAGAGCCAGGAACCCCATGCTGGACCTGTGAGAAGGGCAATTTATGCTGAAGACCACCAGGTTCAGGTCTGCCTTCACAGAGAAGCTGGTGAAGGGAGAGGAATCCTGCCAGCGTGCAGTTGCTTAGCACCTCGGATAACCCACCATTTATTTTCGTGTTCCCCACCCGAGGGAGGCTCCACTAATGAATCTATTTCTGTGGTACCACAGAGGTTGAGAGCTAAGTTTAGAGCTTAGACATAAAAAATGTCAAACCAGGAAACAGCTTAATGGAAGCAGAGTGTAATCACAGCAAACTGCAGTGACTCTTCTATGGGATCGCACTCTGCACTCCCTGAGCCAGCAGAGGAAATGATTGCAGTGTCCTTCCATTTTGCTGGAAATTCACTGTAAGGACACTCCTCACCATAAGAAATCCGTCCTTGTGAGGGGGGTGAGGCCTTGGAACAGGTTGCCCAGGGAGGTTGTGGCTGCTCCATCCCTGGCAGTGTCCAAAGGCAGGTTGGATGGGGCTCTGGGCAACCTGGTCTGATGAGAGGTGTTGTTGCCCATGGCAAGGGGTTGGCATTAGGGGAGCTCTGAGGTTCCTTCCAATTCAGCCCAGTCTGAGATTCTACAGCTCTAGGACCTGCTGTGCAAGGAACATAATGCAATGCCATAAGTGCTTTTCAAAGTTAGTTTGTGATGCTTTCCACAACAGAATTTAAACTTCTTACCTCTGGAGCCCACGGAAAACCAGCAGCACATGCCACAGAATACCAGAAAAAAATGAACAGGAATATGGGGGGAATTCAAGGGCCAGGTTTTATTTTGTGGCTGCTAACAACGACGGCCCTTTCTAAACTCCACTGTTCAGAAATCAGCCAGCAGCTGCAGAACCCCATTTCTCCTCCTCTATTTTTTGCCTATAGAATCTGTTCTGTGGTCAGTGCCTCTCCCATCTGCCTTAAACCCCTTCTCTTGCACAGTGCACCTACACAGACAGCACAGACACCCCCTCCCCTCCCACCTGGCAGGGCAGCGTTCACTCAGCCTGCGCAGACCAGTTTCACAGCACCTTTTACCATATGTAGTGATTTTCTCTGCTTTTCAGCAGGTCTCCAGCATGAGGAGAAGCTCAGAAACTCCTGACCTCACCCCATTGCTATTGCACAGCTCTGGAGAGTCAGGGAAAACAACACGATGGCCTTTGGGTAACTGTCCCTGCACATCTCCTAGGCTGACTCCTGATGACAGCCACTGGAACGAGCATGGAGCACAGCCTGGCCCTATTAAAGGCAACACAAGTTGCACCACTATATTCAGCAGGACCTTGAACTGGTCCATAATGGGTAACGTGGAATAAGATCTCGGTCCATAAGGAAAAAAATGTAGGGGGAAGAGGTGTGTGAGCAAGGACACTGTGTGTTAACCATAACGACAGAGGATTAATAAATCAGAAGCACACCGAGTGTCCTCGTCAACGTGCGGCCGTGTTGCGTGTAAGGCCTCTATGATCTGCTGTGGATTCACTGCACCTTCTGAACAAAGGATTTACTAACGGAAAAAGCATCTTGTCTTCAGCTTTCCCCAAGTTCACAAGGACTGACACAAAAGGGACAATTAAAGACAAGGACAAGAGGGTCATTGGGGACAGTCAGCACGGCTTCACCAAGGGGAAGACATGCTTGACCAACCTGATAGCCTTTTATGAGGGCATAACCAGGTGGATACGCGATGGTGCAGCATCCTCACAGCCAAATTGAGACAGTGTGGTCTGGACGACTGGGTAGTGATGTGGATCATGAACTGGCTGCAAGATAGAAGCCAGAAGAGTAGTGGTCAATGGGACAGAGTCTAGTTGGAGGCCTGTATCTAGAGGAGTCCCCCAGGGGTTGGTCCTGGGACCAGTCCTGTTCAATCTAGACATTAAAGACTTGGATGAGGGATTAGAGTGCATTGTCAGCAAGTTTGCTGATGACATAAAGCTGGGAGGAGTGGCCGACACCTCCACAGACTGTGCTGCCATNGCCGACACCTCCGCAGACTGTGCTGCCATTCAGCAAGACCTGGACAGGCTGGAGAGCTGGGCAGGGAGAAATTTTATGAAGTATAACAAGGGCAAGTGTAGAATCTTGCATCTGGGCAGGAACGAGCCCAGGTACCAGTATAGGCTGGGGACTGACCTGTTGGAGAGCAGTGTGAGACAAAGAGACCTGGGGGTCCTGGTGGACAGCAGGATGACTATGAGCCAGCAATGTGCTCTTGTGGCCAAGAGGGGTGGATGCTGGGGTGGATCAAAAGTGGGGTGGTTAGCAGATCAAGAGATGTTCTTCTTCCTCTCTACTCTGCCCTGGTGAGACCACATCTGGAGTACTGTGTCCAGTTCTGGGCCCTCCAGTTCAAGAGGAACATGGAGCTGCTGGAGAAAGTCCACCGCAGAGCAATGAGGATGATGAAGGAAGTGGAGCACCTCCCTTATGAGGACAGGTTGAGGGAGCTGGGTCTCTTTAGCTTGGAGGAAACTGAGGGGTGACATCATAAATGTTTATAGATATGTGAGGGGTAGGTGTCGGGAGGATGGAGCCAGGCTCTGCTCAGTGTCATCTAGTGACAGGACAAGGGGCAACAGGTGTAAACAGGAACATAGGAGGTTCCATATGAATGTGAGAAGGAACTTCTTCACAGTGAGGGAGATGGAGGACTGGAATGGGCTGCCTCGGGGGGTGCTGTGGAGTCTCCTGCTCTGAAGACTTTTAAAACCTGCCTAGATATGTTCCTGTGTGACTTGGTCTAGATGATCCTGCTCTGTCAGGGGGATTGGACTAGATGATCTTTTGAGGTCCCTTCCAATCCCTGATGTTCTATGATTCTGTGGAAGACCCCATTCTGTGCAGTTCTGCACTGTTAACATTTGCTCAATGGCACTTGGCTGCTTGGGAATAAGAAAACAAATAAATAAACTTCATATAACCCCAAATTATCCCCCGTAATCCCTACATTTCCCCCTCAGCCACGTGGCTGTGCTCTCCTCCCCACCCTGCAAGCCTGGAGGGAGAGACAGGAAGACATGCAAAATCTGCCTGGAGTTTTGCAATCTCTGTCCCGCCCCACATGGTGCGGGGCTGACCAGCGTCTTGCAAGAAACTAACCATGGGACTTCTTACAGCCCACTGGGCAGACAGGTGGCACTGGGACCTGGGGTTACTGTGGTTTTACCTGCAGAATCCTAGACAGAGCTCAAAAATACAGGATTTGTCTCAGGGCACTCACAGCAGCTGGAGGCACAGGCTGACGTGGCAGTGTGGCCACTGGACGTTTCTGCACACGCCCCAGCTAACAAGGCAGAGATGCTCTGAATGGCCACCAGGCACTGTGCGGGTGGAAGGCATTTCCAGGCACCATCTAATCCCAACAGCACTCAGCTGTGCTCAAACCAACTCATCAGCTGGTACAGTGCCCAAAGCATATGCAACTACTGATTTCCAACCAGACCATCTCCTGCTGAGACCATCTCTGTGCAGTGGGTTGGCTTCCCACAGGGCAGCAGATCCCAAACTACTTTTGAAGTCAACACTAGCCTTCCCCCATGGTGTGAAATACACAGAGACTCTCAGACATGGGGTAAAAGCTGCAATTGCAAGCTCAGCCTTTAGCCTCAGCTCAACTAAAGAATAACCTCTCAGGCAGAGCAGGACTACCACCTCGTGCTCCAGACCATGCACAGCTCCTACTGCCATGCCCAGCACAAGGGTGGAACAAGTAACAGGGAGCAGACAATGCTGTCTCATACATGTGAACATGAGACACAACAGCAAGGTTGCTCCACACTGGTGCCACATTTGTGACTCTCATCTCATGCTTGAGCTTGACAGACCACGAGACTTCTAATTTCCCAGGGAAGTCTCTGCTAATTGGCTCAGGGAAGCAAAGACTCTGGGGACCCTGTGGCTTTTTGTGTTTCCTTGAAAAGCACAAAAATTCGCATCTTCAGAAAATACTGATCTTCACGCAAAGCTAAATCGACTCCAGGAGCTCATTTACCCCCTAGACCAGGCTGAATTCAGGAACAAATTGCCAGCAAGAAAAATAGAGCTTAGAGATGGAAAAGGGAATGATTTCATTACCTTCTCTGCAAGCCAGCCGAGGTGCCTGATCTCTCTGCTTCCAGCGATACCTGTTTTCCCCAACTGGTCTCTGACCTCTGCAATCACCCTGGGGATGAGCTCGCTGATGCTGCAGTGGATGGCACTAAACCAGGCCTGGGCTGTGGCCGAATCCTTACTCCTGAGCACCACCATGTGCTTGGCATCAGGCGAGTGGACTTCAATTAGCCTAGAAAAACAGGGAGGGGAAAGACACCACGTTCACTCAGATCCCATCAGGTCCTGATCAACTCAGAGTTAGTCATGAGTTAAAAACTAGGAGACTGCTACCGAGCCATGGCCTTAAAAACTTACCTTTGTGACTCCCAAATGGAGCAGGACCATGTTAACTGAAGCCAGAGGTGTAGTGAGGGCACAGCAAAATCCTCAAGAAGGGAGCCAGTCAGTGCTGGTGCAACAGCACATCCAGCACATCCCCAGGAGTTTCAGACACACAGGTAAGGAGAGCAGCACCTGCAGCACCCAGCAGCTATAGAGAACTCGGGGCTAAGCTGATTGTTGGCAGCATCTACAGCTACCTGAGAGGGGGGGTGTAGAGAGGGGTGGAGGTTGGTCCCTTCTCACAAGGAACAAGCAATAGTACAAGAGAAAACAGCCTCAAGTGGCACCACAGGAAGGTTACACTGGCCCTAAGGATAAACTTCTTCCTGGAAAGGGTCCTCAGAACAGGCTGCCCAGGCAGGGGACTGAATTGCCATCTCTGGCTGTGTTTCAAAGTTGTTGGAATTTGGAGCTCAGGAACAGGGTTGGGACAGCTGGATTCACAGTTGTACTGGATGATCTTAAAGGTCTTTTCCTACCTTAATGATTCCATGTTCACAGCACCCCCAGGGCTTTTACAGACAGAGAGCTGAAGCTACTTCCAGCCCAAATGGGGGAGTTGCCTTGCTCTCTGGTTTCAGTGACACCACTTAACACCAACCAGAAGCCCAGTGTAATGGTCCTTCTCCAGGAACTGCCAGCCTCCTCAGAGCTCCATTGAGCTCTGCTCACAGGGACAGCAGTGAAGCATCAACCACAAGCACAGGCTCACTTCTGGCAGGCAGCTGTGGCAGGTTTCCAAACTCCTGTGCAGAGACATGGGGTTTTTAGAAAAAACATGCTTTCTAGACCATCTTGTGGGCTCCCACCCCACTACTGTGGTTTGGAAAGCACAAACACACGCACAGCTTCCAGGAAAATGAATCCTGTCCATCGTGGTTACAGGATCGGTGCCAATACTCCTGCGAACAACAACACCCAAAATGCTCCAAGAGGCAGCTGCAGTGATCTCACCTCAGCTCTGAGTGGAGTTATGAGGGACTCTCTCTGCTCTTTAAGGCTTTGTGGGCCACTTTTACTCAAACATTTGTTAAACAACCCACAGAGGAATAGTCTGGTCTATCTGGTAGGCAGCAATTACAAAGCCATGCTCTGGACATAGCCCATCGATCACGCCTGTCACACACAGGAGCTCCCACCCAGCTCTGCCCTGGAGCTGAGCCCCAGCACATGCTGCTCTGCTGGGCATCACTGCCCCATCCCCAGGACACACAGCAACTCTGTTCTGCAGCTGGAAAGGAGCGAGTGCAGGGGAATTCACTCAGGTTGAGGTCTGAACCAGTACTGCAAGGCAAGCACTGTTCTGCAGCGACCAAGTCCTGCACTTTGGAGCTTAACTAACAAGAGGTTTTATCTACTTGGTGAAAGCAGAACAGAAATCCAGAACAGAGGACGACTGGACATGCAGAGCTTTCTGGGAAGCAGACAGCAAGGGCCACGGGCTCATGTTTGTCCTTTTTGGGAAGGGGAGGTCTCCACGCAGATGCGGCTCTAAAGATAGAAAAGGTCATGATTTTCCGAACCCAGCAGCTCAGCTGTGAAGGGCCCTAAATCACCGCTTGGATAACTTAAAGTGGGCTGATTTCTCTGAAACCAACAAGCCAACGACACCACACGGCTCCTCAGTGAAGCTGCTGAGGCCCAGCACAGCCTGAAATGAAAGGTGCTCCAGGACGCACCAGAAACTCAGGGACCAAAAGGAAAACCCCTGGCTGGATGGTGCAGGTCTAGTAAATAAGAAAACTGTCTGTAGACAGGCATGTTCCCAGTGACACTCTCATGTTCCTCTGAGCTGCAGGACAAAGCTGTCTCCATGATGGCTGTGATTTAGCCAGCTGGCTCTGACAATCCATGAGAAACCAGCACTGCCAGGTGAACTTGAGCTTCAACTTCTATCTGTGGGCAGCTCCAATGGAAGCAAACTACACAGAGCTGGATGTTCAAGGTCACTGTGGTGGTAACGGGTGAAGCAGTGCTTACGACATCCAAAGCAGCTTCTGGCAGGAGATCTGAGAGCACCTCAGAGACAAGGTCAGGGACAGCATACTCCTCTCATTCTTGGGAAAGGTGCCTAAAGCAGGTGCAAGGTGCAAGCAAGGCAGGGAACGAGCGAGGAGCGGCACTGAGGGTTTTCTACACTCTGCTGTCACTGTAACACTTCCTTGGAAGACAAAAATTACCTGGGCACCTCCACAGGGCAGCACTGCCTCTGAAAGCTGCTAGTGCCACATCGGGACTGTGTGACCTGATGCTCTCTGCAAAGCCCGAGGCTTCTCTAGGGGAAGTTGCTGCGCAACTCAAAAGCAGCTGCTGCTTTGGCAATTGCAAAGGAACAGCATCAAACTCCCTTCTGGATTAGGGTTGTGGCAGGCTTTGGTTTGAAAGGAAATTATCCAGAGCCAAAAGAGCTTCCAAATGGCAATTTCTTCCCCCCAGTTTGGAAAATGCTCTGCATTTTTACTTCAGGCAACTGGATTAACCAACAACAAGTACTTTGCTACTTGGGCCTTCAAAGGGTATTTCCCTTGGGAGTGGCTATTCCAAGTTATTTCTGCAGTTCTGTGCCCTAAAGCAATGAACATTTAAGATAGCTCTTAAAAATCCTATTTAAGGGGTTCTAAACTTCCTATTCCAATGCAGGCACATGTGACTGGGACACCAGTTTAGCTCTTTTGGGATACCCATGCACACCCACACCCTGAGCCATGCCTGCAAGGACACCCCTAAACTTCCATCCCTCCAGTGACTTTCTAATGCGACTCTTCTGGGGACTGACTGTCACTCAATGCGTGACGGTGATGCATGAACAAGCACAGACTGCTGCCTTGTTCGCCACGCTGAGCAACAGGGAGATCAGACAACAGAATCATACAATGGCCTGGATTGGAAGGGACTCCCAAAGGTCATCCAGTCCAGCACCCCTGCTGGGAGAAAGGGCATCCTCAGCTACAGCAGTTTGGCCAGAGCCTTGTCCAGCCTCACCCTGAACATCACACCACACTCCTCAGAAGTGAGTTCAGAATGAGAATAAATGTTGCTTTGACAACCCTGATGATGAATCCTTTAACTCATGGCACTGGTCCAGCCCAAGAAATCCATCTGCAAGCACTAGTCCTGTGCAAGCTGCCTGGAAGGGCACTTTTACTCTTCACACCTTGACCTCATTAATGTTGATAAATATGTAAAAGATGGATGTCTGGAGGATGGAGCCAGGCTCTGCTCAGTGGCATCTAATGATAGGACAAGGGGCAATGGGCATGAGCTGGAACAGAGGAGATTCCACATAAATCTGAGATGGAACTTCTGCCCAGCAAGGGTGACAAAGCACTGGAAGAGGCTGCCCAGGGGGTTGTGGAGTCTTCTTCTTTGGAGACATTAAAACCTGCCTGGACATGTTCCTGTGTGTCTGGATCTAAGGGATCCTGCTGTGGCAATAAGACTGGACTGGATGACTTTTCAAGATCGCTTCTGATCCCTAATGTTCTGTGACTCTCTGAAAAATTTAAGCCCTCAGCTCCTCAACTCTGCTAACCAGCTCCTGCTTTGGTAGGGGAGTTGGACTAAGTTATCCCCTGAGATGCCTTCCAACCCTGACCAGTCTGTGGTAAGATCTGGGCACTGAACTATTCTGAGGAAACAAGCCTTGCAGATTTCCAGTAAAGTCCCAGGACTCCTTTCAGGCTGACTTTCCCAGTCAGTTGGGATGGAGACACTTAAACTTTAAACCTTCCCAGAACCCCACGGCTCCAACTGCCATCAGATGCTCAAAGTACCGCATCCCCACAAACTCCTCTTTCTCTTGCCTCTGAGCAGACACTGCTTTGGTTCCCCAGTCCACTTGGACGATGCTGACTGATGGCATCTCTGCATTTTCTGAGGAGCAAAACAACACCAGTGACATCAGTAACCTCCAGCACTGAAGCACTTTGCTGTTTCCAGCAGTCCAGCCATGGCAGTGTGATTTTCCCTTGGCTGAATGGAACACCACTTGCTGCCTCCTGTTTATCTGCAGTTCAGTGATAAAGTTCCCTTAATTCCCTGCTGAATTGAAATACTGAGGGCAATGCCACAGCTGTGTTTACTCTCACACCCCACCACAGTTATGTAAATACTGCATATGGAGCTGCTGCTGATAAAGCCCAGACCAACCCAAAGGAATTCTATGTGAGCTCTAGGTGGCTGCCAAGATGCACAGCGGCACCTCTCCAGCTTGGCAGTGCACATGAATGATATCACACTTTCTCAGAGATCATTTGGCAAACTTCAGAATAAAGGAGTCATTTTCTCTCTTCCCAGAGCATCCCACTGAGCCAAGGAGTGCTTCCAGCATCTCCTTCTCCATCCACAGAGCAGAGGGGTAACACAAAACTCAGTGCTTCCTAATGCTGTAACCTGCCACGTTAGAGGTCAATACTCCCCGTCTCGCCCCATCATCCAGACTTTTCACTGTACAGAGGGTCAAAAGTTCAAAGCAAATGTCTGACCATCCCCACTCCAATCCTTGGCCCCATTCTGTAGGGGTGTCCCCAAGAAATACCTTTACATCATCTATTGAGAGCTCTTCTCTCACCAGCACTGGCCAAGGACCAAATCTGACACTGATTTACACTTTGAGCCTCTTCCCAGGTCAGATTATCCAGTCAGTGACTGATTAAAGCACAGAGTGAATCCCCTGAAGCTAATGATAAGCTGGAGCCAGAGTTATTTGAGGCCATCACAGCACTTCGAATTTGCACTGAGCAAAACACTCTGCTGACTCTGCAAACTGAAAAAGGGATCAAGGGCCAAACTTGCTCAGTCCATCTCCTCCATCTTCATCTCTACATGAAACCACAGTAAGTAATTTTGTTGGTCTGTGGAAACAAGAACGTTTCTAGCAAAAGAGTTTTCAGAGGAACACAATCAGAGATCATCCCAGAGGACCTTACAGTGACCTTCCAGTCCTTGAAAGGGGCTGTCAGGAGGTGGGGAAGACTGTTCACAAGAGCAGGGAATGATAAGATGAAGGGTCATGGTTTGAAGCTGCAAAAGGGCAGACTGAGGCTGGACAGCAGGAAAAAGTTGTTGAACCTGAGGGTGCAGGATTCCTGGAACAGGCTGCCCAGAGAAAAGGTGAAGGCCCCATCCCTGGAGCCATTCAAGGTCAGGCTGGATGGGGCTCTGAACAACCTGGGCTGGGGAGTGATGGCCCTGCTTGTTGTAGGGTGGTTGGACTAGATTCCCTCTGGAGGTCCCTTCCAACTCTATGATTATATTTAAATAGCTGTAGGTTTTGTTATAAAATAAGTCAAAAAAAGGTTTCCTTTCCAATCCCACAAGCAGCATCAGGAGGTAAACCAGGAACAAAATACACTGGAATCAAGCAGTGGAAACTTCAGGTTTAGTCTGTGAGGCAATTATTCCGCAGAGAGACTGCTGAGCCTGCAAGGAAATCCCCAGTGCACACAGTGCACATCACTTGCCCTGATGGAGAGCGACAGCGATTTCACCAAGCGAGCCCTGTTTGGTAATCAAGGGGAAAGTTCTGAGGTGGAAGTCCCTCAGTCCCCTTGCCATCACGAGGGTACTCACTGCATTAAGTTACTGACTAGTGTCCAACTTACAGTGGTAAAACACCACAAATCCTCCTTTCCCAGGAGCTGGACTGGCCCCATGTCCGGGGGGGCACCAAGACTAATGAGCTGTCACAGCCCATTTCCTTTCTAGTTGCTGCCAGCTGGGCTATAATCAGGAGGGGGTACCAGCAGAGTTCCACCACAGGCAAGTCAGAAAAGGGTCTGGGTCTGCAGTGGACTTGCTCCCAGCGCCGTGTGCTGATGCCAGCTGATCTGCAGAGCACTGCACACACTGCCTCCTCTACCTAGAGCAACTGGAAAAGTCACTGAACGGTTTTTAACAGCCTGTAGATGTTGAGGAGCAGAACTCTTGCCCTGCACTGCCCAGAGATTGCTTATGTTTTTCTTTCTTGGATGTTTCTGTTCTGGTAGTGATGGTGCTCTGTATTGGTTAGGTAGGAACAGACACCCTGGTCTTCCTTGCCTGTGGATTCAGCATCAGACAATGGCAAAGTGCTCCCTTCAAGAAGTAGTGGGGAGGGGGAACCTAAAATATTATTTCAGAGGTGTGGAAGGAATTTGATTTCACATTTACAAGATGCTGCCTGAAAACTGATAACCAGAAGATGCTGCGACTGCTGTGGTCAATCACTGACCACAGCATCCTGCAGGAACACGCACAGCAAGAAAGGCTTGATCAATGCTAGTGAAACACACTGTTCCAGCCACAGAACTTGCACCCCTAGCAAAGCAGCTTCTGCAGCAGAGCCAACCTTCTGCAGCTGGGGATGCAGCCGAGCACCCGACTGCAGCTGGCAGCAGCACCAAGTGACTAAAGCCCTGACTGGAACACCACACCATCCTTCAGTTGGAACAAGCCACAGCAACCCTTCCGCCCAAGAGCGCTCTCCAAGTGCCTCTTAAACACTCAGGGCACTGACCACCTCTCTAGGAAGCCAGTTCCAGTGCTGGACCACCCCTGCAGTGCAGAAATTCTTCCTGATGTCCAGTCTGAACAGGCCAAGGCTTGTAGTGTGAACTGTTTAAAGGAGAATTTGGCTCAGCAGTGAATCTGGGAGTGTGGGCAGGTCCCAAACTACCCGCGATCATCCTCCCTAGGGTTTTACTAACCACTAGTATCTCCTGGCACCCCAGACATCACCTCTAGAAATAATGGACCAGACTCAAATGCAGTCAAATGAGAGGCTCACTCAGTCGCTATGTTAACCTCATTTCTTCTAGCCCAAAATATCACAGTGGCTCCTGAGGCTAGAGGAGAGTGACAGGTGCCACGAAGATGTTCTGCATCTTTTCTCTCGTTGCCATGGTTGTGTTGTGTTTAAAACATATGTGCTTACACACCAAGTGTGGTATTGGTTTATGTTAACCACCTTCTCCTTGGTATCTCCCAGATGTTTTCATCAGTTACAGAAAAGACAACTCCTTACCCCTTTGGAATGAACCCAGAGACAGGTTAGATGAAGAAGCCATCCGACAGCTGCCAAGCCTAACAGCAAAAAATTCCATCTGCTGTGAGGGAACAGGCTCACCAAGTCACCTCAGAGCAGAGAGAAGGCCAATGGCACCCTGGGGAGGATTAGAAGTGGGGTGGGTAGTAGATCAAGAGAGGTTCTCTTCCCCCTCTCCTCTGCCCTGGTCTTGTGGCCAAGAGGCCCAACAGCATCCTGGGGTGGATCAGAACGGGGTGGTTACCAGATCAAGAGAGGTTCTTCTCCCCCTCTACCCTGCACTAGTGAGACCACATCTGTAGTATTGTGTCCAGTTCTGGGCCCCTAAGTTCAAGAGGGATGTGGAGCTGCTGGACGGAATCCAGCGTTGGGTAACGAGGACGATGAAGGAAGTGGAGCACCCCCCTAATGAGGAGAGGCTGAGGGAGCTGGGTCTCCTTATCATGGAGAAGAGGAGACTGAGGGGTGACTTCTTTAATGTTTATAAATATGTGAAGGGTGGGTGTCAGGAGGATGGAGCCAGGCTCTTTTTAATGTCATCTAGTGATAGGAAAAGAGGTAATGGTTATAAGCTGGAACACAGAAGGTTCCATATAAATATGAGAAGGAACTTCTTCACAGTGAGGGTGACAGAGCACTGGAAGGGGCTGCCCAGGAAGATTGTGGAGTCTCCTTCTCTGGAGACGTTAAAACCTGCCTGGATATGTTCCTGTGCCATTTGATCTAGGGGATCCTGCTGTGGAGGAGGATTGGACTGGATGATCTTTCAAGGTCCCTTCCAATCCCTAATGTTCTGTGACACAGGCTTAGGAATCTCTGACCTGGGGTGGACTTTAGGGGAAGCTGAAATCCCGTTTGGGGCTACCCGCTCTAGTGGGAAAACCACATGTGTAACTTGCTCTGTGCCCTTTAAACCTCCGATTCACCCCACTTTCTTAAGAACTGGAGTCGTTCCGTGCCAAAAGGCAGGAAATTCTTTCTAGGTCCTCTCTCAGACTGAACATCACATCAGTTCAGCTTGGACCCCAAATCCTGTTAACAACATGATCTCCAACCTGCACTGAAGAAACATTTGCACTGGAAAACTCCTGTTTTCTACATTCACACTTGGTCTTGGACGAAAAAGAGCACAGTGTGTGCAGAGGAGCCCTTTTATGGCCATTACGTGCTGTGGGAGCCTGCCAGCAGGGTCTTCTGAAGCCATCCAGCAAACTGACACCAGTGGTTACAGGATCTGTGTGTCGGGTCACTGGGTTATGAAACACAAGTGTCATAAGGACATGGTTCAGGCTCTTGCTCACATTATTTCTGTGGAAGCACATTGCCATCCTGGGCTGTATTCCAGTGGGCAAGGGTCACACTCTGCAGTATCATTTCTACTGGGAACACACCAGTGCCAGCGTTTAGAACTGTTAAACCCCCCAGAAATCAGTAACGATGCAAACCAATGGGTTGCTGCTGCTACACTGCTGAGGTTCTGTGGGCTTGGATGGAAAAATCCAGCTTAGCCTCTGCACTGTGCTGGACTACAGCAACAACGAGAAGTCACTTTTTCCACAGGAAATGACAGCAACCGAGTGAAAACCATGATAACCAGCAACATGACTCTCCCACCCGTTCCTTCCTACTAACACCTAAGAACACCCACCCCAGCAGCACGCCTGGAGAAAGCCAGCCCCGCTGCAGAGGTACCATGAGCAGCAAGTGAGAAACTGCCCTCTTGGCCTTCAGAGGGTGGCAAATGCTGGGAATTACAGTCCAGTCAAAAAACCAGCAAACCAGGGCAAAATGCCGGGAGAATGAAGCCAACGTGTGCCATGATGCTTTCTTCATCACACTGTGCTGATCCAACGATGGGACCTGCACAGAGTGGTTTAGGATGTAGCTTCTGGCACAGAGGAGAGAGAACTCTCAGGCTGTGATGCAGCTGTCAGACCTCAACACCTTCAACTAGGCAGATATACAGGGACAAGAGCGGCCAGTATCAGCGATTGAAACTCGAGACAGACCAAGAGGGTACTGGCAGGTTTACAACAGCACGATGCAGCGCTTGGTTATCACAGACTGTGGCAGTAACCACTTGGAGAGACACGAGCAGAAGCAGAGTAAAGCAAGACTGAACAGCAGGGCACAGGGAATAAAAAACACCCTTCAAAGAGGGCCAGACTAATATAAAAAATGAAATAAAAAGAAAGGGATTGATGCAGTTCCTGAATTGCAGCACAGGAGGTTACAGGGGACCATCGTCCTCAAGCTGCTTTCTGCAATCCCCTCTGCTCCTTTATCCTTCTCTGCAAATGTTCACTCGTATCAATGCCTGTAGGTCAGTGCTGAGAGCCAAAGGCATCACAGTTAGCCCCTGGGCCAGTGAACTGCAGAGAAACAAAACAGCCATTATATGGCTGGAAGAATCAGTCTCTAGGACTGACTTGACTGCTCCCTTTTTATTAGCAGCTGTTGGAGCAGGCATCAGTGTGCTGCTGTCCTGCAGCTGTTCCACACATGTTATAAATAAGGGCTGGTAAAAGCTCAGTCTATTTTTAGCTTTACGGAAATAAAACCACCAACCAAGAGGTCACAGAAATTCCCCATTAAAGCCTTCTAAGTGGAACTTTTCTCCTATTCCTGCCTTTGATGCCCAAACTGAATGGACAAAACAGGCCATTCTTAAAATATTCATTGACAGCATTCATTACAAATAACATTCATTTAAAAAAGAAAAGACAATGCACTTTAGGGGAAACAGATTAAGCCAGCTTGGCAGATGTAGCCTGTTTGGGCATCTTCTCCTTCAAAACCAAAACACTTTCTCAGGATGAAAACACACCCCTGCATTTCTACTTCTAATCAAAATATTGATTCAATGCACTGAAAAGTTTCTCTAGCCCAACCCAAAAGCTCCCAGCTTAACTGGGAGCGAACCCAGCTCCATGTGGCTCTGACACCATCACCCACCTTCCCAAACCAGGGCTGGGTTGCTAGGTGCAGCCCAAGCCCATGGCCAGCCCCACTGCTGGAATGGACACTGATGACTCGGACAAAGCCCCAGCCCCAGGCAAACCCCACCTCACCTGTTCTCAGGGTCAGACACTGCCATGTTGCGGGTCACATAGCACATCTTGAGCGGGATCGTCTTCTTGTCTCTGTGGATGGAGAGCGAAAGCTGCGGCAGGGGCTCAGTAGAGGCACAGCCCAGGCGGGGAGATTCAGGTGGAGGCGTCTCCCACCCGATTTCTGAAACAGGAGAGCCCTTCTTCACGTAGGGGGTCGCCTCTCTCATGTATTTCACTGTGGACAAGGGAAAAAAGAAAACAAATAAATCAATGGAACTTCAGTAGCTGCATCCCATGAGAGTCCTCTGAACTGGTACCAGCCCTTGTTTCTGCTGGTCCATCATACTGACCCCAGATACAAATCATAGAGCTGGGTGCAGTGAGGAAAACGAGGGAAAAGACCAGAATAGGCCAAACAAGAGTATTTAGTCAGTGCAGAGTCAGAGCCATCTGCCACATGGATACTGGTTTGAGCAGCTGGCACCCCAGTGCAGGTAAACTCACGGCCTTTGGGAAGCAGCCACTGAGCCCATAGGGATGTGCTGAGTCTATTCCCATTTATGAACTTGTCATTAACTTCAAGGGGAGGAACAGGTGAAACTGTAAAAATCCTGTTGGGCTGCAAAGTTTTGTTACTTTTAAAAGGAGAGTTTATCAATTAATCTGTTGGAAAAAGCAATCCAGTCAGTGTCTGAACCCCGCTACACTGACACGGCAGCTATCGTGATGCTAAATAAAGGTCCCTCACGTAGCTGTTTCATCTGTGCTATTTTAATCCTCTCAGGTGCAACAGACCTGAGTATCTTTTAATTAAGGAAAGGAGAGAGGGGCAGAGAGAGGAAGGAAGCTGAAGTGGAAAATTTGGCTCTAGATCTAAGCAGCATTGTAGGATGGGAATTTAATCCCTCGGAGGTGGGTGCAGAAGGGAAGAGCCATCCTCTGCCCAAGTTCCCATGCAATGCACCTGTGGATCCCTGACAGGCAGCTGCACTGCTCCTGACAATCCTGTGAAAGCTGGAGCAAAACCACAACACTTTGCTCACAGAGACTCAAATACTGCAAAACCCAAGAACACTACCTTGAGGAAAAACTCCTGCCTCCATCAGCATCCCCAGACACCTTGTTTACAGCAGCTCTCAGTGGGAAATGGATGCTCAGCTGGAGATGGCCATCAGTGAAGCCCATCACTGTACTCACAATCTGCTGGACAGCCCCCCTTCCTACAAAACTCTACGGGAGGATTCAAAAAACAGAGTCAGTATAGGTTCTCTATCAAAAAGAAGTGTTTTTTCTACCAACTCCTACTTCTGCTTTACCGCTTTCTAGACCACACTTAGTTTTGCTGGGTTTTACTGACCAGACTTCATGGCTCTTGCACATTCAGACGTGTTTTGCGTTGTAAGGCTCTCAGATGGATGCATGTAAACGCATGAGCGGAACACGAGAGCAGAACAGGTGGCAGAACTCTATCCCTGTACCTCATTTTTTGCATTATTTAAATTTTGTTTTCCATTTGCCCTCTCCAAGTCCTTAATTACACCTCCACAAGCACAGTCCGGTTGATGAATTTAGCTGAAAACAGGCACAAGCTGTCCAGATGATTCATCAGTTTTATCAGCAATTATTTCCTATTGACCAATAAACTCTGCAAATACCACAGGATGCTGGTTTATAGCGATGCACCACTAGCAGCCCTGTTCCAGCACGCAGTCTGTGGTGACCCCACGCTCACCCGCACTGTGCAATCTGTCCATCAGCCAGCTCCAAAGCCATCTGACAGAACACCAGTTTATGCCAGTCTGCATTACAGGAGGATTTCGATTCCACGCTGCACTACCTGCGAAACCTAAACACAGCAGTGCTGATGTGCAGCTGAAATGACACCACTCATATCCATCGTCACGTTTTAAAAGCAGAGAAACAATATTATTGTACAGGCTATTGGGCACCGAGGTAATGATGTGGATAATGCTCTGTTCTCAGGCCATTACACTCAAGAGCTGGATTTCCCTTCGGATACAACATCAGAAATCCAGGTAAAAGAAAGTGGCTGTAAAGAAGTCTGGTTCTATTTATTGCCAGTGAAACTACCTAACGGATTAAAAATCAGAAACACTTAATAAAATTAAATAAGGCATGGCACCGTGTAACAACTCTGAAATATGGCTAGTCTATAGGTCTGTGTGTATATACAATCATCCTGGCTGGAAAGGACCTCCAGGATCATCAAGACCAGCCCTCATCCCAACGTCTCCCTAACCCCTAGACCATGGCCTCAACTGCACTCTAGCTACTTGGTTTTTAAATACATCCGGGGATGGTGACTCCACCACCTCTCTGGACAGCCTGTTCCAGTGCCCAACCACTCTCTCACCAAAGAACATCTTCCTAAGATACAACCTAACTCTCTCCTGACACAACTTGAGGCCATTTTCCCTCATCCTATCATTAGTAATTTGGGAGACAAGACCAGCACCAGTCTTGCTACAACCTCCTTTGAGGTAGCTGTAGAGAGCAAGAAGGTCTCCTCTCAGCCTCATCTTCTCTAGACTAAATAACCCCAGTTCCCTCAGCTGCTCTTCACAGAGCCTGTTCTCCAGCCCTCTCCTCAGCCTCCTTTCTGGTCCCCTTCAGCTCCGCAATGTCCTTCTGGCACCCAAAGCCAGACCCAATACTCAAGGTGTGGTCTCACAAGTGCACCAAATAACTGTCCAGTATATACACAAATATCAAATTGGTATTAAAATGCCCAATTGATACAAAAAGCCACAAGAATGTACTCTGCAAACACAGAAACCAAGAGGCAGGAATGAAGAAAACCCTCTCGTGGCTTCATTATTATAACTAAATTTAATTACAGACTCTAACTTCAGCCAGGATTTGTCTCAACTCCTCCATCTGATGCTGTAGATCACCCTCAGAGCTCCAAGTTCGGTGTTAATTAGCAGCCCACTGCCTTTTGGAGCAGCACTAATTACAAACCACGGTCAAGCAATTAAAATTCCAGCCTCCAGAACACCCCTCCCCACACGAGGAGAAGGAAGGGAAGCAGCAATCAAGTGAATTAATGCACCAACAGACATTGAAATCTTTCACATTCCTTTTTTGATCTGCAGGAGAGGCCATGCAGCTTCCAGAGAAGCCCTTCACGTACAGGGACTCCAGCCAAGGCCCCACAATCCATCCTTTGTTCCTGGTCACAGATGACTTTTGATGGGGGGAAGAAGCAGGGTTTTAATGAGGGTAGTTCTACAGTCCAGCCTGGGCAGGTTCTTGGGCAGACAGTTCTGAGGAACTGGGCCTCCTCTGCCACATTCAGACTGTTTCCTAGGAAGGAAGACAAAAAGCCCTGACCAGGAGCCAGCACTCCCAGGCAAAACTCTTTGGTTGCTGTAGGAATGGCGACAGGATGTGCACATGATTCTATGCACAGTATGAAAGCAAAGGGAACACCACGCTCAAATCAGCTAGAAAAGAGATGACCAAGGAATTCTCCTTTGCAGAAAAGCACAGAGACTCTTCTGGTGTTCTTTCCCAAGCAGAAACCATCACTCAAACCTCTGGAGGCCATTCCCAGAGGATGCAGTAGTGTTACTGCTTCAATACCCCAAAAAGGGCTCCCAAAATTCCCATAAACCTTGGGCTGGTCCAATGTCTGACAGGGTGAAAAATGGCTGAGGAGCCAGGCAAGTCCTCTACCACACTTGAGAAGACCCAAAGACCTAAAGAAAGATGTTAATGAATTAGATCATCTATGAAGATGTGTTGTATGACCCTTTCAACAGCTCTAGCCCTGTTTTAGTCGACAATTCTGCTTGTGACTGTTTCCACTCCATTTCCAACGGAAACACATGTTCAGACAAATGACATCCATGGGCATCCTCTGCTTTCCTCACACTGAAACCTCTTCATCTCCCAGGAGCACCAGATCTCCACCTCTGGGAGATGACAGGAATTAGCTAAAGCAAAAATCCAATGAGAATACAAATCCCAGGACTAGTTGTGAGGCAAAGCTACGGTTTTTGTTTTTCTTTTCCAAACAGATGAACAGAAAGTAACTAGACACAAACCTGCGTCACTCAGAATCACAGTGAAACCCACAGCTGAACCACTGGCCTGGTCTGAGGCTCTCAGTATGTGACACTTGCTAGCACTTGAGCTGATAAAGTGATCAAGAGCAGTCACAGACTGTTGGTGACTGGTTGGCACACAAGAACTTCAAGCTGGCATATGAATAATAAACTACAGACAGGCTCTTCACAGCCACTCACTCTTTCCATTCTAATTTCCACGTTTAGGACACAGAACCTTACAGTTTCCTTCAAGTGCTTCAGTTTACTTGAATTTCAAAGTGTATTTCAATGAACTGGCTGTATTTGGCGCCGGGGCCTGGCGTATCACTGATGATAAATGCATGAATCCTGGTGGCAAGGTCCCACACACTGCTCATCTGCTTCCCAAACAAGTTTACGCACTTCCCCAAAATAAACACAAGCACAACCCTCTCTACATGATCTGAAAAAAAAAAATTTAGCCTGTAAAAATTCTGCAAACCCCACAAGTACAAGGGTTAGCTTGAAAGGAGCTGCTTCCAGCTTGATCCAGGAGGAGACATCCTGATCTACCCTGAAGAGCTTGCCCTCAGGAGAACCACTGCTCAGTGCAGCACAGGGAGCAGCTGCATGGCCCAGGTGCTCAGTCCCATAAACTCAGAAAAGACTGTCAGAACCTGCGAGCAGCAGCCATCCAACTTCTTACATCTTTATGTAAAACGAGCCACAGCTCATTTGCTGCATTGTTATGTGACCTTAAGAACACTACAATTACAGCTATGCAAATCCTTCATACTGGGAGTGGAAAACATCTGAAACAGGCAATTTGGGAGCTGAACATGGAAATTAGCAGCCACGGTTTGAGAAGCAGCACGTGGGACCCGTGAGTCACTCGCTGCTAATCAGGCTGGAGCTGCTGCTGCTGCTGCTCTCCCAAGCAGAATGCTTCATAAGGTAAAAAAGAACACAAAAAGAGGGGGGTTAGTCGTGTGATACTGAACTAGGTTATCACACCCCTTGTAACTCAAAAATGTGGCAGGAAAATGTGCTTTCACCTAAAGCCTGGCAATAGGGAAAGGACTGTTCAGTGGACTGGCGGTACTTGCATTCCCAAGGACCATCTCCCACCCAGTACTGGTATCTTTTTGCATCTTTCACCTAAATCTCAAGAGTAAGTTGATTCAGATTTTCTCAAGTGCTGCTCGTACTTGTTGCTCCCCTCTCCCTCCTTCCCTCCCCATCAGTATTTATAGCTCCCTCTCCAATCACCCACATGCTCAGATGGAATTCAAGGTGTCTGCCATCGCCAGCACGCTGTAATTTTTCTATTTACATGAGTAATCTCAAGTGTCAGAACAAATACTTCAACTGCTAGTGATTACGTGGCCAATGCAGAGGGGTATTACAGTTTAGGAGCACTGTTATTCCAGCAGTCATGCCAACCATTAACCAGGAGAGGAGAGGCTGACGACGGCTCTCACCGAGGGAGGTGATTATGCAGGGTATGATGTACCTGTTCCACAGATGGCTGAACTGACAGGGCAACTGCAAATGCCTTCATAAAGCAAGGGATTGTCCTCAGCACTACAGCCGATTCCTGCCTCTTCACTGGTCCAGTTCTGGGCCACTCAGTTCCAGAAGGACACAGAGCTGCTGCAGAAAGTCCAGCACAGAGCCACAAAGATGATGAATGGAATGAAGCATCTCCCTGATGAGGAAAGGCTGAGGGAGCTGGGTCTCTTGAGCTTGGACAAAAGACTGAGGGGTGACTCCATTAATGTTTATAAATATGTGAAGGGTGGGTGTCAGGAGGACGGAGCCAGGCTGTGTTCAGTGGCACCCAATGACAGGACAAGGAGCAACAGGTGTGAGCTGGAACAGAGGAGGTTCCACATCAATGTGAGAAGGAACTTCTTCCCAGAAAGAATGACAGAGCTCTGGAAGGGGCTGCCCTGAGAGGTTGTGGAGTCTGTTTCTCTGGAGATGCTTAAAACCCCCCAGATATGGTCCTGTGCAACTGGATCTAGGAGATCCTGCTGTGGTGAGGGATAGACCTGACCTCTATCCCTAGCTCTCTGCTGGTCTAACAGCTTGGATGAAACCACTTGACACATACAAGCTGTCCACTCAGACACTGGAAGGGAGATGAGACCTCACATGGCATTACTCCTTGTATTTCAAGGTGGGGAGGGGCCAACAAGGGCGATGAAAAGACAAGTACGATGAAACATTAAGCCAACATTAAGATGAATTTTATCCCCAAGGAGCTGCAGTTACTTAAAAAATGTCAGTGATCCCTGATGGAATACGGTCCTCATGAAACTCCAGTGCACAATGCAGTTAGGGGTGAAGAAGAAAGATTGGGGTTTGGGGGGCATTTATTGTCTTCAAATAGTATCAAACTGTTTTGCTGCCAGGATCCCAGAAACAAATTTATGAACTCAAGGAACCAGGGAAGCAGTGAAAAACCCTCACACAAATCCTGAATTCAGAAACAGAATGTGTTCCCCATGTGATGCTTTTGTGGGGTGCCCTAGAAAGGACTGTCTCATTGAAATGCATTCCTTTCCTCACAAACAAAACAGTATCTTGAACTGGCAGTTTGATTCAAAACGCCTTTTTAAGATCAAACTCCTTTTGTAATGTTGCACAGAGTGTCCCGCAGCATCCATTTAGCCAGATGGAAAATTCAGAGAGTTCTGATTCCATTAGGTTTCTTGCTGTGGACTGGGCATTTAATCAATGAGAGCAAAGAGCATCTGAACAGGGTTAGGCTTCAGATTCCTTTCAGCAAGAAGTTAAATCTCCATTAGCTCTGAGCCATAAGCCCCTGTGGGTTTAGTATGCAGCTTAAGAGATAACTCCGTGAGGGGTCACGGCTCGCTGCTGTAGTACAGAAAGCCTATTTCACAGATTGCCCTCCAATAATGTAAATATAATCCTGTTTCAGTGTACACTTTATCCTTCCAGAAAACAACCAATGCCTTCTGTCCCAGAAAAAAAACCCCACGTTAATCTTCAATGTAAGGGCAAAGCAATTCTCTGCTTCATTCAAGCTCTGTTACAGAGGATCTCTGGGCGCTGCCTGGTACCAGGGTGATGCTGGGGCCAGCACAGTCCCCCCAGCTCTCTGCAGGACATTGCTCTCAGCAAGTGCAGTTGACTTGGCACATCACAGCGTATTTTCTCCCTGTGCCAAACGGCAGTTTTGACTGTTCCAGGTTAGGTCAGCGCCAGGTTAAAACAGTACAACCTATTGTTTTCCGGGATCTGCAAACCACCTGCCAAGAACTTCTTGGTCAACTGGAATGGGAGGCTGAACAAGAAACTGGCAATTCCCAGCGGAGCTTCAAAGGGCTGCAATGAAACAACTCTAGTTCACCGAGTTCCAGATAAAACAGGGAAAACTACTCGTTTCATCAGCAAACAGAATACTCCTGTGGTTGTACCTCACGTTGGCCTCATGACGACATCAAAAGCAGCATGGCCAGTGGATGAAGAGAGGCGATTCTGACTCTCTGCTATGCCCTAGTGAGACCTCCCCTAGAGTCCTGTGTCCAGCCCTGGAGCCCCCAACATAAGAAGGACAAGGACCTATTGGAGTGGCTCCACAGGAGGCCACAAAAGTGCTCAGAGGGCTGGAGCCCCTCTGCTCTGGGGACAGGCTGAGGAAGTTGGGGTTGTTCAACATGAAGAGAAAGCTTGGACAGGACCCTCCGGTGACCTTACAACCCCCTGAAAGGGGCTGTCAGGAGTCCAGGGCAGACTGTTCCCAAGGGCAGGGAATGATAGGACAAGGGGTCATGGTTTGAAGCTGGAGAAGGGTAGATCAAGGCTGGACAGCAGGAAAAAGTTGTATCTGATGTTGGGGGATCCCTGGAACTGGCTGCCCAGAGAGAAGGTGGAGGCCCCATCCCTAGAGACATTCAAAGTCAGGCTGGCTTGTGCTCTGGGCAACCTGGCCTGGTAAATGATGGCCCTGCTTACTGTAGGGGGGTTGGACTAGAAGCCCTTTGGAGGTCCTTTCCAACCCTATGATTCTATGATTATATTAACTATTGTACAGTGAAATTAATTGTTCAGAATGGAGCTGTAGATGTAATGGAAAACTGCCAACTGAAGGACACCATTTCCTAAACCAAACCAACTGAAACCCCTAACACAGACCAAAACAATGGTCACTGAGGCTGTTACTGAGGTGGTACCCAGCACGATGAGAAAATCCACTACAGCCTGGCTGCCTCCTTGATATCCTCCACTTTCTAATCGTCCACAGAGCATCAGCTGCAGAGGTGAATTCCAGCAACAGTCAACACATGCAGCAATGAAAGGGCAGAAAAGCATGACTCTGGAATGCTGATGGTCTCTATGAGCAGCACTATGAGCACAGGCAGCCGGGAGTCGATCTGCTGTACTCCTCCAACACTTTAAATAATGTTTGCCAGGATCCCCCCCGACGCTTCCTCCCCGTCTCTCTGCATCCTGCCGCAGTCATTGCACAGATGCCTACTGTGCTCAGAGAGGATGGAAAGCCCGAGAGTGTCTTCAAGAGGAGAAAAAAAAAAAGTCAGGAAACCTCATGTAATTCAGTCAAGTTCCACCTTCCAGCAAGAGAAACCCAACAGGCCACCAGCAGCAGCTCCCTCAGCAATGTGTCCCCTGCTCCTGCGGGACCCCAAATGATCCTGCTACTTCCTTCTTCAGATCAGAAATAGCCAGTTTTCAAAACACACACTAGGGGTGTGCAGATGCAGGAGCCCACTGTGCTCAGGAACGCAGACATATTTACTGCAGAATGTGTGACCGCAGGCTTTTTTGGAGGGAAGATCCTCCTGAATGATGGGGCTGTGGGGGAAAAGGGCTCTGCCACTGCCCCACACTCCTGACTAAAAGCCACTTCATAAATCTCCCAATTTCATCATAGAATCATAGAGTCATTAAAATTAGAAGAGACCTCCAAGATCATCCAGTCCAAACATCACCTTAACTCCACCCTGCCCACTAAACTCTGTTCCCCAGGGCCACAGCTACACACAGTTTGAACCCCTCCAGGGACAGCAACTTCCCTCTCCATGGACGACCTGTTCCAACCCTTGATCACTCTGTCACAGGAAGAGATTTCTCCTCATGTCCAACCTAACCTCCCCAGCACAACTTGAGGTCATTTCTTCATGTCCTATTGCTGGTGACTGGGAGAAGAGACCAAACCCCACCTCTCTACACTTTCCTCTCAGGTAGCTCTAAAGAACAATAAGATCTTCCCTCAGCCTCCTTGAAGCAGTCTTGCAGCACCAGGGCCTCTTCCATGCCCAACAGAGAGCTAAGGAAGGCAGGATCAAGCTCACAAGGACTAGGTTGCCCTGCTCCGCTGCCTCTGTCCCCCACTCCACCCCTCTGCTGTAACTGCTGCTGGCTGAAGCCCCTGAAGACAGGTTGTGCTGAGGAGCAGGGTGCTCTGCCATGGGCTACTGCACTTGGAAGCACCATTGTTTTTCTTTAAACTCAGCAGCTGCTCCTCGAGCAGAAGGGAGGGCAGTCTGCACACACACAGCCCCAGTTGCCAGGTCTGCTTGTGCCTTCCTGCTCCTCACCCCAGGCACATGCAGAGAACAGCTACCCACTGCACACCAGCCACATGTTCACTGACTGTGTGTTCCCCTCCCCTGTCATACACCACCAGCAGAACACAAGAACCAAGTATTTCCTATTTATTCTCCTACATGAAGCCCTACGTAGCACCCTACAGTCCTACAGCAGCCTCCAACAAGCACTTGATTTAGACTGTCTCTGCTTACAGTGCCCTGACTCTGCTCCCTCTCAAGGGCATCCCTCTGTGCCTTTGCTCTGCTACCACAAATTCTGCAGGGCTTTCCCAGCTGGTGGCTGCTGTGGTGGGCAAAGAGAGGAGTTTTATCCTACTGTCTGCCTTGTTTCCTATGATCCATCAGTTTGGTAGATCAGGGCTGAGGAATCCCACTAAAACTAAGTCTAAAACTAATTGTTTGCTTGCTCATAATCTCCCGCTCTGATTCTCACCTTTGATCCCCGCTCTGCTCACATCAGCTACACACACCTGCCATACCTCATCTCTAAACACTGATGTCTACAAGCTAAGCCCTGTCTGCTCTGGCAGTGATCTGGCTCTGCAGTATCAGGATATGGTCCTGATATTGGCTGGGATGAAGACAATTCAGTCATGCTTTTGGGTTGAAGCACTACAGCCCCATCCAAGCTACCCTGGCCAAAGGCTGAGGAGGCAGGAGAAGGAAAACACTCCTCAAGCCTTGGACAGTATCACACAATGCACTGGATTGTAAGGGACCTCCAGCAGTCATTTAGTCAAATCCCTCTACAACAAGCAGGGCCATCTCTAACTAGAACAGATTGCCCACAGCCTCATCAAGCCTGACCTTAAAACACACTGTCTCTCCTTGGAAACAGCCATCAAAAGCCTGATGGAGCACAGCAGAGCTCCAAACATGCTCATCAAGCCCCATATTTGCTGCAGGGTAGGTGTAGCACAGGCAGCCTATAGCCAGACAACGGCAGTACAGTGTGATTAGGACTCTAATGCAGGTGACATTGGCACCATCGCTGCTACTCCTGGCCACACTCACAGAATCACTCTGGATGGAAAAGACCATCTGCCCTACCTTCCAAGTTCACTCCTAGACCACATCCCTCAATACCTGATCCAAACTAACTTTAAACACATCCAGGGACAGCAATTTAACCACCTCCCCAGGAAGCCCATTCCAGTGCCTGACCACCTCTTCTGTGAAAAAATTCTTCCTAATAGCTAGTCTAAACCTACCCTGTTGTAACTTGAACTCATTCTCTCTTGTTCTATCTCTAATTGCTTGTGAGAAGAGACTGGCACCAACCTCTCCACAACATCCTTTCAGGCAGTTGTAGAGTGATCAAGTCTCCCTCTCAGCCTCTTCCTCAAACTAAAGAGCCCCAGCTCTTTCAGTCTCTCCTCATAAGATTTATTCTTCAGGCCCTTCACCAGCTTAGTTGCCCTCCTCTGCACCTGCTCCAGAACCTCCACATTGCTCTTGTGTTGAGGTGCCCAAAACTGGGCACAATACTCAAGATGTGGCCTCACCAGTGCTAAATACATGGGGTCAATAACCTCCCTATTCCTGCTGGCCACACTCTCTCTAATACAAGTCAGGATGCCATTGGCCTTCTTGGCCACCTGGGCACACTGCTGGCTCATATTCATCTTCCTGTCTGTTAGAACCCCCAGGTCCCTCTCTGCCAGACAGCTCTCCAGCCACATCTCCCCAAGCCTGCAGCATTGCAGGGGGTTGTTGTGGCCCAAGTGCAGGACCTGGCACTTGGCCTTACTGAAGCTCCTGCCATCAATGTTGGCCCACTGCTCCAACCTATCCAAGTCTCTCTGAAGACTCTCCCTACCCTCCTGCAGATGAACGCTCCCACTGAACTTTGTGTCATTTGCAAACTTACTAAGGACACACTCTGTGTCCTTACCAAGATCATCAATACAGATGTTAAACAGATGGTCCCAACACCGAGCCCTGAGGCCACCACTTGTGACAGGTTGCCAGCTGGATTTAACTCCATTAACCAACACTCTCTGGGCCCATCTCTTCAACCACTGTGTTATCCAGCAGACTGTGTCCTTTTCCAAGCCATGAGCAGTCGGCTTATCAAGGAGAATTCCATGGGGAACAGTGTCAAAGGCTTTTTGAAAGTCCAGGTAAACAATATCCACAGCCTTTCCCTCGTCCAATAGTCGGGTCAATCTGTCATAGAAGGAGATCAGGTTCATCAGGCAGGACCTGCTGTTAACAAACCCATCTTGACTGGGCCTGATCCTTTGGTTGCCCTGTATACGACATGCGATGGCACTTGAGATGATGTGTTCCATGACCTTCCCTGATAACGAGGTCAGACTGACAAGTCTATAGTTTCCTGGATCTTTCCTTCTGCCCTTCTTGTAGATGGGTGTCACCTTTGCCACCTTCCAGTCCATTGGAACCTCCCCAGCTAGCCAGGATTTTGAGTAAATAATGGAAAGTGGCTTGGCGAGCATGTCTGCCAACTCTTTCAGCACCCTTGGGTGCAACCCATCCGGCTCCATAGACTTGTTTATGTCTAAGTGATGTAGCAGGTTGCTGATCACTTCCTTTCCTACTGTGACAGCCTCATTTTGCTTCCCCTGTCTCCCAGCTCATGAGGCCTGTTGTCCGGAGAACACCCAGTTTCATTGCTAAAGACTGAGGCACAGGAGGCACTGAGCACCTCAGCCTTTTCCACATCATCTGTTACTGGGTTTCCCTCAGCATCCAAAATAGAATGGAGATTTCCTCTGGTCCTCCTTTTGTTACTAATGTATTTATAGAAACTTTTTTTATTATCCTTAACAGCTGTAGCTAAGTTGACCTCTAACTGTTCTTCTCTTGGTTTTTTTTTCTGCAGAGTTTGACTACATCCTTAAGGTCTTAATGAGAGGCCTGCCCCCTCTTCCAGAGGTCATAGATTCTTTTTTTGCCCTTAAGACTTCCCTCTTGAAGTATGTCCAACCTTCCTAGACTACTCTATCTTTCAGGGCAGCCTCCCAAGGGACTTTGTCAATCAGTCTCCTGAACAGGCCAAAATTCACCCTCCGGAATTCTAAGGTAACAGTTTCATTAGTCACTCTCCTTGTTTTTCCAGGGATTGAAAACTCAATCAACTCATGATCACTGTGCCCTAGATCTCCAACCTTTACTTCTCCTACAAGATCTTTCCTGCTCACAAAAAGCAGGTCGAAGAGGGCATCTTCCCTGGTTGGCTCCCTCACCAGTTGTGTCAGGAAGTTCTCTTCTACACACTCCAGGAACCTTTGGGACTGTTCTCTCTCTGCTGTGTTATATTTCCAGCAGACATCAGAAAAACTGAAGTCCTCCATGAGCACAAGAAGCAGTGACTGTGAAGCTTCTCCCAACTGCCTATAAAAATTTCATCTGTTTCCTTATCCTGGTTGGGTGGTCTGTAACAGATTCCCACCACACTATCTCTCTTGCTGGCTTTACACCTAATTCTTACCCAGAACAATTCAAGTCTGTCCTCACCTGCATTCATCTGTATGGCTTCATATGTCTCTCTAACATAGAGGACTACTCCACCACCTCTTCTTCCTTGCCTATCCCTTCTGAAAAGTTGATAGCCATCAATTGCAACACTCCCGTTGTGGGAGTCATCTCACCATTTCCTGTGATGGCTACCATATCATAGTTCTCCTGCTGCACAACGGCTACCAGCTCGTCCTCTTTACTGCACATGTCGCGTGCATTGGTGTATAAACAGTTGATGCTCCTCCATCAGGGATACCATGTGTATCCCAGGCAGCTAATGAGCAGAAGTTTGCATAGTATGGCATTAAATTTCCACGTCTGCATCATAAACTCAACAGCCACATGGTCCATCACAAAATCCAGACTTCTTATTTCAGGCTGCCGTCAAAATACATTCAGCTGATTAATTTGATTAGAGAAGTAAATCAGCCACAAAATAGGATTCATTGGGAACCAGACTCCATTAATTCTGGGGCTGTCAGACATCAGGGGGTTTTGCAGATAACAAGGAAGTCAAATTACAGGAGCAGTGGAGAAGCCAGAACATTTGATTCCTCAGAGAGTTAATAGAGATCAAGCCCCAAATAACAGTTTGTCTGAGCAGGAACCTGCGTCCTTGCCATAGAAAGAGCCTGGCTTGTACAAGATGTGGCTGCCCACAGCCTGTATCAACACAAGTGCCATCAGCAGAGTCATCCCCACTTAACTGTGCTCCAGACTGGCCAGGTGGAGCCCTTAATGGAAGCGGAGTACAGAAGTGAGACCCGAAGAGCCACAGAACCCCTTCAGCCTCCAAGTGCCCTTCAGTTCAGAGCTCTGGCAATGGCTGGCCACCCCCAGTGCACAGAGCAGCAACCAGCTCTGATCCGCTACAGGATTCAATTCACCACTGTCACCGAATGCCTTGCTCAACCGAGCAAAGTGATGCTGCTCTTTTAAAACAAAAAACACAAGGAAGACTTCTTGCACAGCAGAACCCAGATGCTGGCTGAGCTCCCAAGACTTGAGTAGATTATTTAATTGTCTCTGCTGCTTTGGCACAGCTCACTTCTGGTAGACACATGCTGCCACTATTCTCTTCGTTGATGGAGTTGGTAAAATCAAATTACTAAAGATGAGGTGGGGGAAGAAGGCCCTTAATGGGATCTAACACAACTTAAAATCTAAAACGAAGAGAAGAGCCAACAACGTGGCATAAAGGGAGGCATCCACTGAGCTTGAATTACTACCTTAAAAACTGGCACTCTCTGTAGTTCAGAGATAAACAGAACTCTCAGGAGGGCAATTCACGCAGCAGTTATTGTAAAGTGGGAAGAAATCAGCTCTCAGAGCTGCCAGGTTCTCTCTGCTTTTCTGTTAACAACAGGGAAGCAGCAGTATCTTGTCTCAACTGGCTGTCAAAGCACTTAGCTCAAGATCAGGGGGATGAGCTGCATCCAGAAGACCAAGAGACCCTGCTCAAACAGCCTACATTTGTATTTGCGCTGAAGCCAGTGTTTTAAATCCAAGGTCACATCACCCAGTTATGGTTTGTCAGTCTTTGAGTGGAGCAGCAGGGACTCGGGACTTTTAACCGCAAACCACAACCAGAGATGGCAAAGCAGTTCATTATGTTTCACAAGTCCCCAAGAAAGGGATCTTCACCAAAAAGGTAGCACCAACCCATCCATCCCTCCTTTCCCATCCTTCCCTGAACCTACTCCAAACCCAGGGTATGGTTCACCCTGTTTGGAACCGGAGCTTGGATCAGCAGAAACAGGACAAAACAGGTCAGATTTGATGGCATCTTGCACAGACCACAAGGGATGGGTGATATGAAAAGAGACCGCTTTCAGCAGGAGTGATATTGAACAATCTTTTAAAGCATCTTTTAAACCAATGTGTCTTTCACAGCTTTTAAACAAACAGAGACCACTACACAGCAAGGTCTAAGCTGACCACAGCATGAAGGAATATACTTCAGTTTGCACAGGAAACCTCTTGTAATAACTAAGCTAAAGCCAGGGCACTGACCTCCCTGCCATCACCTCAGTCTAGGATGTGTGGTAGAAATAACAGTTGGAAACTCTGAGCTCCAAGGAATTTATTTAGTAGCTGCAGGGGAGAGACTCAGGGGCTGAAAGTTGTTCCAACAGTGAAGCAAATCCACTCTGAGCCCAGAAAGCCCCTTGACTGAGGCAGTCCCTGGGTTACAACAGGAACGGGGTAACAGCTAATCTCCAGCAGAGAGCTATGTGCCTTGGCTAAACCTGAACACATGCCCCTTGCTGGGGCGCTCTGTGCTGACCAAGCACTGGTTCTGAGGAGATGCAGTAGGGCTGCTGAGCTGGAACCAAACTGAATTCACTCCTTCAGGGTTTGCTCTGCAGATGCAGCATCACTTTATAGGGACACACTGTTTTTTGCAGCGTTGGGGAGTCTGTGCTCTGCTCCTGAGCCCCCTTTTACCTTGCTGCCATTGATTACCAACTTTGTTGGTGACTGAACTTTCACTTGCTCCTCATTTTAAGAGGCAAGAAAAGGCAGGATTCAGTCCCAGAGGTAAGGAAGATGGTAAGGTGGTAAGGTGGAAGAAAGCAGGTACCACTGAACAGCAGAGGTAGCTCTGTCACTTCACTACGATCTGCTCCGAGTCCTTCCTTAACCACCTCAGGTTAGGACAACCATCCTAAATCCGTACAAAGACACTAACAGGGAATGAGTGCACAGAGAGCAGGAAAACCCTGCACTGATTCCAGAGACGATCACCACAAAGCCACATCTGGTTCCAGGGTGAAGAACCTTGTCCTAGCCAGAGCTCAGCTGAGCTGTCTCAAGCAAATATGTCCGTAGGAAACACTGCTGTTTCACACAGGAATTCTTGTGCAGGTGCTGCTTCTCTACAGGATTAGAGACTTTGAGTGTCCTCTTGATGCAGCTCTTGCCAGCACACACCCTCAGAAGGCTGCTGCCAGGCACAGCTTTGCTTAGCAAAGTCACAGAGACAAGAGAACAGCCTTGACATAGAGGATCTAATGGCAGAAACACTTCCAACTCCAATGACAGACTGAACAAAGCCAGCAAACACGAGTTCCTTAGGAACAAGACAGGTCTTTTCCCTGGCTTTGCACTATTTCCAGAGATATTTTGTGGTGACCAGCAAACTACCAAAAGAAAACCTTGCCCTTCAACCAATTTGTGCCCTCTTGTTTTGCAGACTCTTCTTTGGAAAGATCTTCTCTGACAGGTCCTACGCTGCTCATGGCAAGTGGTAAGTGAACCTACACCTCACTTCCTTATCCCAGACACATTTCTCCACCCTTCAGAAATTTTTCATTCCACACTGAACAAAATGTTTCACAGCTGTTGGCTAGAAGGGACCTCTGGAAGTGGCCTGGTCCAGTCCCTGCTCAGATAGAGCTAATGTCAAAGTCAAGAGCTGACTGATGAGGCTCTCAGCCTTGCCCAGGCAAGTGTTGAATTCCTCTGGAGAGGTTGATTACACAGACTCTGGATGACTTGTCGCAGTGTTTGACCTCACATTCTGAAGATTTGAATTGGAATTCCCCTTGTTTCAACTTGCAAAATTAAAAAATACCAAATCCAAGCAACCTGAAGCCCTGAGAACCACAAGGGTTGCCCAGCTCCTCAGCACAGATCTGGGAAAGTACAAATTTGCGGGGTTGGGGGGAAGGACCTGGGTGCACTTGACATCAATCAGCTACTAAGGTAACCAGAAGCTACCCACAGCTATGGTCATCCCCACCTTCACCAGAGCCAATCTATATTTCAGCCACGGGCACTGCACAACCTTTGACTGGAGCTCCAGCGTGGAGCCTGAGCAGTGCAGGGAGGAGCAGGAGCTTTGTTCACATTTGTACCAAATTCTACCCCTAATCCACCATTTAGGAAATGTTTAAGTTTCACACGCCGTGGATTTTGAAGATTAAAGGCTCAGCCCATGTTGCCTGGAAACCATTGGTCAGATAAGATTTCTGAAGAGAAGGTTATGCAAAGAATTACCAGATGCAACGAAACAGCTCAGGAAACGCTTCTGCGGCGCTTGCACCACTAAATTTGTCCCCGATGTCTCTCTTCTCATCTCTGAGAGATTTCTTCTTTAAAAAAGCCAAATTTAAAAGGAAAGCAAACAGACTGTTTCACAGCACAACAGACAGTAAAAACGCTCTTGAGTGGGTTTGAGCATCCCCCAAAGTTCTGCTGAATGACACAGCCTGCCATGGGATTGGACTGGATGATCCTTTGAGGTCCCTCCCCCTAACATTCTGTGATTCCTCAATATCAAAAGGGACTCAGTCTCCAACATGCTGGTGATTTATAAGGGAATACTAACCTTGGTAAAATCTGCCAGTAGGTTTTCAGCTCAAGACAACTTCAGCTGACAATTCTGTTTCTTAAAAATATAAGAATAGCGTTGTCCTTACAACAAGGACAAAGCCAAGCAAGGAGCTACTGGAAGAACTCAAAAGGAAGTTTACAGGATGTGGTAAAAGGGACTGGCTACATGGGAAGAACATGGGAACACTGTCAGAGTGTGCAGCACAAGGAAAGCTAAAGCCCACTTGGGATAAACCCGGCAAGGACAACACAAAGGGCTTCTTCAAGTACACCAGCAGCAAAGGAAAGACTGGGGGAAGGTCAGCCCTCTGCTGAATGAGGTAGGTGCCCTGGTGATGGAGAATAGGGACAAGGTGGAGTTACTGAACCCCTTCTTCACTTTGGTCTTCACTACTAAGTTCAGCCCTCAGTTGTCCCAGACCTCGGAGGTGTGGAAGAAAGTCTTGAGAAAGAAAGGTTTTCCCTAGGGCAAGGAAGATCAAGGTTAGAGATCCTTTCTGCAGACTGGACACTCAAAAATCCACTGGCTGAAGTTATCCACTCACCATCATCTTGGAAAGGTCTTGGGGAACAGAAATCCTAAGCACTGGAAAAAATGTCAGTCCTCAAAAAGGGCAAGACAGAAGATCCAGGAAATCACAGAGCAGTAAGGCTCAGCTCCATCCCTGGAAAGGTGATGGAGCATCTCACTGCAGATGCTAGCACAGTGTGTTGAGGTCACCTAGTGTAATCAGCATGGATTCACCAATGCTGACATTCCTGTAGCAAAAACACGAAAAGTCTTCCACAAACATCTCAGATTCTTGATATAAAGCAAACACGAACAGTGAAAAGCATGCCCAGTGATGGCTTTACAGTCATCTTGATGAATCTTCACCTCAAGGCTGACAGACAAAGTAAGTTACAAGGAAACCGACTGAATAATTTGAGATCACAAACCAAAACTGTTAGAGAAGAGCAACCTTGGATCTCGGACTCAACTGTTCCAATCTTTATGAAAAATTCACCTCGGGATATTAGATCACAGAGGCACTCTGTGTACAAAAAGGTTATGATAGATCCAGAGCAACCAGTAATATGGCAAAAGTGCTAAATTTTATCTGCATTACATTGCCAGAACAGCAGGACGTGTACTCAGGAAAGGCCCTCCTCTCAACTGACACCTCAGTGGCACCAACAGAAAAGACAGAAGACCCCAAAACCCAAGAGAGCTTAACTGGCAGCCAAGCAGAATCACCTGGTCCTTGAGAAAGAAAAACTGTGCATAATAAAGAAATAAAACATTAAATACCCAGCAGATAATCAAGTGACTCAGGCAATTCTGAAGGGCTCCTATTTATTATTATTATTAGGTGGTGCTAAAGTAGTGTCCTAAACCTGCACCTCTCTCACAACGTGTGGTTCTTGTGCTGTAAGGCTGAGCTAATCTACATTTTAAATCTTACACCCTGGTAAAAACTTCCCACAACACTTCATGGGCAGAAGAAAATACCTTGTCCTTAATTTTTTTGTCTCCAGACCAGCAACGCTGGAAAGCCTGTGCTGTGTGAACCCCTTCCAGATCTAAGTGGCTCACATCCAAGGTTTCCAGCACTTCTAATAGAACTGATTTCTTGGGGTTTTTCATATGAAACCACTGATCAGTGCAGCACAAAGTGCTTGACCTCCAAACCTTTTGGGAGGGCAGAGCTTGATGTTGCCAGGAATCTCCTACCCACTCCTTATACAAAAGGCCTTGGCAAGGAAACCCAGCCAGCCTGTAGTTTTAGTTGCGTTGTTTTTTAAAAACACTTGAAAGACTTCAAGTGCTAGAGGGTGCACTTTCAAGCCCCTTACATAACCTGTTACACTCCCACAACAGGGCTCTTCTGTGCTCTGAATAATCCAGCCGGCTGTTTAGGTGCAGGAGCTGGGGCAAGCAGCAGACAGTTAACAGGACTGGGAAAGCAGCTGCACATCTGGCTGCCTCCTGGTCCAAAAAGGACAGGAAAAGAGCTGCTCATCTGCAGCTGGCAGGAAGGGCACGAGAATCACATCCAGAATCACATCCCTAGTGTGATCCTGTCCAAGAAACACAAGTAAACCCCAAACCCTTTCTGTGTGACACTGCCCCTGAGCTGCCTCCCTGCCAGCACCGAGTACTTGACCGTAATTTTCATTAGTCTCTCCTTAGCCCAAGATTTGAAGTTGTGTACCATGCCACATCTCAGTGCAAAGGTGGTTTTGCTTTAGCTGTCATACCTTTAACCCAGACCTGCTCCTCCCCATCCACAGAGCAGGCACTTCAGGCAGCCCTAGCATACATTCCTAGGGCTGGAGTCAGTGACTGTGTCTCTCCCCAAGTACAAAACAGGTCAAATCCCTCAGGGAGAAGACAAAACCAAAGCCACCTCCCAGCACCTCAAGACAAGTAGACCAATCACCACAAGTGAGCAGCTCCTGTATAGGAGGTATTTCTGCAATGAGAACTGTAAGGAAACCCCATTTGGGAAGGCCACCCCCCACCCATCAGATAGCAGGATTCAGCTGCTGCTCACACAGGCTGCATCTCAAACACCACAGCAAGGCTGTACTATTGTGTTTTAACTTCTTGGCCAAACTACCCAATCCTCAGCTCTCAGGGCTGCTGCTGTGCCAAGAACAGACCAGAGACAGACATAGTGGGCTAGAGGACACAGGGTCTGCTGCACATTGAAGGGAATAGCCAAAGCCACTACCACCACACACTGCTTCTTGGAGTAAAAGCCTTCACAGGCTTCATCGTTTTCAAACAAAAATACTGTTAATCTTTGCAAATAACGTTTTTCTTTGCCAGCACAGACACATAACAAGCACCTGTCAGCCCTGCCCTCTGCCTCTTCACACTCCACATTCACCCTCACAGGGCTCAGGGGAATGAGGTTGGGACAGGACACCGTTGTCACAACACACACACTTATTATTTGCACATGCAGATTATATACCTACAATTAACCTATTACTTTATATAATTTACATAATTATATTTATTTACATTTATGTAATTCTATTATTTCTTACAAGTTATTTTTCCAACATGAGCACAGCAGGGTTCCCACAAAGAAGACAGAAAACACAGGCCAGTTGTGAGCCAAACCAAAATCAGCTGGACCAACACAGGATAAACACAAGTGGACCAGAACTAGACGTCTTACCTTTCTGCAGTCCCAGGAGGGCACAGCCAGTGCCTTTACCTGCTGCAGGAACAGGAAGCCCCAGCAGCAGGGACTTGAGTGCTTACTGCAGGTTTTTCTCATTAGTGGTTTTGAGCAGGACAGGGGCTGGTTCCAAGTGATGCAGTTTTCAAACCATCACTTGGTAATTGATAAGAGGGGCGAAGAGGGGAGAAAAAGAGCCCAGCCCAGAGATAATTGGCATGTGGTCTGTTCAGGAACCAGCTCATGCACCTGGAACAGGAAAGGAAGCACCTGGTTCTTGTGCAAAGTCTCAGGTGCTGCAGGCAGAGATGGTCTGTGTGCCCTGACCAGAGGAGTAGAGGGGAGACAGCCTCTGGGTTTGCAGGTTCTGCACCCCCTGGGGACAGCAGGAGCCCTCCTCCTCCCTAAATGCAGCCACCCCAACCCTGCCTGAGTGTTTAAGGCACACACCACAACCCAGGCTCTGCTGCCAAACAAGGTCAGATGTCAGGCACCAGATAAGCTCCTGAACCTCTCCAATGGGCTTATTTGCTAATCAAGAGATGTTACTAAACAACAAAACCCAACCAGTCCAAGCCAGTGAGGGCTTGCAAATAAATAACCTGTACAGTGTGTTCACAAGCTCAGAGATTATTTCACTCAACTGGGTGACGAGACAGGAGGGGGCTGGCACGGGCAGCAGAGCAGCAAAGGCTGTGGGAAGATGTGATTTAATTGAACAGCACCATTTTACCCTGTTTTGCATCTTTTTCTTTCAAGTTGAAACTTTCTTTACCTCTTAAGGAGAGTTATCTGACAGCGAGCAGTGAACTATCAAAACAGACTGACACACAGCTGCTGCAGTGTCAGGTATGGAGACGCTACAGTGGGTACGTTCCTCCTTGGGAGAAGATGAATGGATACAGGATAAACAGGCTAATTATTAAAACTCATTATTTGTGCTCCTCTGTGCCTGGATGGCAATGAGGAGCCGCTGACTGACGGAACAGCAGGGCTCTCCCTAGTGCAGCCACCCTAAATGTGATTCTGTGGCTGGTTAACATCTGGTTTCTAAGGCACCAGCCACCACCTCCCCAGCAGCCTGTGTTTCCTTAAAGCGTCTGCAGGAAGGGTATGCTGCCAGTCTGGGGGAGTCCTGGTTTCATTCTGCATTAGCAAAAGAAGTTCAAATTTTAAAAACCCCCAAACAAATCATGTTCCAGTCAAACAAAGCACAACAACTTTGTTGTGTCTTCCTGGGCTTCCACAAAGGCATTCTGCTCCTCAGCTGCCAGTCCTGTAAGTCTTCCTCCCTCCAGTTAAAGTAACTACAAACCTTGTATCATAGGAGGCTTGAAGCAAACACCCTTCACATCATTGAACCCTTATTGTTGGGCTGTTGGTTGGACTTGATGATATTGGAGGCCTTTCCCAACCTCAACAATTCTATGCTATGAGTCTATGACTCTATTCCATGATTCTGAAATTCCATTATTCCATTATTTTATTTTATTATTCTAAAGCCATTGAATTTGAGTTCATAGTTGGAAATCAGCTGGAGGGCTAAAGCAGACAGCAGCTCTCCCAACCTGGCCCCAAGCCAGAGGGTTGCCACTGGTCTGCTGAAGGACTTCAACCGATCTCAGAACCTTCTCAGCTCCATCCTTGTCTGCTGTGAAATTCAGACACAGAAGATGAAATCGTGCCTCAAAACTCAATGAATTCCAGAGCAGCTTCTCCTTGGTGTAATTTAGCTGCTCAAATACCACTGAAGGACAAATGTGCCACCGCATCATGAGGGAATGGGGCTGTGTCAGGGTTTTAAGGATCTGGTCAGAGACAGAAGGGCTGAGCGGGGCAATCACTGCATCAGGGAGTCACAGAGAACTGCTAAAGCCTCCCTGTGTGCCTGATGCTGTGGCCACTGCCGCTGTTCCAAGGTTCAAGAGAGAAAACCTATTATTTCCAGCATGTCAGTCAGCTGGAGCTGGCAGCAGCTCTTCACACGACAGGCAAATTCTCTCATCAACCCTTAATCCCTCCTGCTTTCCCTCTGCCAGAGACCAGCATTTCAGCTCTCCATGGAGATGCTATCTGTTCCCCAGTCTGACGCTGGACAAAAAGTCTTTCAAGGTTATTTTAAACCAATCTGGACAGTCATCAAGACAGTCCTGTAAGGGATTGCTGCTGAGATGAGCAATAGTACTGCAACTGAGGTAGAAACCTAACCATGAGAGTGGGAGAGGCTCAGGGAGCATCAGAACCAGGGGCCAAGAGAGAGCACTGAGAGAGCCTTCCATCCCCAACTCTGCCTTCACTCTTGGTCACCCCATCGCAAGGAGGATTTGGAAACAGTAAGAAAAGGCAGCGAGGAGGATAAAGAAGATGCCTGTAAGTGTGTGCCAGCTTCCAGGTGGCACAGGAGACTCAGTGAACCAGGACATGCTGCAAAAAGTGTGTCCCTTAGAAACAGCAGAGAAAACAGCGGGCAAAACATTCTTTGACCTGGCAGAGAACTAACCAGTGTGCGGCGAGATCAGTAGCTGGAGGCCTTACGAGAGCAGCTCTTTCCCAGGGGATACACCTCCTTGCTCAAGGTGCTGCAGGAGTAGCTCTGGGTGCTTCCAGGCTTCACAAAATATGTCCAACAAATCCATGGGGGGTGTGCTGCCTGTAACAGGGGCTGGGGCACACAGCTGGGCTCCACAAATCCTGAGCAGCCAGCTGCTCATGGGCAGGAGGGGGCACAATGGAAAGGAGCCCTTTACCCTCAGCTAGATTTCACACTTCCTCCCCTAAACACCAGTTCACTGGCCAGTGTGAGCAAGAGGATCCTCTAGACACCCAGGCGGGGTTTATGTCCCCACACAGGTGCAGGCTCCCAACATGGTTTAGCTAAGGATGATCCCAAGCCAGAAGGAGCTGCTGGATGAGGACACCTTCATCATAGCCCTGGAGAGCAGGGTGGCCCAGCAGCAGCCCTGTCTGTACACACTGCCCACCTGAGTCCTGCAGAGGTGCCCAGCTGCTAGAGGTGCGCGCTCACCGCCCTCCCCAGGCCTTCTCTCACTGATGTCCTCCAGAGATGCTCTCCAGCTGCTGTCCCCACAGAGAGATGTGATGGCAAAAGTCAGCAAAGCTGGAAGAAAGATGTCTCTTCCCCCAGAGACCAGTGCTTTGGGTTGTCCTGATCCAGACACCACTTTCTGGATTCACACCAGGTTAGGTCTTCAACCTCCATCCTCCTGTCCCACATGGAACAGTAGCAACAGCAGCCTTGCTCAAGGCTGCCAAGGAGCCACAGTGGGAAGGAAAAGAGTTAAAGTGAGGAGAGGAAGCCAGGCTGGAAAAAGAGCTCAGCCTTGCTGTGGTAACTTGGGGAAACAGGATGCCAGAGGAGGCCAAATGCCCACGCTGTTCCCACACTCTGATGGGGTGCTGCCCGGGCTCCCCACCCCCGAGGTTTGCCTTTAGTTTTTAACAATTGCAAAATAATCCCTGAGGAAGGCAAGGCCACAGTGACAAGCAGCTTGGCTTCAACTGGCTGTGAGATCCCCAACACCAATCTTCACTCTCCTCCTCTCTGAGGTGATCTTTCACTGTCACAAGGAAATCAGGACAAAGTACATCTCTGGGCTGTCTGCGGGCCAGCTCAACAAAACACTCTGGGAAAACCAGTGCAAGGCAGGATATTTTTCTCTCAGCCCACCTACAGCCCCAGAGCAGCCTTTGCTGTTTCAAGTCATGAAAAAGTCCTGAAAAACAGACCCAAAAACTTCCTGCAATCAGGGTCCCCCCAACACAGCCACTCTACAGGTAACACAGAACATATTCAGGCAGGTTTTAAAAGATTCCAGAGAAGGAGACTCCACAATCTCCCTGGGCAGCCCATTCCAGGGCTCTGTCATCCTCACTGGGAAGAAGTTCCTTCTCAGATTGATGTGGAACCTCCTCTGTTCCAGCTCACACCCGTTGCCCCTTGTCCTATAACTGGATGCCCCTTAGCAGAGTCTGGCTCCATCCTCCTGACACCCACCCTTCACATATTTATAAACATTGATGGAGTCCACCCTCAGGGTCCTTTTGTCTAAGCTCAAGAGACCCAGCTCCCTCAGCCTTTCCATCAGGAAGATGCTCCACTCCCTTCACCACCTTTGTGGCTCTGCTAGACACTCTCTAGCAGTTCTGTGTTCTGGAACTGAGGGGCCCAGAACTGGACACACTATTCCAGTTGTGGTCTCACCAGGATAAGTCGAGGGAAGACGTTTCCAAAAGTTCCCTACCAGCTTCAATCTCAGAGCTGCACAAATAAGGAAGGGTCTCAGTAAGTTGGTCTATTAGAGGTTCAGAGCACTCGGGCTACTAAAGAATTGGGGTGTCATCAGTCCACTGTGAGGCTGCAAGCAAAAACTGCACAAAATCCTGTTACGCACCATAGGTACCTGCCTGACAGGACCACGTTCTCACACCATTACAATCTCATTGATCTGTTTCCTAACCACCTACACAAACACCAAAATCCAATCTCATACAGCACTCTGTTTGTGCATTTGTACCAGGAACAGAACTGTCCTCATTATTGCTTCTCCTGGAAACTCCAAAGACACCTGAAGTCAATGAAAAGGCTCCTTTCTACCTGTCAAATCAGGACTAGGTTCCAGTAGCTGATTGAGACTCAAGAAAAGAGATTCACTCTATTTTTTGTCTCCTTAGTGCATTCTAAGGAACCCAACTGCTCTCCAGCTAAAGATGCAACCAAAACGGTCATTCTTATGGCAAACGCAGTGAGTGCATCAAGACCAAGCCTGCTCAAAGATCCCACTGCAATGAGCCACAGTATTCGTTCCTTTGCCATTTAAGACGTGTTTCATTACTAAAAACCCAGTGGACACCAGGCTTTGCCAGAACAGCTTCTGCAGACTTTGCTTCTTGCTTCCATTTTCCACAGAGAACCCCAACGTGCTTCAGCACCGCTAAAATCAGCAGCTCTGATTTTAAAAGAGAGGAAATTCTGTTGCTCAGCTTCAGAGATGTTACACCACTGATGTCTCTGGGCATCAGCCCCGGGTATTTTGCAGAAGAACAAGCTTGGGCTTCTTTTTCCTTTCAACAGTTTCATGTTCACCCTTCCCTGCCACTGTAGCTTGTGAAACCAAGACTTCTGATCAAGCACCTGATTAAGAGAGCTCCCATCAGAAAGGCTTTTTCTATTCCTGCGTGGGAGCAAAGGGGGCATTTCACAGAAATTGTAACAGCCAGCAGCTCAAAGGGTCTTCAGAAAGGCTCCCCCAAGCCATCCAACTTCAGAACAGATTCTTCACTGAATCTGGAAGCCAGGAAGTCAAACAGCAGATATCGAACAGCCAAAGTAATTAACCAAACATAACGAGTTCCTTTGAAGCTTCGGTAGACAGAAACAATTCCCATTTCTGTTTGCGGAGCTCAAGATTCTTCTGTAACAGGAGTTAAGAACATAAATCACCAGAAGTGGGGGCCACTAGGTCTACCACTTTGCCCTGGCAGGGATTCAATGGCCATTGACTCCCTGCCTCTTGTTTGTGGGGTTTACTCCCCCAGAGATGCTTCTCTGCATCAAGAGGCTATTAACCACCTCTCCACCTGCTCCTTCATTTAAAGAGGCAATTTCTAGATGGATCAGCAGGAGTAAACATCAATATTTATAAAGATCTCAACTCTGGGAACATTTATCAGCAGCTCAGCTGGCTTTGGATGGAAAGACTCCAATAGCCACAGCACAGAAACCCATCGCTAAGGAGGTCCATGCCGCTCCACCAGGAACATAACTGATGAAATGAGGGCTTACACAGCTGCTGAAATGGCTTAAGGCAGGCTGATGCCTGAATTCCCCTCCAGATTCAGTTTGCTTAATTTCAAGATAAATGAAAAACAGTGTTTTGAGCCTCAAATTCACATCTTGCACCTCCTGCTGTTGTGAAAACAATGCCACATCTACCCAGGTCCTCTGTCCTGTGCTGAACTGGCAGGCTCTGAAGTGTGGAACTTTGAATAGTTCAATCCTCTCCAAGGAGCTGTGGATGCTCTCTAGATTTTTTAGTTTAAACGAAATACTTTCTTCCAAGAAAGTAAGTCCTGAAGCATCCAAACCCTCAGTCTGGTGGGCAGCACTGCCAGACTAATCCCTATGCCGGAAGGGTACGCGGTGGAGCTGAGTGATGGTGGAGGTGCACGGAATCAGCACGTGTCTGTTGCAGTCTCAAAGACTCGGAAGGCAGAAGGGATAAACAAGAGCAGTGATAAGCAGCAAGATAAAAACCCCAGTTGGTTACTAATAGGACAGGGACTGCACACAGAAGGCAACAGCACACCAACAAAACCTTACATAAACAAACCAGAGCACTGGGAATGGCTGCAGAACTCAGCAAGCAGCTCAAACAGCTCAAAGCCCTGTGAAATGGGTAGGAAAGTCACTGTAATTAAATGGCCTCGAGGCAGAGTAAATAAAAACTCCAGTAAATACAGCGTGGCTGGGTTTAGCTCAGAACGAGTCATCTACATCTGAGACCTATGAAAGCACTAAGAACATCACAGGCCTCTCACACACACCTGGAGTGTGATCAGGGAGCACATTGAGCATGGCCTGAACATAGTGAATTGGAGACTTTACTGCCTGGGTAGTGAGAGCACGAAGCGAAGGCTCTGGCTGTACAAAATCCACCTGTGAAAGTACAATGCACTTATTCCCTAGGCAAGGGGTACGCAAGTGAAGCTGGTGCACTTCAGTCTCCTTTCCTGCCTTAATCCGAATTAACAAGTGAAGCTGATGCACTTCAGTCTCCTTTCCTGCCTTAATCCAAATTGACAGGTAAAGCTGCTGCACTTCAGTCTCCTTTCCTGCCTTAATCCAAATTGACAGGTAAAGCTGCTGCACTTCAGTCTCCTTTCCTGCCTTAATCCAAATTAACAGGTGAAGCTGATGCATTTCAGTCTCCTTTCCTGCCTTAATCCAAATTAACAAGTGAAGCTGATGCACTTCAGTCTCTCTACCTGTCTTAATCCGAATTAATATGCAAAACTGATGCACTTCAATCTCCCTCCCCGTCTTAATCCAAATTAACAAGCAAAACTGATGCACTTCAGTCTCTTTTCTTGTCTCAATGCAAATTAACACTTGAATACACAGTCACAGTTCAGTCTGTGCTTCGGCTGTCCCTCTTCTCACCCATCACAAGTACTAGGGGGTGTCTAATTTTGTGTCTCTCGCTCCTCACTTGGACTGTAAGATCATGGCTCCTGCCATCAGATCAAACACAGCCTTTGTTCAGGACAGGTGCTTTTAACTTCTGCAGCATTTCCCACTCCCACGCAGCATCCAGGAGACAGCCTGTATGAAAGATTTATACCCATCCTTTATGCAGCAGCACAGGGTTATGTAAAAGCTGAGCTGTGCACAACACAACGCGGGTGGGGAGCTCCGCATTTTCATCTGGAGGTGACACAATTAACACTGAAAACTCAAGGCTGTCACACAAGTCTAGAGCTTTCCAAAAAAATCCTACAAAAAGAGATTGTTTTTCTCTGTGTATGCCACACCGACAGAGATCCTGGCCCTGCTCTATCCCTGTGTATTTGAAGCTAGTTTTACTTGGGCCAGACTCCCTCCACTGCCTGTTGACAACAGAACAAGCCTGGGCACGATGGGAGCAGTTTCACAACGGCTTTGCACAGAACTTAAACACAAACTGTCCCAAAAAAAGGGCACCCAGTGGCTCAGGCTTCCCCTGACCCCCCTGCTACCCAGGCAGCCCCCTTGGGGACCTTGAGCACAGCCCCACGGGAACACTGCTGCTCAGACCGGGGAGCAGCAATGAGCTGCCAAGGCCAGGGGGAGCAGGAAAGTCCCACTCGGCTCAGGCTGCAGTTTCACAACACAGTGGCTTTTTGCAACTAAACCACCTTGCTGGGTTCCTCTTCCAGCCCCAGCACTTCTGCCACATGCTGGAGTTCCCTTTCTGCTGGCACAGGCTCTCTCGAGCCTGCCCTGCACACTCCTTTCCCAAGCACTACAGAGAACATCTCTTCTGGGACATCCCTTTAGCCCTTGTAATTTACAAACCAAGCTGCTTTTGGCAAGGCACTGCCCATAGTCAGACCAGCGCAGCCACAGAGATGCGTACCGCTGGCTCTTCGCAAGCGAGTTTCCTGCCAAGGCCAACACACATCAGTTCCACATCAGCGTTCCCACGGGATACGGGGTTTATTCTGTAGCCCTTGTCACAAAGACATGGAGCACCTTCTGCTCTTCAGTTGTTTTCTGCTCTGCACAGACTCCAAGTTGCCCTCAAAATCCCTGTCACAGAGAACCACAGATTGAGTGAGAACTGCGAACTAAAGGACTGTCTGCAGGCTGCACAGAAAAATCTGGAAAAACATGATCATAAGGGTGGGACTGATGTCCCATAACTGATCACCTCAGAAGTCTAACTGGAAGCCGAGATAGTATCCCTGGAGTAGGTGAGGAAGGAGCATTTCCCGAGGACCACTGAGCTCTGTGTGTGCTGAGAGCAGGTATGCTCAGCAGAGCCCAAATGATTACATGAGAGGAATCCTTTCCAAAGGTCTGAACACCCCTGACAAAGGGGGAAACAAAAGCAACACCACAAGCAAAAATGGGGCTCAACATAATAAATTAAGGTTTGGGGGATTCTAAAGGTAACTCCCCAGTCAGTAAATCCGCATGGCATAAAGCCAGCACAAGGGAGCACTCAGAGCACAGACACAGTCCACTGTAGACAAACAGAAACTAATTCAGAACGAGATGAAAAGGGAGAATGATTTGTCCTTTCAGCCCACAGACTAACTCACTGGATAATGTTCTTTTAGGAGCAAAGACTATACTCCACACATTACCCCTCCAAAAAAGGTCTAATGTCTTCTTACAGCTCCATGGGAGCCTAGTGAGGCCACAAACTCTGCAGCCCATTAGGACACACTCAGCATCAGCAAACCTCAGTTACTCCAGAACCTCGCAAATGACGGAGGCAAAGGGTGCTAAACCATTGCCGTCTCCTAAGCTGTTAATAACGTTGTTCCTGATAGCAAACTGAAGTCTGCCTGGGGAGCTCAGGCTTCAGTGAGGCATCATGATGCTCCCAGCAAGGTCTGAAACTATGAAAGACAGGGATTTCTCTGGCAGTTGTGCAATGGGGATGGTATCAGTGGGGTTTTTCCCTCTGCCCTGTGGAGTGGTGGCACCATCAAAGGGTCAGGGGTGAAGGCAGCATCAGGGGCTGGTGGCAGCAGCATTCCAGCCCCAGCCAAGCCTGGTGGCTCAGTGCTCCCCTGCCCCAGAGGGAAGACGCCGCCAGGACCCCACACACCTAGTCCTTGTGATGGCATTTCTCCTGTTGTTACCTCTCCAGCAAGAACATCCAAACCCGTGACCCCAGAGCAAACACACCAGCTCAGCAGGCCTGAGAAGACAGGTTCCCCCAGCTTTATTTGCCAAAGCCCAGCCCAGCCTGCAACCGCAGAGAAGCAGGGGAGGATCAGTCTCTACAAGTGAGTTGGAGGAACAAAGAATGGACTTTGGCTCCAGCACAAGGCTTCTCCAGCACTCGATTCCTAATCATAATCCCACTGCCCTAACCCTGGCAGCCAGCTGCTGGCACCAGCCCCCACTGCCCATCACCACCACTGCAATGAAAACACAGAGCGCTGAGAGGTGAAGAACTGACTTCCCATGGCCCAGGCCTGGTTCCTGTTACTGCCAGAGGTGGAATGGTCTGGAGGACAGTTGGCAAACATGACGGGAAACTGCACTCCCATGTGAGACCACTGGCCCTGCTGATGGCAACACTCAACAGAGAGGTTCAGCCCATTAACCCCCACAGCACGCCAGGCTGAGCAGCGAGGGCAGGCAGCAAGGATCCCAGCTGAGTCTGATGGGTAACTTAGATGAAGCCAAAGGAGGAAGGGACAGGCTGGAAAGAGTCCAAAGAACGGCCATGAGCATGATCATAAGGCTGGCAGGTCTGTCATATGGGGTGCTGCAGCCTACACCTCGCTGAGGAGAAGCTGCAGACAGTCCTGCAGTCCCAGGGCAGAACTGATGTTGAAGAGAGGCTATTTAGGACAATAAAAGTCCCAAGCACTTGCACTTGCATAGCACCAGCATAAGGTAGGAACAAGCAGGGCCAGAGGTAGTTACTGGTGCTGCTAACTCACTCCTACAAGAGCTGTTCCCACCAAACATGTGAAGGCTGAAGCAGCCGGCAAAGGAATGCACAGTGGTGGCTCTGCTGCTCCTCAGTACCACCCGGGGTTCTGGGCAGTGAAGCAGCTCTGAGCCAGCTGCCGCCAGAGCAGAAAACCTCTGCAGGGTCACTTAGGCAGGGCTGTGACAGGGCTGATCCCTTATGGCCGATGTTAAACTCTGCCTCAGAAAAGCTGGAAGTGTTTAAACCCCCCATATGACAGTCGTTCTGCAGTGGTGCCATCACAAGGGAACAGAGCAGGCACTTGTGTCTGTCCTCCCTATGAACAGGGCATAAACAGCCAGTTGGGCTGGGTCAGAACCCGCTTTGCCCATTCCCTTGGGAAGAAGAGGGCTGTTTGTGCCGGGGACACAAAAGCTGCTGTGTTCTGAGCTGGCTGCAGTCCTCCGGCTGGCTCCATCGCTGGCCTGACACAGGGGGAAGGGGAGACCATGGGGTTACCTCTGTTCCTAGCAAGGGCACTGTTTCAGAGTGCTGCACTTCACCAACACTTGTGTGAAGTGCTCATTACACCCTAACTGTTAATTAGCTTATTCAGCATTGCCATCCTTCAGAAAGGAGTTAAACATTTGTCTTTCCAGAGGAAAAGCTGCAATGGTTCCTCTCCCCTTGGCCATGCCCACCACCCACTTGTTTGTTCTGGTGGGGTGTAGGGTAAGGGAGAGGAGTGATAACAAAAACACAGACACTTCTCCTCACCTGGAGCAGTAACAGGCTCAACAAGTGGCTGTATACAGTGCAGCCAGCACCCGTGTGCCCATGGGAGAGGAGAAACAGACATGGGTCTTCATCTGGGATAGCCTTACCCATAGAATCACAGACTGGGTTGGGTTGGGATGGAGCTCAAAGCTCACCCAGTGCCAACTTCCTGCCATGGGCAGTGACACTTCTCACCAGACCAGGCTGCCTAGAGCCCCATCTAACCTGGCCTTGGACACTGCCAGGGATGTAGCATCCACAGTCTCCCTGGACAACCTGTTCCAGGGCCTCAGTACCCTCACAGGGTGCTGAGATCTCATCTCAATCTCCTCTCTGTTAGCTTGAACCCATCCCCCTTGTATTGTACCCACACTTAGCACCAATGAAATCAATGAAGACCCATCACATCTGCAAAGACCATCCTCATCCGTGTAGTGATGGGGTCAGGACACACTGACAGGAGCCCATACACCACAGCTGAGCCGGGCAGGGTGTTCTGCCTGACTGTGCTGTCTGCTCCAGCTGCACCGTGCAATGTTTTCATCTATTGTCATCTATTGTTATTTTGAGCAATTGGCCTTACACAATATTTATTCAAAGGCTGGAGAGGCTGCCTGACCTAGTTTAGCTCTGCAGGCACTGCCAGCAGTACCTGTAGGAAGGAGCCAAGCATCCAGCCCCATCCCTTAGCTGAGAAGGACTGGGCTGAGGCTACTGGTGGTGCCCCTCTGGCTTGGTCCCCACCACCTTCCACACTAAACTGGACGTGATAGGAGGTGACTCTGGGACAGAAGCAAACCTCCTCCCAGATGTCTCATGGAGAACCATCACTGTAGCACTGTCAGAAGGGCAGCAGGGCACTTACAGACCTCTCGTTCAGCAGGAAAGGTCACACTGCTGCTGGACACAGCTTTTTGGAGAAAACATAACTCCACAAGGCAAGACCTGAACCAACATCTTTGTTGTCTCCAAAAACAAGGACCACATCCTGCTCTGGTGAAACTTTTCCAAGCGTCTCTGCTGTTGCTAAGGTCAGAACTTCACTCTGAACAAGACAGAAGACCTGGAACATCCTTTGGAAAGCTGGTGATGCAGGATCTGTCCCTGTGGGATTTCAGAGAACTCGCAGAGGTTTGCAGAAAGAACATTCTGATGTCCATCTGATGTGAGACAAGGACCCCCAGCTAAGGCACAGAACTGACTGCACCTAGTTATTCAGCAACTAAACAGGAGATTAAGAAATAACAACTGTTAAATCAATTATTGCACAGAACCACTGAGCTCAGGGGCTGACCTGCTGCCCCATCAACTCTTACAATGATTTGCTCATCGGTCTTTGGGGGAGGGACAGCAGCTCCTTCTGGAGGTCATCTCCAAGCACATGGAGGGTAAGAAAGCTGTTAGGAGAGACAAACATGCACTCCCCAAGAGGAAATGGTGCTTGATCTATCTGACAGGCCACTGTGATGGCATCACGGGATGGATAGATGGGAGAGAGCGGTTGTGGAGGGGGAACAGGGAATCGGGTTTGCCAAGCACAGAGAGGCAGCAGGTAAACAATCTCCACTGAGAAGCTTGCAAGGTCTTTTGGCCACACACACAGTCAGCGTGAATCAACACCCAGTAAGGACCCAAGACCTGTCTATATTAAAGAAGAATTGATGCAGTAAGTGTCAGAGACAGGATAATGCTGCAACGGCATCTTCTTTTTCTCCATCAGTGATTTATGTCAATGTGACCTGCTAAAAATACCCTAATCCCACTGAAATCAATGGGAAATTCATGCCAACCTGAAGAGGCAGCAGCTTTTGCTCCCCCTTTTTCAGCTCCACATTCACTCCCCGTTCTTGCTGTAGGGCAGGTTGTCCACATCAGCCTAGTTTTTGCCTGCTTATCACTCCTCAGCTGCAGGCAACCACCCACGGACAGTGGGGTTCCAGGTGGAGACAGAAGAATGGAGGACAGGAGTGAGGAGACCCTAAGAAAAGCCATGGCTGCACAACCCAGCAACTCCTACAGAGCAGGTAAAATCAAGGTTCTATTTCCATTTCCAGTGAACAACTAACTAAACCTACACAGCACTGACAGCAGTCTGTCTAGTATAGAAGCAGATGCCTGAACAACTCACCTTTGGGCACTGACACAGGCTGCCCTGGGAGGTTGTGGCTGCTCCATTCCCTGGCTGTGTCCAAGGGTAGGTTGGATGGGGCTCTGGGCACCCTGCTCTGGTGGAAGGCATCACTGCCCATGGCAGGGGGTTGGCACTGAGTGATGCCTGAGGTCTCAACCCAACCCAGTCTGTGATCCTATGATGCAGATTCCTTCGCACATAATTCTACACAAAACCTTCAAAAGAGCAAGTGTTATAAAACTCAGTGGGCCAATTCCTGTTACACCTGAGGAGATGTTCAAATACACCTACAAGAGCTGTTTGAACCAAGTTTTAGAGACCCCATAACTTTCTTCCTCATTTCCACTGTATTCAAGGCTTCTACTGTGAGTTTCACAGAAGGAGGGAAGCAAACACCCAAAGATCAGACTGCCTACGTAGGGTTTCACTTTCGACTCCTCCGCTGGCAGAGCATCTGTCTTGGCTCTCACTGAATCTCCATCCTTAGCACCATGGCACCATATTCACAGGGAACTAACAGAAGGATGAAGGACAGCAGCGTGTCCAGAGTTTCCCCAAAGCAGAGCAAACACTTGCCTTTATAGAAATGAGCTCCAGACCTGAACAGGATGGGGAAAATCCACAGCACTGAGCTGGTCAAAACATTTTGACCGCAGACGTTTCCTGTTGATAAATGTAAAGGTTTTCTTGCAAAGGTTTTCTGTGAGGAGAAGGTTTGTTGGGTAACTCTGCTATTCCATGCAGATAGCTTTACTGCAGTAAGTTTTCAATGCAAGTTCAAGTCAGCCTCTGGAAAGAGAAGTGCTTCCTTTTTCAGGACAAAATGCTGCTTCGAATGAACCAGGCATTCGAATGAAGACTCTTACAGCGAGTTGTGTGTTTTCCATTCGACCCTTCCTTCACTCCCTCAAAAACCCAAAGGTTTATTTTGTTAAGAGCAGGAACTTTGAAACCTTTCTGAAGGTCTTTATACTCTTCCTGCTCATGAACTGAAACCTCTCACATTAAACATCCGTGTTCCAAGGAATGCCTCGCAGAAAAGCTCGCTTTTGTATTTCAAAACAAAGGTCCCAGCACAGCAGTCCCTACGCTGGCAAAGCCTGGAGTCCACTGAAGTTTGTTTCTGTTGGGTGAAATTAATGAGATGACCGCACTCAGTTTTTGTTTCCTCCAGACCAAGAGCTGCTCTTCTGCTGCTCTGTCCCTCACAGACCGACCCCTGAGGGCAAAATATCTACCCCAGGTACCAGTATAGGCAGTACAGGGTAGGGGACTGACCTGTTTGAGACCATTGTAGGAGAAAGAGACCTGGGGGTCCTGGTGGACAGCAGGATGACCAGGAGCCAGTAATGGGCCTTTGTGGCCAATGGCATCCTGAGGTGGATCAGAAGAGAGGTGGTTAGTAGATGGGAAGAGGGTCTCCTTCCCCTCCACTCTGCGCTGGTGAGACCACATCTGGAATAATGTGCCCAGTTCTGGGCCCTTCAGTTCCAGAAGGACAGAGAACTGCTGAAGAGAGTCTAGCACAGAGCCACAAAGATGATGAAGGGAGTGGAGCATTTCCTGACAAGTAAAGGCTGAGGGAGGTGGGTTTCTTGAGCCCAAGCTCAAGAGGAGCTTGGAGGAGAGGTGACTTCATTAATATTGATAAATATGGAAAGGATGGGTGTCAGGAAGATGGAGCCAGACTCTGCTCAGTGGCAGCCAATGATAAGACAAGGGGCACCGCGTGTGAGCTGGCACAGTGGAGGTTCCACATCAATCTTGAAGGAACTTCTTCCCAGCAAGGGTGACAGAGCCCTAGAAGGGGCTGCCCAGGAGGGGTATGGCTCAGGAGTGTGTGAAGGTTGGGCCCCAAAGAGGACTGCCTGCAGTGGAGCTGTTCATCGTGTAAGTATGACACAAACACATCGTACTGGCTGTCCCTGTGCCCATGTGTGGGTTTATATGGTAGGTAACTCTGCAAGAATCCTGCTGCTTCTTGGGACACACCCCTCCTTCCCAGCCACAAACCACTGATAGGGGAGGCTGGCTACCAGGAGACTATAGCTTCACTGTATGAGACAGGACAAGTCAGTCTGAAGGGGCATACAGCTCCAAGAGTTCTGTTATTTGGGGAGCAGTGGTCATTTGGAAACCTTTCTTGTGTCCACAACATCCCCAACAAAAAACAGAAACACAAAACAGAGAATTCCCAACACCTCAACAAACCGTCAAAACAGCCAGAATGAACAAAAACAAAAACGTCCACAAGGAACTCAAGCAGCAGGTACTGAAGACAAACACTGCTCACATCATTGCTGGAGACATCTCAGCTCAGGCTGGACAGGACTCTGGGCTACCTGATCTCCTCAAGACATCCCTGCTCACTGCAGGGGTTCTGGCTGAACTTAGAAGTCCCTTCCAGCCCAAACTATCCTGTGATTCCTGAAGCCTCACTGTCTCAGTTAAAATCATCAACTTAAAGGAGCCTCCTAAGCTACAGGTTGGATAACACCAAACCTCTCTAGCACCTTCACCACACTGCCCCTTGCTCCCCTTGCAGAGTTAGAGTCAACAGCAGTTAAAACGCATGGAAATCATCCCCAAAACAGCCTTTACTGCAATAACTCAGACAAGAGTAGGGACACTTCATTTCATGGCCCAGCTCTCAGTGCTCTCCACAATGATGTTAAAAGCCAGAACAGACATTGCAGCAGCAGAGGGTGCCTATGGCACATGGAACACAGGGCCCCACTTCCCTGAGAGGGCACCTGAGACTGACGCGCAACCCCACGAGGTCACATTCTCTGTTGGAGAAGGCCATTTATACCCTGATACTGTCCCTGTCAGGGGTTTAGGGAAGGGTTTAACATTTTTAATTCATATTTTTGTTAGGACACGTCTCTGACTTCCAGACCCTTGGCAGGGGGATCTTGTTCCTCAGACACAGGGTCTCGGACCAGGAATTTACCAGCTCCCATCACATCACTGAAAAGAGACAAGCCACTCCCAGCAGCTCAGCAGAATGCTGCCTGTTGTTAGGAGAAGGGTGCTGCACCCTAATAACTTCAGACCAGAGACAGTTGCTCCACTTCCCCTGTCCTGGCTCACTCCTTACTGTGAGGAGCTGTGCTGTGCCCAGAAGCTACCGATATGCAGGAAGCTGCTCTGCTGTGCCAGCTCGCTTCTTCAGCTCCTAGACAGTCAGCACCAAAGCCAGACTCTAACAGCAGCAGCTGGAAACTCAAACCTGCCAACAAGTGAAGCAGAAATCACATCCCTTAACTGACTTTACATGAAGGAACAAATCCAACCCAACAGCAAGGCAGGACAGAGTGAGGAAGCAACCTGCAGGACTAACCAGAGATTATTACATCTTTTGTAGGAAGTTTGGTAAGGTCTGCTCTTGGTGATGGGGCGTTTTCATAGCTGAGAAGGTGATGGACAATTCTGTCTCCTCCCAGCTCTGCCCACAAGCAGAGTTAGGTGGAAATGTTGATGTCCCAGTTTGTAACCCGGCGTTGCTGGACTGAGACACTGCAAGATGCTGGGTGCTGTCACTGGGATCCTCACTCTTCCAGAAGTGTGTGGCACAGGAGGACCATCTCCAGTCAGCGTTTAAAGCAGACACCAAGCACCCTAGAGCAGCTTTCCTGGTCCTGCACAACAGGTAGGGTTGGGGTGGTAGTTGGACTGGATGATCTTGGAGGTCTATTCCAACCTGAATGTCTCCGTGATTCTGTGATCCTATGGTCTTTGCTCACTTACCTGCTACTGCTCCCCTGACCTGCTGGTTCCTCCAGTCTCCCTCCTGCTGGAGGAGCAGTACCTGGTACCACATAGCCATGGCAACATAATCCTCCAAAACAAGGTAGAATAATCCCATGGCCAGAAATCTAGATGAGAAAAGGGGCTGGCAACTGTGTTCCCAAAGCCCAGGCTGCCAGAGCAGATGACAAATGGATGTGGTGAACTCTCCAACTCTTGTGAACCAAGAGCAGACACAGATAGATGGGGCACATGAGTTACATTTACAGGCAAATTATTACCAGGAGAAGCTCTGCACCATGAGTATGAGATTGAACAGTAAAAACACGACATCATTCCCAACCCACACCCAAAATCACCAACCTACTGGCAGCAGCAGCTCTAGCCAGCTGTCCCCATTCCAAACTCTGCTTTGAGCTATGGAGACTCCTCCCCAGCTCCTTGGGACACATGTGCCACCAAAATTTCTGACCCAAACCCATGGGGCAGAACCTATGGGGAGAGGCCAGTGTTCTCAGTGATCATCAGGGTGAAAATGCCCTCCTGGAAGGGTGGGGGAAAGGGCACAATTAACATACAAACAGGTTTCTCTAACTGCAGTGAAACCCTTCAGCTTGTAGCTTCGCTCTTGCCTAACCAGTTATGACTCTTTAAAGAGTTTCACCACGCTTTCATCCAACTTCCCACAGCAGAATTACTGCTGGGACTGAAAAACCATTGTTTCTCCTAGTGATTTTTACAGCAGTGTCCTCACTGGATGCTGTCACACCCCAAACCATCAGAGAGTTCATCTAAGTGTGCCTCTGGAGCTGCTGCCAAGCCCTAAGGATATATGTTCATAAATGATGTTGACAGAGGCATCGAGGGCACCCTCAGCAAATTATTGGATGATACCAAGCTGGGGGTGCAGTTGATATGCCTGAGGGACGGGATGGCATCCAGAGAGTCCTGCACCTGAGCTGGGGTAACTGGCATCATCAGTACTAGCTGGGAGAGGATCTACTGGAAAGCAGTCCTGCGGAAAGGGACTTGGATGAAAAACTGGCCATGAGCTACCAGTGTGCATTTGCAGCCCAGAAGGCCAACCACATTGTGGGGTGCATCAAAAGAACTGTGGCCAGCAGATCAAGAGAGGTGACTCTGCCCCTCTACTCTGTCCTGGTGAGACCTCATCTGGAGCATTGTGTTCAGCTCTGGAGCCCCCAGCACAAAAAGGCTGTAGACAGACTGGAGCACGTCCACAGGAGGGCAGCTACAATGATATGGGGAATGGAGCATCTCTTGTATGAGGACAGGCTGAGAGAGTTGGGGCTCTTCAGCCTGGAAAAAAAAAGGCTCTGGGGAGACCTTCTTTTGACATTCCAGTACCTGAGGGGAGCCTACATGAAGGCAGAGGAAGGTCTTTTCAATAGAGTTTGTATGGAAAGGACAAGGAGAAATGGGTTCAAGCTGAAAGGAGAGATTTAGGCTGGATATTAGAAACAAGTTCTTCAATGTGAGGGTGGTTGATGGCTGGAGTGGGCTGCCCAGGGAGGTGGAGGGGGCCCCATCCCTGCAGTCATTTAAGGTCAGGCTTGATAAGGCTCAGAGTGGCCTGACCTAGGTAGAGTTGTCCTAGGGAGGTTGGACTAGGTGACCCCTAGAGGTCCCTTCCACCCCAGAACATTCTATGATTCCATGACATCTGGAGGTGAGGTGAAGGAGGACCCTGCCCTTGGTACAAACAAACTCCAAACACCCTGCTCACAGCTGCTGTTTTCTTTACAGTCACTGAGAAAGGGACTTGAAGCAGATTTGCTGCAAAGAAGATGGACTGATCCTATCTGTGAAAGCTGATAGCGGCTGTCTGTGCTGATCAATTAGCCCCTAATCTAATCTCATCAACCACCCCCCACCCCCATGAAAGGTGAAAGGAGCCAAAGGGCCATTCCCCTGCCCTGTTCTTCCACCCGGAGTGTCAGAACCTGACTATTTCCCTCTCCATCTTATGTAGATGCCAAGGGCAGCTACACAGGCTCTGAAATGCACAGCAGAGCCTCAGAGTGCAAAGCACTTCCCTCCTCAGTATCACAAAAAAACAAACAAAAAAACCTGAGGAATGAAAAATAAAAAAGAAACAAAAAAAGAAAGAACAAAAATTAAAAAGTAAAAATTAAATATAAACCTTAAAAATAAAACAAAAACTGAAAAATTAAAAATAGTGAAAAAATATTAAAGATTAAATTTAAAATTAAATAATAAAAAAAAGAAACTTTAAAAACGCAATGTGAAAAAGTACAATGAAAATTAAATAATTAAAGCATGAAAAATCAAAAATGGGAAATAAAAAATGAAGAATAAAAATTAAAGTGTTTTCTCCACAGATTGGCTAGGAGTGTGAGGAATAACCATGCACCCCCCATGTGCAATCACTGAGTAGGAGGCTATGTCACACTGGCACTTACTAAGTGTCCTGCGTCTCGTTTTCCCCCCCGTAGTTGCAGGAAGACCTTTGCTGGATAAACACTGACTGCTGTTTGTTGATCCCCAGAAATCTCCTGCTGTCTCCACTTCACTGGCAGAGGCAGGAAATCGTAGGAAAAGATACAGCAAGATGTGACCCTTCAGCTCTTCTGCACTGTTCCACCCGAAATTCCCGCAGAACCTCTCTGCTTCACCCAAAGACAACTTCAGGAGGGGGGATCCTTGCAGTTCTTACAGCAATAGAGTTGGGAAAGCAGACAGCACCACGTTCACTCCTACCTTCTTTTACAGCTGGAGACTGGCCTCCAAGGGGCTATTACAGTCTCTGTGTTAAACTTCCCTGCCCCATTCCTGCAAATCCAGAGAGGCTACAAGAGACGCCTCCCAAAGAAGCTGTAACCTTCTACCTTGCCACTGAGTTAACTGAGAATCACTCAAAACCAGTAAGAAGCCAGCTGTGCTAAAACAGTGCCTCTGCTCACCTTGTGCCTTCCAGCAGCATCAGGAGTTCATCCACACACAGTGAGCAGGTTGGAAGTGCTGCAGTCTGCAAAAACATCCCGCAGCCAGCTACAGAAAACCCCAGTGTGGGGCTGGCTTCTCCACATCCCAACACAGAAGGGTCCTGCCTGACATCAGCCCAGGCTGCTTCAGTTTTCATTTGCACAGCAAATACGCAGCAAAGGCCAGGAAAGCATCGGGAGTTGGCTGGCCGAGCATGGCCAGGGGCTGCTCTGACAGAAACAAACACCTCTGATACAAAAGAATCACCTCTGATACAAAAGAATCACCTCTGATACAAAAGAATCACCTCTGGTGTCTTGTGAGGCACCTCAACATAAGGCAGGAGGGGCTGTTTGATTTCCAAAGTGCTTACACAAATGCAGTCTAACAGAGCTGAAGGGCAGTTAAATGCATAAACAAGAGCTGCCTTCCAGCCCTGCCATGTGCCCTGGCCAGATGGGGAAACTCCTTGTGTTCCCAAAAAGCAGTGAGAAGCTCCATCCCCACAGATATTCGAGGCTGACAAATCCCCAGACTGGTGCTTCCCTGGCCCTGCTCAGTGGCTGCTTTGCTCCCCAGCACCCATGTCCATGCTGTCACAGAAAGCTCATAGCACATGAAGCCCTGCAAGCAGAAGAGGTCCATCCCTACAGGTGAGGGGAAAGCAGGATTTCTTAGGACTGAAGTCATTCCTCACAACCACCTCCCATTCCTCTTGAACCTTATAGCAGCAATGTCACCTCATTTCCTTCCCACTGCACCCACGGCACCCCAGCCAATGCCACAGCCCAGACTGGTGTGAAGGAACTGATTTATGCAGCTTCATGTCCCTTAGCAGCTGGACTGCAACAGGCTGATGTCCTTCAGGGTGGAAAACTAGAGGACAGAACCACCAAGGATGTCTCTTAGTCTTGTTAGAGTAGAACCTGTCCCTCTGGGCTTGATGTCTACACCATCCCACAGCAGCACAGCTACTGCAGCTCTGCCACCCCTAACCCTTCAGCTAAGAACTTCTACCAGCTCAGAGACAACAATCAGTGAGGCAGAAGGGGTGTTGAAATAAAGACTTGCCCCATTCCTTCGCCTCTTCACAGCCCTTCCTCCTCCTGTCATCTCCCCGCCAGTGTCAGCCCTTCCTCCTCCCGTCACACACCCCAGTGCCAGCCCTGCTGCCCACCCACGGAACAGAGGGCTGGGGTGGGATTTCCCGCTCCCTTCCTCCCCACAGTGGAATTCAGGAGTCTCTAGGATTTAGCGCTGAGCTGGTAACTGACTCATTCCACTGAGTAAGCAATTTTAGGAAGGACACTAAACAACAGCCAGACTCCAGCACTCCAGTGTTGGGTGTGCCGAGCCCTACTGACCACACATCCTCATGCTGATAACCTCTAGGAAACACTCAGTGGTTGAGACCCTTTGTGGGGACTCACAACACATGAGGCCATACCCACAGCCCCTACACACCCCGCAATGTCCCCTCGTGCTTCACACCATGCCTCTGTCACTGCATCCCAGCAAGTTCAACTCTCTGGGGCAGCAAGTCACACTGGAGCCTCAGAACCGCCATCAAAAATGCAAACTTCACATCTTGCCCCTAGAAACAGCCTAGCTCTGCTCAGGGAGGTGCAGAAAGATCCTACAGAGATCACAGAATCATCAAATGGCCAGGGTGGAAGGGACCTTAATGATCATCCAATTCCAACCCCCCTGCACAGGCAGGGACACCGTCACTAGAGCAGGTTACTCAGAGCCTGAGCCAACCTGGCCTCCAACACTGCCAGGAATGGGGCAGCCAGAACTGCCTTGGGCAACCTATTCCAGCATCTCAGCACCCTCACAGGAAAGAATTTGTTCAAGTCCAACCTCAATCTCCCCTCTTCAAACTTGCTGTACAAGAGTCTGCCCCTGCTCTGGCCCTGACTGTGCTCTGCTGCTCTCTAAGAAGTCAGGAACCACAAATTCCTGGTGTCTGGCAGGAAAGGCAGTCCCGGGGGGGTCCCCAAAACTTTAAAGGGGAAAAAAAAAGACTTGAGGATTTTCCTTCCTTTTGCAAAAGAAAGGAGGTTTTAGGCTGTGCTGCTGGAGCTTCAAAGTGGGGCAGTGGATCACAGAGAACCATTTCAAAGTGCCTGCTCACACAGGCTGTTCACGTAGAGGCTCCCTGCGGCAGGCGCAGTGTCTCCCAGGGCAATGCTGCAGCCAACTCTCCTTTTGGAGGCCCCGCTGAAACATCAGGAGGAAGGCAGAGCACAAAATACCACGTTTGGTGTCTGAATCTGTAACCCTGCACAGGGACAACTCTCAATGTACTAACTGCAAACTCAGCTGCAGCAACAACCATGGAGACATCTCATCACCAGCCCTGCCTGAGCAAAGCAACAAAGGGAAGCAACTCTTGATGGCAAAAGGAAAGGAGACAAGGAGGGTGCTGAGTCCCCTCTGAACTTCTGTGTCTCCCCTCCTACCAGCAAGAAAACAGAGGGGTTTCCAGACTGGGAGCAGAGCAACGTGTGGAGCGCTGCTGCTGCAGGTGCCGCTTCTGCAGGCTCCACACAGGCACATCCCTCACTCATTAGATCCCACCAAAGGGCAGCTCTGCACCCTGGGAAGCCCTTAAGGTTTAGAAACAATCCGGGGACAGAGTGTAGAAGCAACAGAACCATCCTAGACCTCATAGATAAGTTCCCATTACGACTCTATGGGATCTCAGGAAGGCGGCTCGAGGGCAGCCAGGCAAGGCGAGGCACATTGCCTGGTGTCTCAGTGCAAGAGCGGGGCACACAGGAAAACCCACTGCCCTCAGCTTCTCGAGGCCCCAAGGGACACCTCCTTTGCAGTTCTCACTCTCTGTGTGACAGCACTGGCCACTGTGGGTGACAGCACCCCACCTTCCCTCCCCTGCAAACTTCTTCCTTAACTTGATGCCATAATTAGTGGTTGGGGCTGCTCTGACCCCCAGCAGTACCTTCCTTGGGTCCTCTGAGTAAGCACTGAAAGGACGCTGTGGGGCAAGGATGTAGGCACAGGGAGAGAAGGTACAGCAGCACCAAATGCCACTGACCTCCGGGTGAATGGACTCCTGGGCAAATGTGTAACTGCCTTATCAAACCTGTGCCAAGGGCATCTCTGGGGCTGCTCGTTCCCGCCAGCAGAGCATGGAAATGAGTCCTTGTGGGACAAGGAGGGTTTAGAGCCTCAGAACACCCCTGTCCTCAGAACTTGCTACCCTGGAGAACCTCGCTCTGCTCTGGATCTCTCGAACAGCCAAACCAGAACCTGCCCTGTGCCTCTTCTACACGCCAGAGGACCAGGAGAGGGAGAGGGTAGGAAGAAGGGGGAAAGAAAGAGGAAAAGCTGCTGCTTTGCAGGGAGGGTTTAACGTGTCAGACAGGCACTACCAGCTTCATTCGAGTTTCTACTTCCCCTTCTTGCACAGCCGAGAGCGCGGTGGTGCAAGGGGACCGGTAAGAACCGGACAGGAGGAGGTTTGGGCGTTTCGCTCAGTCCCCCAAGCCCTACGCTTACGACTCCTTAACTCTTTTAACCTTTTCTCTCCTGGCACGCAACTCCCACGACCTTTATTGGGCTGAAAAGCTGCCAAAGCGCTCGGATGGCAGAAGCAGAAGACCCGCTCCCGACCACCCCTCGATCCTCCCCACGTCTGCCGACCCCGCCGCCCAGACGAGACAGGGCTGCGGGGTTCCAGAGCAGCCGCGCGCGGGCGAGGAAGCTGCGGGGCTCCGGCTGAGAAAGGGCCGGACACTTCAAGTCCCGCTGCCCCGCCAGCCTGCCTGTCCCCTCCCCGCGGGGCTGCGGTCCCTGTCCGCGCCGTCGGGTGTCCCAGCTCAGGGGTCTTGGGGAACCCGGCTGTCCCCGAGGCGCAGCCCTGCCGCGGAGCACCCCCGGCCGACCCTACCTTCTAGCAGCACCTCCTTGCCCGCCCTTTTGAGCGCCTGCACCGCCTCGTCGTGGGTGGCATCGCGCAGGTCGGTGCCGTTGACGGCCAGGATGGCATCGCCCACGTAGAGCGCCTGGGTCTGGTCCGCCGCCAGCCCCTTGAAGATCTTGCTGATGAGGATGGGCATCTTGTTCTCTTTTCCCCCCTTGATGCTGATGCCCAGTCCGCCCAGCTCCTGCTTCAGCACCTTCACGCAGCGCTTCTTGTTGGACACGGCCTCGGGCACCTGCTCTGGGGGGTCGGTGAAAGCGGTCCGCACCGCCGCCGCCACTCCTCCGCCACCCTCGGCCCCGCGGCTCGCAGCCCCATCGCCGCCCAGGCCGTTGTGGGCCGCGCCGTCGGGGCGCTCCTCACCGCTCAGCACCAACGCGTCCCCGCACAAGTTGGCCAGGACGCGGTGCCAGCGCTCCCGCACCAAAACTTCCAGCCAGCCGCTGCGCTGCGCCCGGCCGCCCCCGCCACCGCCGCCCGCCGCCGCTACCGCCATCTTGGGCTCATGCTGGGCCCCCCCCGGGCGGAGCAGCGCGGACCGGCGCGCAGCAGCAGCCCCGGCGGCACCGCACTTCAGCCGCGCGTGGAGGGGAGGGGGGGGCGGTGAGAGCCAGTCGCGGCCGCCCCCCCGGGACCGCGACGGGGCGGGAGCACCTGGCGGCACCGCCCGCTGCTGCTGCCTCTGGTGGGGAGAGGGTTTGTGGGGGGGCTGTGTGTCCGTGTGAGTGGGTGCGAGTGCTCCGTGGATAGGGTGGGCGGCCCTCGGAACGGACTGCCCAGGGAGGCGAGGGGGTGTTGAATCGCGTCCCTGGCCGTGTTTCCCAGTCGTGGGGATACTGAGACACACATGGGGCTACTGTCCATCCAAGGCAGTTCGACGGGAACACCCCAGTGGGACCCCCCCCCCCCCCCCCAACTCGTTGCTGAAGGAGCAGTGTGGAGCACTCGACACGGAGAGAGTGGTCAGGCACTGGAATAGGCTGCCCAGAGTGGTGGATGAGTCCCCATCCCTGGATGTCTTTGAAAGTTGATTAGTTGTAGTGTTGGGGGATCTGGTTTAGGAGCGAACTTGTAGAGTAGGGTTGATGATTGGACTCGATGATCCCAAGGGTCTTTTCCAACCTGAATGATTCTGTGACACCTCTTTCCCTTTCTCCGTGATTTTTGTACAACAGGAACCACCTTAACATACACATTTTTTCCCTATAAATTTTCTGAAAGTGCTGAAAAGAAATGATGCTTGAAGACAGCTTTGTGCTGACAGGGGCCACATGGCTCCTTCACCAATTCATCAAGAAATAGGAAATAATTGATAAAAGCTGATTGGAAAAAGAGACAGAGCATGCCCCAATTTTACAGCTCACTCTGGTCACCTGGGCTCAGAGTTTGCCAGGAATGTGAGTGCTCCTGCACCACAACCTCCCATCTCCGCATTCCTGTCCTTCCCTCACCCACCTGAAGCTGCTGGAACCCAAGAAGAACCTCATTCACTGTGTCTGGCACCTGGGAGTGAGATTCTATAAAAACCGCCAACCCAAACATGTGGGGTGTTGGACATGAGGGCCCCAAGGAGCTGCTGTGAAGAGCTGCTGCAGCCTCCTCCAGCCCTGGCTCAGTACCTTGTGCAGGTTTAGCAGGGATGGGGAGGTGCTGCTTCTCACTGCATTCACAGCCCTGAAAACTTAATTATAGCTTTTCACCCTGCCTTAATTAACATGAGGAATGAAGAGACCTCTCTCTCCAGTCTGCTTTTCCCCGCCCACCCGTTATCCTTGAATAACCCATCGCCTGTGAGTTCCCTGGGCGCAGGAGGAGGAGAGACCCAAACAGCCTGAGTTAAACTGCAGAGGAGGGAAGGTCCAGACCTCCTCCTGCCATCTTTGTGGGGCAGGGATGTGCTTTGTGCTGCCCAGTGTGAGGAACCTGGTCTGAGAGACCGTAGTGAACCAGGGATGATCCTGTATGCAGGTCTCAGCCACACTGAGAAGGGGAATCCCATGTTTGGCAGCTAATCCCTGGGTCAGAAGTGACTGGCATCACTCCAGAGAGGAGCAAGGGGCCACATTTAGGGACCCACATGACATGTGTGGCCAAAGTGAGTGGGGCTAATAGCCCCACTGGCTACCCCAGCCTACCCAAAGTGTTGTTCCCATAAGCACTGAGTGGTCCAGACCCACATGGGGACAACACTTTGGGAAGGCTTTTGGAATTTTCAGCCTAGACTGCTGTGCGAGGAGCAAAAGCCAAGGCGGTCTGGGAGGTGCTTGGGGTCTGTAGAGTCCTGTGCTGTGGGGCAGCACCCTCATGCCTGCTGGTGGCGTCTCCAAACCAGCAGCATGAAAGTCTTGTCCTCTCTGATGCCTGAGCTGGAGTCTCCAGCCTCTCATCAGGCACCAAACTGCTTCCTAGGAGGAAAGAGAGCACTGGGAAAACTGCTAAATGGGTGACTGGCTTCCAGAGACCTTAAACATTTGTAATAGAAGGGCAAAGAGAAAGGTTTCCAAAGGTGCAGTAGTGCCTGTGGCAATCACTCACCAACCCCACCCCACAGACCCACCAACCTCTTTGGACTCTGCTTTCCCAGAGCTGAAATGTGACCAGCCTTGTGCCAACTGTTAATCCACTGGATGACAGTCTCTGGGGAAAACAACATTGGGTTTCCATTAACCCTTCCCTGCCCTGGATTTCATTCACCTCCCTCCACACCCAGTGGCAGCTGCTGGTGGCTGACACAGCGCCCACCAGCAGGTCCCCTCAGCTCCTTCATGCCCTTGGCTCGAAGAGGGTTACAGCTCAGCAAGCTTATGTCCCACCACAGCCTGCAGGCACCCACAGCCACACGGCCCCATGTGCACATACATGGAACCACAGAACAGTTTAGGTAGGAAAAGACCTTGAAGCTCATCTAAGTCCAACAATTAACCCAAGGCCACTGCTATGCCCTGTTCCGAAGCTGCTCCCAGGCATTTTCCTCTCCCATTGCAGCAGAGATAAATAACACAGGTCCTAGGGTTAGCATTCAATGGATTGGGCCCTGGTATGAACAAGTCTTTATAGAAGTCATCACCTTCTCCTCCTGGCTGCTTGGAGCTGTAAAAAATCTGAAGCAGCATTTCAATCCTGAAGACACAAGTGAAAAAGCAGCAGTGTGAGAGAAGCTCAGGCAAATAGCCCACTCAAGGCACTGTGATTGGTACCTGGTGCCTGGGGGTGCAGTTGTGTACCTGGTGCCTGGGGGTGCAGTTGTGTTCCTGCAGCCCAAGTCCTTACATACACTTGGGACAACCTTCTGGCTGATGAACAACAGGCAAGAAAGAAAAAGTGCCTTGAGACTTCCCCACTGGTAACCCCTGCCAATGTTACTGCCCTTGGCCCTGCCTTGGCTCTACTGATGCCCCCTGCACAGGTAGTGTCTGAAATCCAGGTTCTTGCAGCAGGAGCAGGAGGCAAGAGCAGCTGTTTGCTGGGCTGCGCAGCCATGGAACACTCAGCCTTGCAAAGAGAAAGCTGCTCCTCCAAAGGCAGCTGCTGGTCCCTAGTGGTTTCCAGTGCACAGCAGAGAGCAGATTCCTAATCTCAGTTTTGAGCTGTGCCTGGCCGGGATGTTTCGGGCATAACCAGTAAATGCCGTGACGGCAGCACTCGCCGGGACTGTGTGAGGAGGCTAGGCGTGAGCTGGGACAGGCAGGGCACTGACTGCTCACCGGCTCCCGGCTGTCATTGCTGGAAAGGCTCCCAGCACAGACAGAGCTCATCCAAACCTGAAAGGATCTTCTGTGAGGAGTGGAGACTTTCAAGAGAGTCGGTCCATATTCCTTTATGATTTCTGGTTTAGCTGTGTGTAAACCTGAACCCACTGTATAAACGGGTTGTTGGGGTTAGGCGAGATAATGGGGGACTGCAGGCTGAGCTGGGGTCAAGGGGCTGTACAGAAGAAGCACTGCTGTGCCCTGGCACAAGTGAGCAGTTTGGAAACCACAGAAACTGCCTCCTAGCATAGGGAGCACCAGAGCACCCCCCACATAGGATCAGCCACGGCTGGGGCTCTCCCTGAGCGCCCAGAGCTGTGGTCTGTGTGAGCACTGAGAATAGAACTTCAGGAGGGGTGGAGGGGGAGATGCTCGTGAGATTCCTCAGGCTCAGCTTAGCTAGCTGGACTACAAGAGGCAGAGTCAGAACGTTGCCTGTTCTGGGATGTTTTCCCCCTGTCATTGTTCATACCTTGTGTGACCAGAGTAGCCTCCCCACAGCAGGAACACAGTGTGAGGCCAGTCGCCAGCTTGGCACTCACACACAGGGAGCAGTGCCCTGCTCCCAAGTGAGGATACAGGAGAGCCTTCCTGTGGCTGTGACTGCTTTGTGGCTGTCTGAGCTTTTCTGCATCAGAGAGGTGATTTCTGAAGGGCTTCTGGGACACGCTTGGCCCCTACTAGCACTTCTGATCCTCCTTTTCTCATTGCCAGCGTAGCAGCAGTAGCTCACAGCCAGCTCATCCGAAATTCCTTTAGAATGGAAACAGGGTTCAGAGCCTTGGGTTTGTTTGAGATGTCAGAGGTTAGACAAAGACAGGTCTGGGTAATGGTGTTCCCATCTCCTTACCCTGACACCAACCAGCCCAGCAGACAGACCCAGACAGGAAGGAGGTCTGGACACCCAGTTCTCAAAACCAGACAAGTCATGAAAGAGCTGGAAGGGAGTCCAGTTCTTCCAGTGATCCCAAGCACTGCAGCAGCCAAGTTTAAGGAAATCTTCCTGCAAAATGTGCCTGAACAAACTCTACTCCTTCCCCCACAGCAGCCTCTCCTATGCCTGTGTGTCCTGCGATGCAGCAAGGCAGGCTGCAGCCCTGATGCAGACATTCCTGCTGCAGGATGGTAGCACATCACACAAGGCTGATGTCACACCTTACACAGGGCACTGCTGGTGGGGAGATGGCAACCTGCTCCTTCCCTCCCTGAGCAACCCACCCCTTCCTCAGTGCTGAGGGGCCTGTTGGCTCTAAAGTGAGTGCTGAGCAATTGTTACTCAGTGGTGCTGTGGGGTTACAGAGATGTCAAGAACACCCGAAGATCCCTGTGCCCTGTGTGATGGCTTTTTCTCAAAGTGATGAGCACGTTGTTCTGCTGTCCTTAGTGTGAAGCTGTCCAGATCCTCACACACATCACGGGGTTAGAAACGAAATGAGTGCACAGTGGTTTGCCAGCAAATGCTGTATGCATCCCGGCTCCAGAGCAGGAACCTACTTGTGTGAACATGAAAGGACAATCTGTGAGATCTCTGCGGGCATCTACCTGAGCCAGCACCAGCTCAGCACATGGAGGGATGTTCCCACAGTCAGGCAATCACGAGTCAGGCTGCAAATGAACAGCTTCCCTCTGCAAACACACCTCTGGCACAACGTATGCCAAAGCAGGTGCCAGGAAGCTTTAGCGTCTCTTGTGCTCACAGTGCTGGGAGTGATTCCTGCTACCACTGAAATGACTTCAAAATAGTTGGGATCAAGCTCAGAGCCCTTGAAACTTTCACCCTGGCTGCAAGCAAATCCACAGAACTAAACCAGACCACATCTGACAATGGAAGGCTCATCAATGCAGTGCTGATATTGCAGCAGGTTTTATCTTGCTGCCCTACACTTGCTCTGCCCATCCCTGTTGGTGCATCAGCTTCTTAACTGGTTAATTCCACTTCACTTCGATCCTTTGCACTTTATTGAACTAGATTTCCTCTCAGGCAAACTGATTTCCCCCCATTCTCAAAGCTAAGCCCAAGATGTTTTAAACACTGAGATCAATCAGAGCTTTGCATCACAGTTAATCCTTGAGTATGTGATGAGGCAAAGTGGTGGAACTCCAGGTTTCACCCAAGGTGTTTCAGCCCTGGTTTTCCTTCTCATCAGAAACAGGTTTATCTGGTTGAGTGCCAAAGCAACCAAAGCCTTTCCACCACCTTCTTTCTTCCTGCTCTTCACCTGTTATTTGTTTTCCACTGTGGTAGGAGTGTGGCGTGTTGGATTCTGACCCCACAGCCCAAAGACTTCCTGCCCTTCTCCTCTGCCAGTCAAATGCTGGGCAGTACTGGAAGGCTCCCTTAGAGGTGCCCTACCTCTCACCCCACTCATGGTCCACAAGGTCTGTGAGCTGGTCCTGCCCTGGCATCTCCTGCTGCCCAGCTATCCCCCAGGGCCACAGCTCTGCCCCGCAGCGGGAGAGAGGCAGTTTGTGTAGCTTTGTGCAGAGCAGTTAGCTAGGAGAGCTAGTTTGCTCCTTCTATAGTCCTGAGCTCCAGCTCTACCCTGGCAGGGTGACCTAAGGCCACCTTCCCCTTTCTATGCCAACCTGTTAGACTGGGGAGAATTACAGAATCATTATGGATTGGAAGGGACCTCGAAAGATCATCCAGTCCAATCCCCCCGCCACAGCAGGATCACCTAGACCAAGTCACACAGGAACACATCCAGGCAGGTCTTGAATGTCTCCAGTGAAGGAGAGTCCACAACCACCCTGGGCAGCCTGTTCCAGTGCTCCATCACCCTCACTGTGAAGAAGTTCCTTCTCAGGTTGATGTGGAACCTTCTATGTTCCAGCTTACAACCATTGCCCCTCGTCCTATCTCTAGATGACACTGAGAAGAGCCTGGCTCCATCCTCCTGACACCCACCCCTCCAATATTTATAGACATTAATGACATCACCCCTCAGTCTCCTCTTTTCCAAGCTAAAGGGAAGCACAGAAGGTCTGCTAGGACAGGTTGGAAATGCAGATTCACCAAGTGAAAGAGCTGTTGCTGGGGATTTTTGCTGTTTGTTGGGTTGGGGAGGGCGGGTTGTTGAGTTTGGGTTGTGTTTGGTTGGCTGGCTGTGTTAGATTTCCCTCTGTTGCCTGTGCTGACCCTACCAGAAACTGCCTGTGTGGTGACACACAGATGGGATGAGAGGATATCAAGGCAGGTGGAAAATTAGATTGTTAGTGATCCATGGCCCGTAGGGACTGTTAGCCAGCCATGAGTGGTGGGTTCTCAGGGAGGGACTGATACCAGGGTCAAAGCTGTTTAGTGCCTTTATTAATGGATTGATGGGATAAAGGCCATGCTCACTGGATTTGTAGGTTAGCAGCCAATACCCTGGAGGGCAGAGCTGCTATTCAGAGGGCCCCAGGCTGGCTGCAAAGGTGAGATGAGCTGACAGGTAGGAATGAAGTTCATCAAATGGCAGTACAGATGCCTGCAACTGGACCAGTGTAACCCGCTGCACCAATACAGACTGGGGGCCAACTGGCTGTGAAACAGTTTTGGAGACAAGACCTGGGGGTCTAGGTAAACCCTGTGTCCCTGCAGCAGTGACATACGGGCTGCATCACCAAAAATGCAACTAGCAGAGGGGAAGTGATTCTTCCTTCTTGAGGACCTTCATGTCTGCAGCTGGAGAAGTGTGACCAGTGTGGTGCTTCACGTGCACAAAAGACATTAACAAACCAGAGCAAGTGCCTCTGAGAGGCACTGAGATGGCCACAGCTGAAGAAAAGGTAAGAGGAGAGGTTGAGCTGCCTGGGCTCAACTGACAAAGGCTCAGGGTGCTCTTGGTGCAGTTTGCAGTTACCTAATAGCAGAGTCTAGAGGAGACACCACCAGACGCTTCTCAGGGTGCTCAGGGCAGAAATGGACCCAGTGTGAAATGTAGGAAATAGAAGGTTTTCCAAGGGTGTAAAAAAAACCCTGAAAGAGTGAACCAGGAGCTTAGAAAGTTTGTGAATCTCCATCCTTGTAGATGCTGCAAAGTCAGCTGGGCACAACCCTGAGCACCTTGGGGCTACTAGCCTTAACCCTACTCAGGCCAAAAGGCTGGACTAGAGATCTCCAGAGCGTCTGTGGCTTTGTGATTCTGAGTTAGCTGAAGGTCAGAAAAGATCTGATTCCCACCCATATAATGGGATTTTATGCAGGTCCCCTGGAAGCAGGAGGATTGATAAAAAGCTGCAGCGTTAGGGGCAGAAGTCGTAGAGTTCAGAACAGAATTACCTGCTGCCCTTCCCAGGTCTCCATCGCATCCCCCCACACTCATCTCCCCACACATACAACCTGCTCTGTGGTACCTGAGCTCTGTACAGCAAATTCTACAGCACTGGTGTTGGTTGAAGTGGAGATGCCTGTTCACTGTCAGGAAGAGGACGATACTCTGTTCATTACACACAAACCTGCTCTACATCTGCAAGAACTCCGTGGTGATGCAGGAGGTTTGATGCTTTAAAAGAAATTAAATGATCAAAGAATACGGCTCCCAGCAACTCGCGTTGCTTGGTGGTAGCCATAATCCAGGGCACAGCGTGGCTAGTCCAGTGGGATTAACTGCTTCTGGGGTCTGACATCTTTCTCTCTTCTTTGCCAAGAATCAGAGCACGCAGTGTTCATGGGGAAAATGATCAGTGGGGACTGCCCTCACCTGAAGAAGTGTCCCCCTTTGATTCCTCCCTGCTGCCCAACAAGCAGCTTTCACTCTTGTGTTCCCCGAGCAGAGCAGCAGGATGAAGGGCTCTGCATAGAGTGGCAGAGAAAAGCAGGAGAAAGGCAATCTGGGGAGAGGTTCCAAGCAGTGCCCAAATCCCTGCTTAGGATCGGTGCAGAGGGAGGGGAGAGCTGCACATACAATTGGACGTTTGTCGGGTAACAGGGAGCCACAAGCTCATGGGAGGCTGCTCTTTCCTTCAGACAGAGCCGTGGAATAAACAGTGTAACAGTGCAGGATGAATGAGAGGTCTCTGCTCTCCGCAGTTACAGTATTTCGGCAGCAATATCTTCTGGACAATGGTCCCTATTGATGCCACGAGTGCCAGTGCGTTGTGCCAGCTCTTGCTGAACAGGCACTGCACTATTCAAGCAGCTGTATCCTCTAATTGGAGAGGGGACGTTTCCAAACAAGCTGAAAGGTTATATCTCATCCGTGCTGGAACAGCTTGGATGGAGCCTTGTGCAGGTTGGGCTCTTTTTGTTCCCTTCTTTGTCTTTGTCTTCCTAATTGGGTTCTCTGGGAGGGTTTTTTCTAGAGGCCAAACCTTAAGAACTTCAAGTCAAGTACTTTGGTAGTGGATCACAGGCTGGTGCTTATCAGAATAACCAAATAAACAGTAGTTGTATCTACATGAGAAGGATCCTGCTGTCACGAGGGTCAGATATTCACCTCCTTTGTCTGTACAAACTGTGTCTCCACTAAGGAGTTGTGTGTCCACATGGCCCAACTAGGCTGGCAAAATTCCCCTGCTGCATGCAAGGTTCCTGTGCACTTTGTTATTCCAAGAAAGCACTTAGCCTTGATAAAATACTTGGAAATTAGAAGAGGAGAAGGAGAAAAAGGGATTTCAATTTGCAGTGAAACAGCTCCTATTATCAAAGGATTTTCCTTACGTAGCTGCACTATTTAGGGGTAAGGATTCTTCCTACTCTGAAACAACACAGCTCTGCCAGCATAAACTTCAACCACAGGCAAGGCAAACCTCTGTCCTGGACTCTGAGCCAGGTTTCACACCATCTGTCTGGTTTCAAGGACAATTTTCACCCCATTTGGCTAAAAACGCAATTGTACCCTAGTGCTGTGGGTCCTGCTCCTTCCCTTTGCTGTCCATAAAACAAGCTGAGTGATTTTCTCAACAGATCCTGCTAGCTGTGCTCCACAGGGTCAGCAGGCTGCTGCTGACAGGCCCAGGCACTGGCTGGCACCTGGAGAAAGTCTAGATAATATCTAGTTTGGGGTCTCAAAACTACCTATCAGATCTCCAGCCTTTTCCTCCATTCCTGTATTTCGGTGCTGCCCAGCTCTCCTTAGTTTTGAAACCATCTCCTCCAATTGCTTGGGTCCCCAGGGTCTGACCCAAGCTCCCTGGAATCCAGTCTCATCTGTGTCATGCTGCTGGTTTAACCCTGAGGGCAGCAGGGGAGGGCAAGAAAGTTTAGGAAGGACTTTTATGACTAGAGAAAAGTTGCTCTGGAATGATGCCAAAGCAACAGAAATCACCCCCCTATCCCTTGCTCTTGGTCACAACCCATTGCTGTTGTCCATCCCAGAAAACCTTTCCTTGTAGTGACGGTCCATCCTTTGCTCAGGGTAACATCTTGTCTTTAAATCTCCACTCCATTGGCAGTGTCCACCTGCAGGGCTCCTCTGAAGAAGAAAGAGCAGGCTGGAGGCCAAGGCCTGTTACATTGCCTCTGATGGAAACCTGCACATGAAGAGGAACAACCATAATTTTCCACCTCCCCTGTGCCTGTGCAATTATCTTTAATCACAGGATCATAGAATCATTCAGGTTGGAAAAGACTTTTGGGATCAGCAAGTCCAACCATCAACCCTACTCTACAAGGTCACCCCTAAAACAGATCCCTCAACACTACATCTAAGCAACTTTTAAACACATCCAGGGGTGAGGACGCAACCACCATCCAGGCAGCCCATTCCAGTGCCTGACCACTCTCTCTGTGAAGAATTGTTTCCTCATCTGAACTCTAACCCTCCCCTGCTGAAGCTTGAAGTCCTTCCCTCTGCTTCGGTCACTAATGACCTGTGAGAAGAGACCAGCACCAAGATCTCTACAGTGTCCTTTCAGATAGTTGTAAAGAGGGATGAGGTCTCCCCTTTGCCTCAAACTAAACAGCTCCAACTCTCTCAGTCTCTCCTCAGAAGATTTATTCTCCAGGCCTTTCATCTGCTTAGATTTTCTAATGAACGGCAGATTCTCACAACAACCACAGGAATTAGTTGCAGAGACATCATCATCCCTGAACGAGATGGGAAAGCCTGATCCTGCACTGAGAGGATGTCTCAGCAAACCAACTCAGTATCACTTTGGTGCAGAGGGGTCGCAGACTGTGGACCCGCAATTTAATTTCCATGCTCCAATTTCTCCACCTTATTGGAACAGGAGCACTGATGCTCCTCTGGTGTGGAGGGGCATTCTGATGAGGGTGAGCATGGTGCAGCCTTGACAGCAGGAAGTGTGAACATAAGAGAACATTAAAATTTCAGAGATGAAGAAAAATGGCAACTGCAGGGGTCAGAGCAGTCACAGAGGTCTGTGCAGGATCAGAGAATCAGAGCTGCCAGTCGCCAGCAGCTCCTGCCTGGAACCACAAAGTTTTGCAGCCTCTGGAAAATAAAAATATAGGGTTTTTTCCCTGGGTTTGTTGTTTTCTGGTTATTATCACAAATAAACCAGTCTGTATTACAAATATTCCCAGTTCCATCCAGCCTAGCAGACAGCCCTGGCCCTGCGGCTGGTGACATTTGCAGCAGGGGCTGTGGTTTGTGAGATGCCTTCTGGTGCAGTCCAAGGAGGAGCTATCGCTAGTTGACCTTTTCCTTGGGATATCTGTCCCACATTGCTACGGGGGTTAGGCAAAGGCACTCACATGCTTCTTTGCCCTTTTTCATACTTCTACAGGTCAAAGGTCTTGCAACCCCCCAAGCAGTTAAACCTACTGCATTAAATGCTTTGAGTCATAGAATCATTCAAGTTGGAAAAGACCCTTGGGATCAGCAAGTCCAACCATCAAAATCCTACTCTACAAGGTCACCCCTAAACCCCCAACACCACATCTAAGCAACTTTTAAACTCATCCAGGGATGGGGACTCAACCACCACCCTGGGAAGCCCATTCCAGTGCTTTACCACTCTCTCTGTGAAGAATTGTTTCCTGATGTCCAGTCTAACCCTTCCCTGCTGAAGCTTGAAGCCCTTCCCTCTAGTTCTTGTATGGTGAGACCAGAAGCAGGAAAGACCCTGGAATTCTCACAGAATTGAGGTGGAGGGAAGCCAGCCTGAAAGACAGGGCAGAGCATGTTGTTAGCGATGTCTCACAAGCTCATGTCAGCTGAGAGATCACAAAGGACCTGGGCTCAAGTCAGCCCCCATCCCTCCACAGACTGCACAGCAAGCCCAGCCCTGAGCTGGGGTTTTGCAGCTGGTGCTCTGAGTCCAGTGCCAAGTCTGGTCAAGGCCAACCACATCCACTGATCCCGAAGGCAGTGGCCCCTGCTTCTGCTGCTTGCAGTAGAGGAAACTGTTAGGTGAAACAACTTCTCTTTTCTCTCTTTTCTCTTTTCTGTCTTTTCTCTTTACTCTTTCTTCTTTTCCCTCCCCTCTCCTTTCCTTCCTTTCCTTTTTCTCTTCTCCTCTTTTCGTTGCTCCCATTTCAGATCAGCATCCACCCTTCCCTCAGCCACATGCCCTTTTCTCCCTCAACAAGCAAATAAAGACACTGGTTGTATGGATCTTCTGCAGCAAGGTCACAGACTTGGAGCAAGCTGTGCAGTTTTCTGTCGCAGTTTGTGCTGTGACAGCCTTGTCTGTACTGGATCTACTCTTGTTTTATCTCAGAATCCACGTCAGCTCTGAGATGAACCCACACAGGTAGAAGGCAGGTATGGAAGGGCCATCCCAATTCCATGTCCAAGTTAACCTCTTCAGGGATATGAGCTGGATCACTGGCATCTGGGTGATTTCTGCACAGGCTCATCTCCGGCCAGTGTTAACTGGGAGACTACAGGAGGCTGCTATTCTGGAGTCATCAAATGATAGAATCATGGAATCATAGAATCTTAGAATTGTTTTGGTTGGAAAAGACCTCTAAGATCATCAAGTCCAGCCATTAATCCAACTCTACCAAACCCACTGCTACTTGAATATGTAGGGAAGATGCTGATGACCTTTTGGACTCAAATGATTGAATAACACAAGTGTTGAAATGCCCTTAAAAGTTACCTTCCCAGGAGAACTGAACTCTCCAGGGTATCGACAGCAGTTACAGAAGAATAAGCAACTAATATAAAGGGCAAGTTCTCGGAAAGCAACAGGCCGTTGGCAGGGTGGTGGGCTCAGAGGTCAGGTCACCAAGCACTATGACAAGTTCTTTTTGAAGCAGTAGTCTTTCCAGCAGGGCAGGCTGTATTTTCTATTTACAGGAAGCAAGAAAAGCTCAGGCCCTTCTCACGGAGACTTCTCCGTGTGGAAGGACTGCAGGCTGGGCTCACACACAGGCTGGTTTCTTTCACAAGATCCCACTGGCTTGGATTGAAAGAGTAAGAGCAGTGCATACAGCACACGTTTCAGCTGGGAGCCAGTCCCTGATCTTAGGTGACCAAGGGCAGCACCAGGGATAAACGGGCAGTTTGCAGCAGCTCACTTTGAGAAAGGGATTAAGGGCTGGAGCAGGGTCCAGAAGAGCAACAAGGCTGGGGAAGGGACTGAAGGAGCTCTGGGTGTTTAACCTGGAGGAGACTCAGGGGGAACCTTTTCCCTCTCTACAACTCCCTGAAGGGAGGTTGTAGTCAGGTGGGGGTTGGGCTCTTCTCCCCAGCTACCAGTGCCAGGACCAGAGGGCAGGGTTAGGTTGGATGTTAGGAAGCCCTTCCTCCCAGAAAGGGTGATCAGAGCCTGGACTGGACTGCCCAGGGCAGTGGTGGAGTCCCCATCCCTGGAGGTTTTGAAGGCCAGCCTGGCTGTGGCCCTTAGTGCCCTGGTCACCCGATGGGGTGATGTTATGTCCTGGGCTGGGCTGGATGTGCTCAGAGGGCTTTTTCAGCCTCAAATCATTCTGTGATTCTGAGCTCAAGCAGATTTTCTTGGACGAGCTATTTTAGCAGCCTTTGGTAGGCAACAGGTATAAGCAGCACTGGTACTCTGCAGAAGAGAAATCTGTCTGCATTCCCCTGCTGGCTTTTCTACAGCAGGATGTTCAACATGAGAGCTTTGACTTCATTTCCAGGCTGTTTTCTTTATCAAAAAAAAGAGCTTTGTGCAGCCACTTCAGACACACCTCAGCCCAGAGATCATTCTGCTGTTCAGGTGATGTTCTGAAGGTACAATGTGACAGCTAAGGAAGCCCCTGTGTTCTGTGAAACAGAAAGACACTAATTTTTCTCCCAAGGGCTGATACCCAGCCCACAATGATTTTTCAAAGATTAGCTCTAAACTTGTTTGAACTGGATTTTCCTTTCAGACTGAAGACACCAATAGGAATGGAGTGATACTTGTAAAGCAGTGCCATGGCTTTTCTTCTTTCTCCCTCTCCTCGAGATGCAGACTCTGATGGTTGCTGCAAGGCACTGTCCTGAAGGACAAACTGGGGAGCTGGAAAAAAGGTGGGAAGAGGCTGAATAGGGACTGGCTATGAATTCTCTTATGTGTTCTATGTCTCAGGGTTTTCACTCCCACAGCAGAGACAAGCTGTTTGCTGCTCCACAGGTATTTCAGGAGATCACTTAATTGATGAGCAGATCTGTAATTAAGCTCGTGCTACAGCACTCATTAACCATAAGACCTATAGCTCTTCAATTATGGGAATGGAAAGTGGCAATCAGCTCCAGGAGTTAATCATTGGAAACTTCCTGTCAGTGATTCCTTGCTGTCTGGGACCTAAAACTTGCGGGGTAAGTCCTTTTACAAGAGGGATATTGAGGGGCTGGACTGGGTCCAGGGAAGGGCAATGAAGCTGGTGAAGGACCTGGAGGACAGGTCTGATGTGGAAGAGCTGAGAGAACTGGGCTTACTTAGTCCAGAGAAAAGGAGGCTGAGGGGCAACCTTTACAGCTACCTGAAAGGAGGTTGGAGAGAGGTGGGGGTTGGTTTCTTCCCCAAGTCAGCAGTGATAGGACAAGAATGTGCCAAGGGAGGGTTAGGTTGGCCATCAGGAGAAATCTCTTCCCTGACAGAGTGGTCAGGGGTTGGAACAGGCTGCCCAGGGAAGGGGTGAGTCATCCTACCTGGAGGAGTTCAAACACTGATTAGCTGTGGCCATGGGGAACAAGGTTTAGTGGGCAGGGTGGGGTTGGGCTGATGGTTGGACTGGATGGTCTTGGAGGTTTCTTCCAACCTGAATGATTCAATGATTCAGTTTACCTATCCAAAACCGTGAGTGAGGACCACGTGGACTTTCCCAGATGGGGCCAAGTAGAAGTGAGTGGGTGTTTTGCCTGAATTAAGAAATAAATGCATTTGGGTTTGGTTCAAACTTTTCACTTCCCCCTCAGTCAGACCTCACTGCTGGGGGAGGTTTTGCAGAGTGAACTGAAGTTGCCTGAATGAGCACTGGGCTCTACCCCTGCAGCAAGTGGCACTTCCCAAGGCCATAAATCCCACAGCTTATCCCTCACACAGCCAGCAGCAGATCTTCCAGACTTTCCCTCCTCTCTGCTGAAGATGGCTTCTGCACAAGGGTAAAACTGGTAAGTTAGGACAGCAATTTGTATCCTACAGTACCAAAAAGATCCCCAAACCCAATGCTCCAAACCCCATTTAAACTCAGATTTTGTTTCCTCAGCATTACTCATCCCTCTTTGTTCACTGCTGGCATCGCTGGAATTTGTATTCTGTGCTGCAGGCAGCTCTGGTGCAGGGTTTTGTCTCTCATGGTGCCGTGTCAGCACCACAGAACATTTCTGATAGCAAACTTGAGGGTAAATCATACCCTGACATACAGCTGCAGCCTTGTAAGAAGGGAACTGCTTTCACTGGAAAAGGATAGAAACCCAAAAAGGAGTTTCTGAGAAGCAAACTGTTGTTGCACATGAGACAGCTCAGCATTGCAAGGTGATGGGCTGTGGCTCAGGAAGGCTCCAGCACATACCAGCCTGTTAGCACTAGAGGAACTCTGGCACCAGTTGGGTTGGTCCTCTACTGGGGGCTGAGCTGCTTGGGAACATCTTGTGGTGGAGACAAAGGAGGGAGCTGAACCTGTTGGCTGGATCCCTGCAGTTTTTATACCTTGGAACTTCATTGTTCTGACTGCTTTCACACAAAACCTGCCCCATCACTGAACTGAGACCTTGTTGGACTGGGGCTGGAACATAGGGCAAGAGGAACTGGCTTCAGGCTGCCCCAGGGGAAGTTTAGGTTGACCATGAGGAGAAATGTCTTCCCAGAAAGGGCCCTCAGGCCTTGGCACCGGCTGCCCAGGGAGGGGGTTGAATTCCTGGCTATGTTTCATAGTCATGGAGATCTGGAGCACACGGACAGGGGTTAGTGGTGGGTTGGGACTGTTGGGTTTATGGCTGGACTCGATGAACTTGAAGGTCTTTCCCACCCTAAACAGTTCTATGATTCTATAAGTCAATCTCATCCTACAGGGATGGAACCTTTCCCTTGTCTTCTGCTACTAGTTCTGAGTCCAGAAAATCATAGAATCACAGTTTTGGAAGGGAGCTCCAAAGGGCATCTAGTCCAACCCCTCTACACCATGCAGGGCCATTACTCCCCAGCCCAGGTTGCCCAGAGCCCCAGCCAGCCTGGCCTTGGATGTCTCTAGGGATGGGGCCTCCACCACTTCTCTAGGCAGCTTGTTCCAGGGATCCCCCACCCTCAGAGTCAGGAACCTTTTCCTCCTATCCAGCCTCACTCTGCCCTTTTCCAGCATGACCCCATGTCCTATCATTCCCTGCCCTGGGGAACAGCCTTCCCCAGCCTGCTGACTGCCCCTTGCAGGGTCTGGAAGGTCACTGTATTGCCCAGAACAACCCCTGTTAAAGGGTTCACTGGGTGGCAGCAGTGTCAGTTGCAGTTGTTGTGAAAACAGAGTGATCATGGGAGGCTTAAGGAGTTTTGTCCACCTCTCTGCTAATGATCCTTTTAATTACTGGCTGCAGGTCCTCGGAAGGGGAAGAAGAGAGGTCTGGTTACTGTAGTGTCTGCGCTTAGGGGTCTGTGGAATCAATCTCGCAGCGCGCAGGGTCACTAACCCACACACTGACTACGACCAACAGCGAGGAGTGAGGCAGTGGGATGCCCCAGGATGCCAGGGAATTCCACACACTCCTGACTGCCCCAGCTCCCCTCCAGCCAGCAAACATTAACCCAGTGGTGGGGTAGAGGCAGAGCACGGGGACAGCTGCAGCAGCAGTTCCAGCAGGTACTTCTGTTTTTAGCTCATAGGGTTGGGGTTTCTTTGCACTCCAGTTCTCCCCATTTCCTGGAGCTTTAAGCCATGTGTTTGTCACATTGCAGTCTGTTTTCCCGTAATAGCTTCACCCACAGAGAATTCTCTTGGAGAACTGCCCAGAGATTTTTCTGTTCCTGCTCGTGCCTTTATTTTCCCTGCCCATGCTCTTACAACATCTCTGTGGGTTCCTTCCATATCACCAGAGCTTTTATGTCAGACTCATAACAGTCAGGCTGCCCAAATGGCTGAGTCCTGAGTGTTGTGTTCAGACAGGATTCGCAAGGAGCTGTCTGGGATGCCTTAAGCAGCTTGGAAGTTGCCCTATTTCTAGTAGGTAGAATAAAAGTACAGAGGGAAGAGAAGGACCTCAGTAAAATGTCACTTGAGAGGCCAACTGAATGGCATTGTGTGGTTTGATTTTGGATTAAGATTTAACCCCCTCAACTTCCACTTCTGATTCTATAATTGTAATTTATATTTAATTTTTACTGCATACAATGATTTAATTGTAATTATTTTCCTGTCTCCCAGTCATATATCCCAGAATTTTGTATCAGGGATTTAATGGGTTTCTTTGCACTTCAGTAGCTTTTTGAAGATCACTAGACCCCACCTGTACTTTGTCTGTCCCCACCAAATATGCTCTGGTGGCCAAGAAGGCCAGTGGCATCCTGGGGGGGATTAGAAGGGGAGTGGTTAGTAGATCGAGAGAGGTTCTCCTCCTCCTCTACTCTACTCTGGTGAGACCAGAATATTGTGGAATATTGTGTCCAGTTCTGGGCTTCTCAGTTCCAAAAGAGCACAGAACTGCTGGAGATAGTCCAGTGCAGAGCCACAAAGATGATGAAGGGAGTGGAGCATCTCCCTGATGAGGAAAGGCTGAGGGAACTGGGTCTCTTGAGCTTGGAAAAAAGGAGACTGAGAGGTGACCCCATGAATGTTGATAAATATGTGAAGGGTGGGTGTCAGGAGGATGGAGCCAGGCTCTGCTCAGGGGCACCCAGTGATAGGACAGGGGGCAATGGGTGTGAGCTGGGACACAGGAGGTTCCACATCATTATGAGAAGGAACTTCATCACGGTGAGGGTAACAAAGCACTGGAAGGGGTTGTCCAGGGAGGTTGCAGAGTCTCCTTCTCTGGAGACATTTAAAACTGACCTGGCCATCTTCCTGTGTGACTGGATGTAGGGGTTCCTGCTGTGTCAGGAGGATTGGACTGAATGATCTTTCGAAGGCACTTCCAATTCCCAGTGTTCTGTGATTCTGTGACTTGTTTGGCCCTGAACCCCACCTGGGACTCAGTGGTGGGGATTTGGGAAGTTTGTGTAGCAAAACACAAGGAAGAAGCAGGAGGGTTATTTCAGACTTACAGGACCCCTGTCATTGCTGCTGAGTCTCTGAAGATCCTGCTATGGAGTAGGAGTTGCCCGAGGGGGAGATCTTGCAGAGCCTACAGGGTACAAGCCACAGTTTCTGAAAACTGCTGGGTTTTTTCCTCCACCCTTCCCCCATCTTTCTTCCCCCACTTCTCCCTTTTCTGTCTTCTCTCCAATTTTGAATTATTTGTTCAGTTTAGCTCAGCAAGTTGAGAACAGATTAAGGATTCTTCCTCCCTCCACCCCACAAGTAATTAAGTGGAATGAAGGCAATTGTAGGTTTCCTTTTTCTTGCTCAGCCTCCACCTCTCCCCTTTTCCATTGCTTTTCCACATGTGATACCAAACACCCCCATTTCCTCCTCAGTCCTGGCTTCCCTGGAGCTGTGACAGCAAAGTGTGAGGTCTGTCAGAGGGTGAACTACCTCGGTATTGCTGCCAGGCTGCTTGCAGCAACTTCAGTCACAAGTCAACATCGTAACACACATGAGACCACATGTCAGGGTCTGTCTGAAAACCAAAGTACAGGTCAAGTGGTTGGTGCGGGACATCTTGTTAGTGTGGTGAGCCCTGAGACCATCTGGTTCCTCAGGTACCCTGCTTTAGGAAAGAGTGGTGACCGTCAGCTCTGCTCAGGCAGCCTGAGATGTGGGAGAACTGTCCCCAGAGGGGCTTTATAGGAGAAATGCCTGGGCCACGGTGTGAATCCCACTCACACACAGACTTTGGAGGAGGCATCAGCTGGGCCTTTGGGATTAGTGCTCTGAATCTCACCTCTGCACTTCCTTCTGCATCTCAAGCCTGTAGCTGCAGTTAGTTATTGAACCTGGTCTTAGCAGGCTCCTGAGAAGTAGTGGTACTTTTACTTTGTAGAAGTAGCTGCAAACCTCAGGAGATGGGAAATGCTGCTGAATCCCACAGATGGTGTCTGCACCATCTGTGTAGCACTTGGGGTAACCCGTTCCTTTGTGTAGGGACACACACATGTTGGGGCAGTGACAACACTGAAATATCCTGGTTGGATCACGGATTTGATAGAACAGCAAATCCTTTACTATTTAGGGTCAAATGAATCTCTGCTGAGTCTCCACAGGGAGTCATTCATCGGCAGAGGAAACTCTGGCAAGAGGGACAGTGGAAAGCACCACACAGAGTGTCTGTGGTTGTGAGAAAGGGAGAGTCAGCTCCTGATGCAGTGGCTGGCTCAGGGAAGAGCTGGCTGGGGAGCAGGAATGATGGACTTGGCCCAGTGGGCACCCAATCCTTGCCCACTCAGCTCTACAATACCCATCAGAGCTCTCTTCTCCACAGCCTCCCTGTCCCTTCACAGTCTGAGAATTAGCTCTGCTGTCACTAGTGAAACAATTCTGGGGGCTCTCCTGAGGATAAGGACTGGATGTTTATCTTCAAGGCTGGGAAAAGCCAGGATTGCTGCCTGGCTGGAAAGCCTTGTGCTAGCTCTGGGTATTTCAGCACAGCCAGAGAAGGTTTTGTCATGGGATCTTCTTTGAGGAAGTGTGGGACCCCTGGGTCAGGAGGTAAAATGACTGTCTTTGTGGTGAGTGATGTGGCTTTTCTTATCTTACCCTTTTGAGAGCTAAATCATTCAAATATCAGCATCTGCATGGCCAGAGTGTCCCCAGAGCAGCAGAACTAACAGCATCACCTTCCAAGGATCTGTGTTTTCAGGCTGAGCTTCTGTGGGAATTGCCCAGCTTTGGAAAGGAGCTGAGGTCACAGTACTGTCCTTCTGTCAGTGGGGGTAGTAAGTAATGAGGTTTCTCCCCTCTCTCTGGTCACTGAGTACTCAAATAGAATTTGCTGAGCTTATTAACACTGAGATCTTTATCTCTCCATAAAATTTGGCTCCTGTGAGACAAAGATGAAAAAAATATCCAGGAGGAGCTGACTGTTCCACAGATGCCAATTCATGGGGAATGTGCAGCTGGAAATGGGGCCCAAAAGACACAAAGGAGTGATGAGGAATTTAGTCAACTTACTAATGATGTTCACAAACGCTGCTGGTCCGGGGTGGGGAAATCCAGGTGGAGTCTTTCACGTGCAAATGGTCCCAACAAGGCAGAAAACACTTCAACCCTCTGTGCCAAGGCTGTTCAGTTGCTGCTCCTGGCTCTGCGGCAGAACAAACTTCCTTCTCCTGGAGTGACGCTCACTCCTGTTTCTCAGCCATCATTAATATTTGCACAGGTGCTTTTGAGATCTGTGGTTCAGGTATCCTCTCTGTGGGCTCTGCGAGGGCCGAGCATGGGTCAGGTGTGGTGCCAGGGAGGCATGGACCTCCCTGAGCCAAGCTCTGCACCAGAACAGAGCTGCTTTGTCTTCTCTTTCTGTGACTTGGTTTCACACCTGGAGATATATTGAATGTTGGATCTGTGTTATGGAGTTAAAACCTTCATCATGCAGGCTTGCCTTGAGAAGTGAATTTCTCCTGGTACTACAGCATATATCAGGGAGCTGGCTGCTAATCAGGACAAGAACCGGCAGATTTCTTCTTCAGGTAGGCAACAAGGAAAGTCAGGTGTTGAGAGCAGACATTGTTTTGACAGAGAAGAGTTGCTAACACTCTGTAAGTCTGGGGGAAAAAAGAGAGAGTCTTGTTAAATTATGTAACTTCTGGAGATGAAAAAGGAGCCTTTTGTTTGCCTGTTTGTTGCTCTAGTCCTGGAGTCAATAGAGCTGGAGCACAGCAGTGGAAAGCATCTCGCTGAAAATACCTTGTCTCGTTCAGTTCTCCTGCCTTGTCTTTCCAACCAGTGCTGAATTAAAATGTTCTGAGCAGCTCATCAAATTTAAAGTGTATTAGCAGGCACCAGCTGGGTGCTGTAATTATTTGGCTAAATCTTCTGATGTTAAAGAGAAAAATGTGAGTTAATGGCTCACATGCTCTCCTGCCTCTCCCCAATATCCCCCCATCTTGCACCTGGTGCTTCTGCATAGAGCAAGGATAAAGCAGCAGGAGGGCAGAAGGGCACTGTTGGGGACAGACAACACAGAGGGACAGGTGACTGCTCAGCCCGACTGCTTCTGCAGCAAAACATTAACCCCTCTCTGTTAATAGTGCCAAGTGAAGAAGGAAGAACTCGGGGCATTCCTTTCCAAATGGTTGTAGAGTTGTTGCAGTGGCCAGGCAAGGCTGGATCCAGCTTAAGAGATGCATAAAGATGCTTCAAGCCTTTGTGGATGCCCAAGAAGAGGGATGTGTGTGGTTTGGCTGATTTCAGGAGGTGCTCCCAGTGCAGCTGGAAGAGGCAGCAAGGGAACAAGTGTGGTCAGTTGACACCAGCATCATTTTTGTGGGTTTAGCCGTGACCATTGTCGCTTTCCTTCAGTTAAATGGAGAACTGCAATGTACACCCCCCACCCTTTTAAATCAGCAATTCTTATTGGGGGAACTAATTCAGAGCAGGAGACAATCAGTAGGTTAAGAAGTGGGTGCTGGGGTTTTCATAGGCAGTTTGTGTGGTTCTGGGCTTTTCTCAGGACTAGGCTCAGTCTCATCATCTGGCCTGACTGTCCACCTGTGTGTGGGCACCACAGAGCTGCTCACACCTCCCAACTCTGTGAGGACTGCAGTTCCCTGGTGTGCAAGTGGTTTCATTCCTTCTGGAAGGATGCAGTTCATGAGCATCAATGCTGCTCTGTACAAGGAGTCAGGAAGCATAAATCAGGGAGATTGTCTTGGTAACTATCTGACAGCCATGGAACAAAATCCTCAAACGAGACCTAAAGGGTATCTGGAGGAAATCCCTTATCCATCCCCCGTAATGCAAGCACTCTTCACATTTTAACCAAAGCTACGCAACAATCCAGATGATCTGTTTATAGAAGGGAGATGTTCAGTGCTACAGAGGCCTATAGGCTGCCTCTGGACTGGGCACGTTTTGAGGTCCAATCTGACAGACACCAAGAGATGGTAACTGGTATCAGGCATGGTCCAACCCAGCCTGGCAGAGTCAAGCAACGATTTTATAGCAGTGTGTCCTGCATCCTGTCACAGAATCACAGAACATTAGGGATTGAAAGGGACCTCGAAAGATCATCCAGTCCAATCCCCCTGCCACAACAGGATTCCCTACATCCGGTTGCACAGGAACATGGCCAGGTGGGTTTTAAACTTCTCCAGAGAAGAAGACTCCACCATCCCCCTGGACAGCCCCTTCCAGGGCTCTGTCACCCTCACTGGGAAGAAGTTCCTTCTCATACTGACGTGGAACCTCCTGTGTTGAGGTGCCATCAGTCCCCATCCTTTGGGGACTGTTATGGGCATGTTTCGCCACTAAAAGTTTTCTTTGGTAGCCAGGGGCAATGGAAGCACCTTGGAAATGAAAGCTGAGCCTCTGGGGAAGATCTCTGTTCTACTAGCGAGGCCTTCAGGCGAGGAACTACAGAACAGGATGAGGTTGGAGATAGAATGGCACAAGTTGGCAGCCTGCATATGTTTATCACAGGCTACCAGAGCAGTGTTTGGTACTGCTGAAAAAGCCAAAGGATTCTGATACAGAAGCTCCTGACCTTCAAATGTAAACCTGTAGGAGCAGGCTATGGCAGGTGCACAGGTGCTGCCATCCTAGTAATGATCTCCTTTCCTGTGCTGCTGTCCACCTCTGGTCACTGCTCTTGGTGAGCAGGGAGTTCAGAGCAATGGCTCAGTTCAGGTAACCTCTCTGGTGCTCTCAGCAGTAAGAGATGTTCAAAGCCATGTAGAGCACTGTGTAGATCAAGTCCTTGCATGTGAAGTCTTGCACCAGAACTGCTTGCAGTCAGCTATTCCTGGCAAAATATGCTTCTGCCTTGATAAACGCTGGGCAGAATCGGAAATGCGATAGGAAATGTATTTGTTCTGCTATCCCACTTTGGAAAAGGGCCAGTGTGTTTCACTGGGTATTTTGTCCAATTTACTGTGACAGATCTGCTTTTAACTAAAGGTTGTAAATACTGACTGGTTCCTTGAAAGAACAAAGAGCTTGACAGATCACCTCAAGTTGCTGTCACAAAAGAGAGGGGAACCAGAAAATTCTGAGGCAATTTACACATGAATCACAGGACATTAGGGATTGGAAGGGACTTCAAAGATCATCCAGTCCAATCCCCCTGACACAGCAGGATCTCCTAAATCCAGTCACACAGGAACATGGCCAGGTGGGTTTTAAACATCTCCAGAGAAGGAGACTCCACAACCCCCTTGGGCAGCCCCTTCTAGTGCTCTGTCACCCTCACTGTGATCTGTGATACCTGGCCTCTCCAGGACCGGCAGCAGGGATCAGGCATTGTGACCTTACATTGCAAGACTCTGGGACTCAGTTTTCCAGGGGTCAGATGTCCTTTGGTTGTTCTCTGTAGCCCTGGGCAGGGCTCCTTGCAGGCTCCCTGGGGCAGTTCTCCCCTAGGCTGCCCCTGGAGATGTGAGGAGGGACCAGCCAGGGTTACACTGAGCTGCTTCCCATTATTTTTTTTCATGCAATGATCATGTCACCACCTCCAGCCAAGGAAACGTGTCCCTGGGGCAGGCTGCCAGCCTCTTGCCCATCCTCCTATCCCTGCTGGTTATCCTGCCAACGGCCACTGCAAAACGCTCATTAGAATCAATCCTCGTCACTCCCTGTGATTGATCTCCACTTTGTCACTACATTTGTTTGCAACTCTACACTGCAAACAGGGAGACGTTCCTCCTCAGAAGATGGGTAAGTTCTACCCTACACAGGATACACGTCTTATCTCTCTCTTTACTGAAGCTCGTCTCCTGCTGTGGCTCCAGTCATTCTCCTCCGGCTCTGAAAGAGTCCCAGGGATGACTCCGACCTCACAGCACGGAGGTGCCTCCTTGCTGAGCCTGTGACCGCGTTCCCTTCTGTAGCCCCTCTCAGGGAACCTCGGGCTGCAGCCACTCAAACCCTAACTGGCACTGGAGCTCAGGCTGGAGTGTGGGGCTGCAGGGCCCTCTTGTGGGAGGAAAAGAGCAGTCCTGCCTGTCAGGAGCTGCCTGTGCTGGGGTGACACCCTGTACTGGGGGTGTTCCACCAGCTGTCCAGGCACTGGAGCTCATGTGGAGTGTGGCAGCTGCCATCGTGCTCAGATCTCACTGCTGTCTGCAGGTGAAGACATAAAGAAGGTTTGTCTTTGTAAACCTCAGTCCTGCATGTGGCTGCTGACTGCTCCATCTCTGTGCCGGAAGTTCCACAGCGGCTTGTTGTGCCAGAGGAAGGTTAGGTTTGCCATCAGGAGAAATCTCTACCCTGACAGAGTGGTCAGGGGTTGGAATAGGCTGCCCAGGAAGAGAGGTAGTCACCATCCTTGGAGGGGTTAACACATTGAGTAGCTGTAGCCCTGAGGAACAGGGTTTAGTGGGTAGGGTTGGGGTTGGGCTGATGGTTGGACTGGATGGTCTTGGAGGTCTCTTCCAACCTGAATGATTCTATGATTCTCCACATTAGTCAAGGATGTTAACTTCCAAACCCAGCCTCTCGCTTAGCCAGGTCCGGTGGTTTGGATGGTTATGGAGGTTGTGGAGCTGTTCCACCAGTACAGAGTTAGACCCAGCTCAGCAAAGGTCTCAAAGTGTGACAAGGCAGCATCACCAGAGACAAGCTGATGCCAAGCTGGAAGCAGTACAGCCATGGTTGCACAATGGTCCCCTGGGAATATCATATCTTTGCTGGGGCCATGCATGTTAGCCTTGGTACAGCAGTTTTGGGAGCTGGGCATGTTCTGCAGTGATCCTATTAACTTGTTCAAGCTAGTCTAGGCAGCACTGAGCAGCACTGCAGGTGTGACTCCAGTGGATGTACTCCTCCTCTGCCTGATGGTTAAATCCCCTGTTATTTGGCTGAGCTGGGATATTACAGTCTGATTGTCAGCACTGAGGTTCAACATGTGCTCCCGCTTTAGTAGGAAATGAGATGCTGGAGGGAGGAATCCATAGTGGACAGTCCTGCACTGCTGAAAGTCAGCTGGGGTTCACCACTGATTTCCACTGGGGAAAGATGAGGTATCCCAGCAGCTATCACTACAATATTGCTGCAATAGAGTGGGAGGTAGCTGCAGGCAATGTGATTTGAGAGAACAGATTGGAAGAGACAGGGGTTAGATCAATATCTGAAGGATGATTATCTTGCTCAGCGCAGTCTTTTCCATAGCTGAATCCAGTCCAAACAACCTCTAAATATATCACAGACTGTGAAATTTCAATCCCTGCCCTGTCAGCCCGTCCATGTGAAGATAGATGTCACATGGGAAGAAGTCAAAGGGCCTGATCCTGCTCCTGCCGAAGTGACTAATGAGTCTCCCATTAACTTCAGAGAGGCCCTGAAAGAGTTCACTTTGTTCAGTTGCTCAGTTGCACACAGATTGCTGATTCTTTCCAGGTGTAAGGAGTTTGCAGCAGCTGCACAGACCCAGACCTCCTCCTCAGAGAAGACCAGGTTTTGCAAATACAGAAAGGAATGAAATTGATGCTCAGAACAGGAGGCTGCTAGTTCTGGCAGCCCGTGGCCAGACAGACTGCACTGGGACGGGGAGAGCCACTTACTGCAGTATTCTTGTGAGATGGCCAGCTGTTCCCAGATATGTGCAGATGTGCTCAAGTGCTCCACCATCACCCCTCACCTCTGGCGATGTAAGTACTTGGAGGAGGGAGGCATTGCTGGACAGTAAAATCTTCATCTGGGGTGACAGCAAGTTAAAGAAACTTGAGAACTGGACACAACCTGCCCTTCATAGAGAGAGGTTCAGCCAGACTCTTCGTAGCAAAATTTGCAGTTAAACAGGATGTGCTGGAGCTGGGTGAAGGAAACAGCTCTAAAGAACCATTGTGCTCATGGTGCAGCTCACTATGGTTTCTCTCCTCAAGATCTAAGCTCTTGCTTCCAAAGACTTTGGAGTTCTTTTTGTATTATCCCCTCTGTCTCCTAATGCAGCGTAGCCCCTGTCTTTTGCAAACAGATCAGAGTTTCAGACAGACTGTTGTGCAATGATTCCCCAGGCTGAGGGGAGACCTTACTGCTGTTTTCTACCACCTGAAAGGAGGGAGTAGAGACATGGGTGTTGGTCTCTCCTCACAAATGACAAATGCAACAAGGACAAGAGGAACCAGCCCCAAGCTGCCCCAGGGGAAGTTGAGGATGACCATAAGGAAAAACTTGTCCAGAACAGGCTGCCTAGGGAGGGAGTTGGGTCACCATCCCTGACCATGTTTCACAGTTATGGAGATCTGGAGCTCAGGGACAGGGTTTGGAGGTGAGTTGGGACAGTTGGGTTCAGGGTTGGACTTGATGATCTTGAAGGTCTTTTCCAACCTAAACTGCTCCATGGTTATATGTTGCAGTATAAGATGACAAGAAGAACAAGGTGTGATCATTACCTGTAGTTACCACCTTCTCAGCACTGCTGTCCCTCAGGCAGAGTAGGGTAGGAGCTCACCAGACCATTTATCATGCACTGATTGCTTTATTTGCATTTGATTCTTTTCACTGGCTGTTTAAGGCCGGTTGTCTGGTGTTCAACAGGTCCTGGGAACTTCCAGGAGTGGTGTTCAAAGGAGGTGAGAGCCAAAATCCACCAGAGCACTGATCTCAGGGCTGTTGTCAGTGCTAGAACAAGTCCCATTTGAACATAGTTTCTTCTTAGCACAAGCACTCACATTTGGGAACAAGCCCAGCCGCTGCCAGGCCCTAAGACAGTTGGCTTCTCTGGTTGTGGTGTCATTAATGTTATTTAAATCTCAGAAAAGAAAGCAGAAACCACTAAAGGTTCAAGTTCAGGACTACACACCTTCCTTTCATTTCCTATCTCAGAGGAAGTGAATTTGTGACATGCATGGCTCCAGGTGCCAAATCCAACAAAACCGCAGCCTTTCACGTCTGTTCAAAGTGCGGTTACAATGATTTCTCTGTGGATCACACTCACTCATTAGTTGTAAGGCTGGACATTCTCCAAACTTGGTGGTTGCACTGCAGTAAGGTTCAGGATCCCAGTGATGAGAGGCTTACATTTCACTGTTTTTGTTAATATGTCTAGTCAAATGAAAATTAGGATGTCAGAAGTCTGCTTCTTTCTGAAGGAAGAACAATGGAGCCATGTGAACACGTTGGATACCAACATGAGCTTTAATGAGTTCTAACAAAAACAAGGGCAGAGTCCTTCCATAGGGAAGGAATAATTAGAGGCATCAGTACAGGTTAGAGAGTGGCGAGCTAGAGAGTCCCACTGGGACGTGGAGCTGTTGAGGATAACAAATTGCAAATGGATCAGCAATGGGACCTGGTGGTCAAGAAGGCCAACAGGGTCTTGGGATGGATCAAGAGGAGAGCGTCTGGCAGATCCAGGGACATCCTTCTACCCCTTTATTCTGCTTTAATGAGGCCACATCTGCAATCCTGTGTCCAGTTCTGGTCTCCCCAGTTCAAGAGGGATAGAGAATTAATGGAGAGAGTTCAACGCAGAGCCATGAGGATGATTGAGGTCTGGAACAATTGCCTTGAGAAGACAGAGTGAGAGCATTGGGACTTTTTAGTTTGGACAAAAGAAGGCTCTGAGAGGATTTAATCACTGTCTATAAATCCTCAAGGGCTGGGTGCCAAGAGAAAAGGATCCTCTCTGTTCAGTGGTGTCAGACAGGACAGGGGGTGATGGATGCCAGCTGGAACACGGGGAGTTTTACCTCAATCTGAGGAAAAGTTTCTTTCCAGTCAGGGTTGTTTTATTAACCACTGGAAGGGGTTGCCCAAGGAGGCTGTGGAGTCCCCTTCTCTAGAGATGTTTCAGCCCTGGCTGGATGCAGTTTTGTGGAGCTGATTGAGGCTTTGCAGACAGTTCTGCTCCTCAGTAATTTGTGACCGGCTTGAGCAGGAGGGTTGGACCCAATGGCTTTTGACAGCCCCTTCCAACCCTCATAAGCTGTGTAAACCAGAACTCAGAAGGCTGGATTGTATATGCCAGCAGAGCTCACTGCTTCACATCACACGTACGTCCTGTGGTCTTGTGGGATTTTCAGTTTAACAGGCGGAAAAGTGCTCAGATGGTTTCAGCACAATGAAATTCCCAGGAAATCATTTTGTTTCAATAGGGATTGTCAGAAGAAGGTGGTTCTTTTGGAGAACAGAGGAAAGAAAAGAATTAAACTCAGGCTAGAAGATGCTACCGAAACGCGTAAATTGAGGCTTGCAGTTACCTTCAATATGGGCTCTTGTTTTGCTGTTATTTCTGTGTAGAAGTACTTGATACTTTAAACTTCCAAAGAAAACAGCAAATTCAGTCCCTGCTGAGAAGAACAGTAATTTTATGGCAAAGTTACCTCACAGATTGCTTTAGGATAAATATTTTTGTAAGACTACTAGCACTGACCTTATGTCTAAAACCCTGGGATTCCTTGCTCAGGATTTTTTCTAGAGTATACTTTCACTTCTGCTTGCAAGCCATATGTTGTGTGAGAAGCTGGCCTAGCTAAGGATAGGCTGAACATATCACCAACTTCTTAAAGAAGATTAAGGCTTTTCTCAGAAAGCTGATCACTGCAGTGCAGGGAACCTTTTTACACCCAACCTTCTGCTTATGCTCTTAAGCTTTTGCACCCTTAACCACTTCTCTATAGCTGCTGTTTGTCACCGATGGAAAGGTCATGAGATAAACAGGTCTGACCACTATAGACTTGTGCACAAGAGCTCACCTGGTCCATCTGAACTCCATGTCAGAATTCCCACCCAGAGTGGGGCTATGTCCCTTGTAGAAGCTGTAAACCTGCAATCAGCCTTGTGGGTTTTGCTGTGTGTCTCTATCACTGAGCAGACTGTAAGACCCAGCTGACACCAAGTCATATTTTCCAGTGCTTGCTCTGTCAGCCAGAACAGTCTGGTGGTGGGATGGGGAGTTGAACATCTCTGTACCAGGCTTGAGCTGGATGATTTATGAGCGATATGTGGGGTAAGAGTTTAGAAAAACATAGATTATACCTGTTCATCATGTTGGCTTCTTTTAATGTTTCCCACATGTTACTGTGACAACGTCCATGGGTAAGGTCTGTAACTCTGGTGTGCAGAGGCAGGGTGGTGGGTCTACACATTTCCCTCGGTTTCACGGCTCAGTGATGAATTTAATTCAGGCTGTAAATCTTCCTGGAAAAACACACAAGAGCGTTTTCATCACAGTGGCTATTCTGGTAACCCTGAAGTTTTTCATAAACGCAAGTTAAATTTTAAAGGAACTTTAAAACACAGAAACAGCTGGAGATAGTCCAGTGCAGAGCCACAAAGATGATGGAAGCAGTGGAACATCTCCCTGATGAGGAAAGGCTGAAGGAGCTGGGTCTCTTGAGCTTGGAGAAAAGGAGACTGAGGGGTGACCTCATTAATGTTGATAAATATGTGAAGGGTGGGTGTCAGGAGGATGGAGCCAGGCTCTGCTCAGTGTCATCTAATGATAGGACAAGGGGCAGTGGGTGTGAGCTGGGACACAGGAGGTTCCACATCATTATGAGAAGGAACTTCATCACGGTGAGGGTGACAGAGCACTGGAAGGGGTTGTCCAGGGAGGTTGCAGAGTCTCCATTTCTGCAGACAATTAAAACCTGCCTGGACATGTTCCTATGTGACTGGATCTAGGGGATCCTGCTGTGTCAGGGGTATTGGACTAGATGACCTTTTCAGGTCCCTTCCAATCCCTGATGTTCTGTGATTCTATGAAACTTCTACAGTGAGGGTACTGGCATGCGGAGGCTTCGTCATACCACTTGCTGAGTGAATTTCATGCAGAACCACACTGTTAATCCCTGCAGTGGTAGACCTTGCAATCATAGAATGTTCTAGGCTGGACAGGACCTCTAGAGGTCATCTAGTCCAACCTCCCTACACAGAGACAACTCTACTGAGGTCAGGCTGCTTAGAGCCTCATCTAGCCTGCCCTTAAATGGCTCCAGGGATGGGGCCCCAACCACCTCCCTGGGCAGCCCACTCCAGCCATCAACCATCTTCACAGTGAAGAACTTGTTTCTAATATCCAGCCTAAATCTCTCCTTTCCCAGCTTGAGCCCCCTGCTCCTTGTCCTATCCATACAAACCCCCTTGAAAAGACCTTCCTCTGCCTTCATGTAGCCTCCCCTCAGGTATTGGAAGGTCAAAAAAAGGTCCCCTAGGAGCCTTCTTTTCTCCAGGCTGAAGAGCCCCAACTCTCTCAGCCTGTTGTCATACGAGAGATGCTCTATTCATTTGATCATTTTAGTGGCCCTCCTCTGGATGTGCTCCAGTCTGTCTGCATCCTTCTTGTGCTGGGGGAATCAGACCTAGCAGCCAGTATTTAATTTCTTATTTTCATTACAGTGGGTACAGGGTCATTTTTCTTTCCTTGTGGAGAAAAAGTGTTTTAAACAATTCTTTATCTTTCTCTAAACACATTTTTCCAGGGACCTGGAAGAGCTGGGTGGAAGTTCCTGGACTGGGTGAGACAGTCTTGGTTCCTGCATCACAGTCAATTTGTGCTTGAGCTGAAAGCTGTGTTGAGGGCAGGGACAGCGAGTTGTGCTGTGAGCTGCTCAGCAGGATGATTCAGCAGGCCTGGACTCATTAATCACAGAGAACACTATTGAATGTACATAAATCCATGGGCCCAGATGGGATGCACCGGCGCGTACTAAGTGAGACAGCAGAAGTCATTGCTAGGCCACTCTCCACCATCTTTTCTAAGTCATGGGGATCAGGAGATGTGCCTGGGGACTGGAGGATTTCAAATGTCACTGTAGTCTTCAAAAAGGGTAAGAAGGAGGACCCAAGTTACTATAGACCAGTCAGCCTCACCTCCATCCCAGGAAAGATGCTGGACTAGATGATCTTTCGAGGTCCCTTCCAGTCCATAATGATTTTATGAATCTGTGATTCTATGAACAATTTGTTCTAGAGGCTGTCTCCAGGCACTTGTTCTAAGACACCTGTTAATCTACAGATTAGATGTAGACGTTATCCCACCAGCTTTCCATGTTGTTTTTGATCTCATTCCCATCTTGTCCTGGTAGCTGCTGTAGCTTTTACAGTTGGACACCTAATAAGTCAGTGGAGTAGCGGGTTGTTTAGGACAACGGGCTGCTCCTGTTTGCTTATAGCCCCATAGGCATGGCCTGTGCTGCTGTTGACTGTGTGTGCTTGTCTTTCACTGGTCTGCCCACAGCCCACCCTGTGCTGCACCTCTGGGCGTTCTGTCGCAGCTTAGCTCTCCTATCACTTCACTACTTCTTGTAAAGTCGTGGTAGTTTTAGAAACGGCAGGCCTGTGGGAACGTACAGCCCAGAAACCCCGGGCCAGAGCAGTCAGGAAGGGTTTCCTGAACACCCCTAACAGCCCTCACCTGTGGAAAAGTGAAGGTTAGCTGATGCTTCTGCTCTGGGCCACCAGGAGTGTGGTGTGAGTGACCTCCTGGAGCTCCCACTGCGTTGAGGGTGGCTTCTGTCTGCCAGATAATGGATTTGGAGACTGGCTAGCTCAGTGCCAGCTGCGACAGAGCTGTTGTGAAAGCCTGTGGGGTTCTGTACAGGACGGTTGCTCCTGACAGGGCAGGCATGCTGCTCCGCTTTCATCGCGGCTCTGTGACCCGCCTGGCATCTCCTGTTTGACATGGGCCATTGGGAAGTCCCTTCCTGGAGCCCAGCGGCATGTGAGCACAGGTCTGTGACCTCCTTTCCTCACCAGGCCGACTGCTGGGCCCTGCTTGTTTGTCTTCTCGCCGCAGTGTGGGGCTCTGAACCGTCTCACGCCTTGCTGTGCAGTGTGTGCCTGGCCTGTCTGGGCTGTTGCAGATGTTTGAAATTCACCCGGTGCCTTGACTGAGATGTCTCGGCCCCCGTTTGGAAGGTTATACGGCTCCTCTTTGCAGAAACCATTGAGTCCTTTAGTGGCACCAGACACACCGACAGAGCAGGAGGGAAAACAAAGGCTTGGCCAGGGATTCACAATTTTGTCGTAAGAGCGGTGATGCTGTTTTCCCGTGGGTGTGTTGGCTGAAAGCTGGCTGAACAGGAGCCAGCAGGGTGCCCAGGTGGTCAGGAAGGCCAACAACATCCTGGCCTGCATCAGGAGCAGGGTAACCAGCAGGAGGAGGTAGGTGATTGTGCCCCAATCTGCACTCGTGGGCCCGCACCTTGAGTAATGGGTCCAGTTTTGGGTGCCACAGGATCAGAAGGACATGGAGGGGCTGGAGTGGGGCCAGAGAAGGTCAACAAGACCGGAGAGAGGGCTGGAGAACAAGCCCTGTGAAGAGTGGCTGAGGGAACTGGGTTTATTTAGTCTAGAGAAGAGGGGGCTGAGAGGAGACCTTCTTGCTCTCTACAGGTATCTCAAAGGAGGTTGTAGCAAGGCTGGTGCTGGTCTCTTCCCCCAAATTGCTACAGATAGGATGCAGGGAAATGGCCTCAAGTTGCATCAGGAGAGGTTTAGAGTATCTTAGGAAGAAGTTCTTTCCTGAGAGAGTGGTTGGGCACTGGAACAGGCTGCCCAGGGAGATGGGGAGTCACCATCCCTGGAGGTGTTTGAAAACCGAGTAGCTAGAGCACTTGAGGCCATGGTCTAGGGGTTAGTGAGCTGTTGGGATGAGGGCTGGACACGATGATACTGGAGACCCTTTCCAGCCAGGGTGATTCTGTGATTCTACAGAGCTTTCAGTCTGGCTGTGCCAAACTCACCTAAAGGTCCAGAACACCTACAAGACTTTCATAGACCCAAATTGCAAAGGTGTCCTGTTGGCTGTCCAAAGCAGCAAAGCAGAAGTCTAACTGTGAATGCTAGCTGGATCAGATATGACGTGTCATTGTTTAAGTGACTCAGGCAGCTGCAGCCAAGAGGATTGGTGGGTGCTGCCTCAGCCAGAGGAAAATGCTGGCACATGGGGATAGTCACATTTGATCAAGGAGTAAAATCTGTGCTGTCATGTCCCAGTAGGAAGTGGCATTTCCCAGCTCTAGTGGCAGGACTGGGTTCCTTCATGGCTGGTTCTTCTTGAGCTGTGGTATCTTAGTCACTTAGAACAAAGTGCAGCATGAAAAGCAGATTCCACTGCAGTGAGGCAGAATTAGAGTATCCAGTCTAGAGATGCAGCCAGGGATAGGAAGGCTTCAGTGATGAGACTGTAGCTGTGTGATTGAACTAGCTCTTCCTCACTTTGAAGTGACATCAGCTTTGGTGGGATTTTGCTGGTGCTAGATAGAAAGTGTTAGGTCTCAAGAAATACTTTCTCCTGAAATGTTTTCTCTGTTAAGTAATGGGCTCTAAAGTAGGTTTAAAAGGGATATTCTCTCCCTGTGGTGTGGGATATGCCATGTTTTTATGAAATGGAATGAGTGAGTCCTTGGGTGAAGCCAGGTCCCCAAAATCACCTCAGTTAGAGCAGACACCCTTGTGAAATTACACTTCAGAGAAGTGTGTTCCCTATGACTAGTCAAACGCTTCATGTTACTCCTCATTACAACACTCTGTTCCTCAGAATGGTTTCAGTGATACGTAGTGAGGCAGCACTTGTCTATGGAGAGAATGAAGCTCGCTTCAGGCTTTGGATTTTTGCAGTGAGGGGGGCTCCTGCCAAGAAAATGTCAGTGTCAAATAGCTGCTGCTGGTGGATGACAGAAATGGTGGTGGTACCTCTGGGGTACCTGCCTCTGCCTGCAAAACCAGCTACCATCCTACAGAACCCACCTGTCACTGGGTGGTAGCTGCAAGCCTGGATTCATAGGGCTCTTCCTGTCCTTGGCTGGCCAAACCTAATAACTGGTGGCCCTAGGTGCACCTAGAACAAGTGCTGATGAGAAAGCAAGGCAGAAACCAAATCTCTGCATTCAGAGATGGTTAGCAGTCTACCTAGTCTCTAAGAGGACACACGGGCAAAGAGGTTTTCATGGCAAATGGATTAAAATGCCCTGATGCCTGACCCTGCCCACCTAGTGCCATCACCAGGGTGCCAAGTCATGCTGTGGTGCTAGTCAGCACAGTGTACAAACCTCAATGAAAGCATAGGGCAAGAGACACACAGTGAGATTAATATCTCCCCTTGCAAAAAGCATTCTGAGGCCATTACTGCTCACAGGTGGTCAGGACTATGTTTTCCAGATGGCTGTGCTTCCATCATATGTGGATGAGATCTGGCAGCACTTTGAGGAAAAGGATCAGCTCCCTTCTCTCCATCCTGTGCAGTACCAAATACCCTTCTCGACCCTTGAAATTAACAGCACCTCTGGTATTAAGGGCTTTTCCAGGCTTCACTCTGAAATAGCTGACAAGGAGTCCTTTGGAACACGAGTTTTTACTGTGTGTTCCCAGAGAGAAGAGGAAAGGGTTTGACTGTTCAGAATCAACAGCTGTGGAAAGGTTGCCACCCAGTGTAACTGCTAGATCAAGTTTATCCCATGGACCATGTCATGTTTTAAAATACCCTGTCACTTAGAAGGTCTTGCAAAACAGAACTGTTCATTTACAGGCCCATTAAGGATTACAAGCCAGTATGAACAACGCATTTAATCTGCTGAGAGGCTTTGCTTCCATCATCCATCATCATCAGGCCCAGGAGAGGAAAAGCCAGCATGACATTTAATGGCACACAGAGACACGAAACCTGGAAAGGGCGGCCACTGCTTATGAGCCAGGGAGAGTTAAATGTTAATCGGGAAGGTCGTAAGTGCAAATGGTAGATGGTTATGCAAGAGAGAAAACCACATGTGTCACTGCTGCTTCCTTCACACCTCTGCTCCTCTGGTAAGGAACCCCAATCCTACAGTCACTGCTGTCAGCTAAACTGCTATCAGGTCTGTCTCAAGGGAATGGATTTAAAGAGACTGAGGTCCTAGGAAGAGGCCTAAGGAGTGAGTGGTGTCTGGACTTTTATTTGTCTTTGTTGAGTAGTAAATAACAGGAACGGGCCAGGAATGAGGCTCTGAGCGGCCTGACCTAGGTAGAGTTGTCTCTGTGTGAGGAGGTTGGACTAGATCATAGAATCATTAGGGATTGGAAGGGACCTTGAAAGATCACTTAGTCCAATCCCTCTGCCACAGCAGGATCACCTAGACCAAGCTGCACAGGAACACATCCAGGTGGATCTTAAATGTCTCCAGCGAAGAAGGCTCCTTCTAGAGGTCCCTTACAGCCTGGAACATTCTATGATTCTAGGAGGCATCCTGCAAGACCTGTTTGGAACAGGGAGCTCTGCAAAAGGAGGAAAAGGAGTGTTGTAGAAGGATGTGTCTTGGCTTTGGGAAGGGCTGGAGGTATGATAAATTGTCAGGGAAGAAGCTCTGGGCAATGCCCTCTCTGCCCTCTAGGATAAATACCCCCAAAGAACTTTCTGTTCCTGTCTGGGAGAATAAACCATAGCACTTGCTCTGGTAGTGAAAGAATATCCATGAAGGCCACATGTGTTTGGCAAGCCAGCAATTATTCTGTGTACAGCAGAAGAAAGGTGAGGCATGGAAAATCTGGCAGGATCCGAGTTTGATGATCCGTCATTCTCCTGGAGTCAGTAACAAATGATGCTAAAATGGGTTCAATGGGCATTTACCAGAAAAGTGAAAGAAATAAAGGTTTAGAAGGAGGTGACAGTATTGGTCAAGGGCTGGAACAGGCTGCTCAGGGACTGGGGGCAGCCACCATCTCTGGAGGGGTTCAACAAACCTGTAGATGTGGCCCTGGGAAACATGATTTAGTGGGCAGGATGGAGTTGGGTTGCTGGTTGGACTGGATGATCTTGGGGGTCTCTTCCAACCTTAGTGATTCTGTGATTCTAATTTCCCATAAAGCACAGGAGGAATACTCTTTCTTGCTTCATGTTCCAGGCAACAGAGGCTGTAAGGCAGGTTAAGTGTTTTGATGGCTTCAGCAACAAACAGGAAGGGCTAGGGCTGAATACTCTCACTGCTCCTGCTCCCGACCTCAGCCTCAGGCTTTCTTGGACTTTTCCAAGTCCTCTTCTTCCAGGAGGACTCTGAGGCAGACACATGAGGGAAGAATCGCTGAGCCATGGGATCCCACTCTCTCAAAATGCTTCCATCTGTTTTACCTCGAGAAACACTTTGGGACTGCAGTAGCAACAGCTGAATGATGCTGTAGGCTCCTGATGTACCACCTTCTCTGCATGACTGCACCTCTGTACCTGCACATAGGGTGTGTTTGCTGTCTCCAGGAGCTTGGCTCTCATTCAGACTCATTGTGAGGTTAAATAACACCCTGCAGGCAAAACAAGATTTACAAGTTCCTGCCTACAGGCTACAGAGTTCCTTACACTCTCTCCCCTTTGTAACTGCCTACCCTCTCAGCTGTGCTGGTGCAGATGTTCCTGAGGTAATAAAAATGGAAACAGCCCTTTCTAGAACAGCATTTATTTTCAAAACCAGTAAATGGCACTTGTGGAGTTTCTGTTCTTAGAAGTAACCAATAGCTGCCTGGCCATCATCCTGTGCAACCTGCTTTAGACTGCTTGAGCAAAGGGTTTTAAACTTGAAATAGCAATCACAGAATGACAGAACATTAGGGATTGGAAGTGACTTCAAAAGATCATCCAGTCCAATCTCCCTGACACAGCAGGATCCCCTAGATTCAGTTGCACAGGAGCATGGCCAGGCGGATTTTAAACATCTCCAGAAAGTGGGAGTCCACAACCTCACTGGGCAGTCCCTTCCAGGGCTCTGTCACACTCTCTGGGACGAAGTTCCTTCTCAGATTGATGTGGTGCCTCCTCTGTTCCAGCTCACACCTGGTGCCCCTTGCCCTATCATTGGGTGCCACTGAGAAGATCCTGGCTCCATCCTCCTGACACCTGCCCCTTCCAGATTTATCAACATCCATGGGGTCACTCTTTTTTTCCAACCTCTAGAGACCCAACTCCCTCAGTGTTTCCTCAACAGGGAGATGCTCCACTCCCTTCATCATCTTTGTGGCTCTGCGCTGGACTCTCTCAAGCAGCTCTGTGTCCTTCTGGAACTCAGGAGCCCCAAACTGGACACACTATTCCAGATGTGGTCTCACCAGGGCAGAGTAGAGCGAGGAGGAGAACTTGTGTCAATCTGCTAACCACTCCTCTTCCGATCCACCCCAGGATGCCATTGGCTTTCTTGGCCACCAGGGCCCATTCCTGGCTCCTGGCCATCCTGCTGGCTACCAGGATCCCCAGGTCCCTTTCTCCTACACTGCTCTCCAACAGGTCAGTCTTCACCCTATACTGGTACCTGGAGTTGTTCTTGCCCAGATGCCAGACTCTACACTGCCCTTGTTATGGTTCAGTTAATGTCTCTCTACGCAGCTCTTCAGCCTGTCTAGGACCTGCCGGATGACAGTACAGCCTCCTGGAGTGTCAGCCACTCCTCTCAGCTTTGTGTGATCAACAAACTTGCTGACAGTGCTCTCTAATCCCTCATCCAAGTCATTAATGATTAGATCATATAGGACTCGTCAATAGATTTGTATTTCATCATAAGAACTCATCTTGCCTAGCACAGAGCTGATACTGCAGATACACAGCGCTTGTAGCCTGTTCTTCGAGGTGAAGACCAAACCGCACAGTCACAACTCCTCCAGGAGATGTCTCTCTCTTCCTACAATAGGCCGAAGCCATCGATGTGCTGGCAGTGCTGTTGCGGTCCAGATGTTGGCTCCCTCAGCTGGATGGTCTGCTGGCTGCTGGGGGCTGGCTGTCACTTCCAGCACAAACGCCTCAGGTTTAGGTCTATGTTTTTAAAATCCGTGGGAGCTGAACAAACATTTGTGCTGTAGCCTTGTTGTGTTCTCATGGACTTCGAGCGTGGGCTGCAGGCAAACTCTCCCTGTTCCCTGAAGCCAAGGGACTTGTTGTAGGGTTCTGTTACTGTAAGCAAAGGATACACAGTGATATCAATGGATGTTAGGGACAGATAGAGCTCCTGGGATCCTGAATAGCTGCTATAATGCTGCTGATAACATAGACACTATAGTGTAAATAATTAGTCTCAGAGAAATTTATCACAGAGGAATTTAATCCATAGACAGGTTTTGAAATGCAGAATCAGAGAATTGTTTAGGGTGGAAAAGACCTTCAAGCTCATCGAATCTAACCCTGAACCCGCTGTCCCATCCCAACACTAAACCCTGCCCCTGAGTTCCAGACGTTCCTATGTACCTGGATCTAGGTGATCCTGCTGTGACAGGAGGGTTGGACTGGATGATCTTTCAAGGTCCCTTTCAGTCACTGATGTTCTGTGATTCTGTGATGATATTAGCCCAGGTGAACTTAACCTCTGCTGTGAGAAGGCCAACACAGAAATCTCTTTCTCCTCTCTGGACAGAGCAAGCCGACAGCCTGGTTAACCAGACAAATTGTTACTCTAGTACTATGTGGCTTCTTCATAAATTACACTGACATTGATGGCAGTTAGAGGGATTATGACATCCATTACTGTGGGTTTTTCCTAGTGGGAGAAATAATGAAATATTATATGAAATTTTAGGCCAGTGAATAAGTTCTAGATGCTTTAGAAGAAATATGACTGGATTGACATGGGCATTTATTGACTACCGCCTTGAAGAATAAAGCTGTCCCAGGTGGTCCAAGCAAAGCTGTGTGTTTGAGGACTGACTGCCTGGCCAGGGTTCTGCAGAGCAAGAAGGTAGGAGAGAAGGATGTCCTGGCAGAGTTACTCAGCTTCTGGAAAGGACCAAGCAGATGAGCATGCACTTTTCCCCAAAAAACTCCTCAGGAAATGTAAAGAAGCAGTAAGATGCCTCTAGCAAGGAAACAGGGTTGAGTCTTTGTCCAAAGAACTTTGTCCAAAGAACCCATTCAGTATGGACCTTGTTCAGAGGGACTTACAGGTCTGCTCTGAAGCCTTTGTGGACAGGACCTGTCCTGTGGCAAATCTGTCTCTCTAGGTCAAATTATTTCTGCTGGCAAGGTGAGGAGCAGCAATTGAGGCGAAGAAAAGACACGTTTCACCAGGATTCCCTTGCTGAAGGCATCAAGACCAACTGCTGCTCTGTTGTGCTGATCTCCAAGACAGGATTTCCTTTGGAACTGAAAAGTTCATTAAAAAGTCATTGAGGCATCTGAGCTAACTCAAGAAGAAGCTGCCTGCATGACCTTCTGGAGTTGGCTTTTGTAGTCTCTCCCACACTTGCAACACCCCGTTATCAACTCTAACAGCATAAATCTACTCCTAGGAAATGCTAGATTGAAAAATTCCCATATGGGAGGGATTCACCAGTCACTGAGTTGTGTTGTACCAGGAACTAGCCTTCCTTGCTATGAAGGTATGTCCAGCCTATTGGATAAACTGTCAGTAAGCAGCTGCCACCTTGGAGCAGTGGGGAACATCTGCTGGCACAGTGCTGGTACTGACAACACCCAGAGAGACCTTTTGGGAGGGGGCTTTTGTAGTGTTAGGTTCTGTTCTATTTGTTTTTATCTAGTGTAACTGGATTTTTAATTAGCTGCAAAAGCAGCTGTTTAAAGCAGCTTGTCTCCTAAAAGAATAATTTATCAGTGTTAAACTTTTTCCAGTGCTTAGCCAACGGGTCTGGTTTGGCTGCCTGTGCTGGCAGACACTCTAAGTGTTTACTTTACAGGGCTATATGTTTGCAGATCCTATTTTACTGTCTAATAGCACTGGATCTGATCCATCTCTCTCGTCATCTCATTTTTTACTCTGAGAAACTCACTGTATGATTTCCAAACTCCTAATTTCATCCCAGTGTAGTCACTGCACATCTCCTGCTTGGAGAATGATAGGAGAGTGGGTAAAATTTCAGTGGCTTCTCCTGAATGTTTGTAGTAGTGACTTCTCCTCATGTTTATACCAGCAAGGACTACAAGCCTTCTCACAGTTCTTACACTCTGCAGAGATCAAATACATGACCGAGTCACCATGGTCTAAACAAGTTACCACAGGGCAGATGAGAGGTTCTAACTGCCTGTGTATGTAGCACAAACTCCCGTGAAATGGTGTGGCTTTGGTATTAATCTTCCTTTAAAAGCAATCTTGAATCAGATTAGCTTCTATCTGAGAGACTGAACATGCACATCTGGTGACTTCTGAAACACTGCAAGTGGCCATCATATCACAGAATCGCCGAGTCACAGAATAGTCTTGTTTGGAAAGGACACCCCAGATCACCGAGTCCAACCAGACTCACGACAACAACAAACCTAAATGCCTGAGTGACTGGCAAACACAAACTAACCCCCTCCATGCCTGCCAGTATAGCAGGGTATGAAGCACTGTGTCTATTAAATACCTCCAGGGATGGCGACTCAACCATGTCCCTGGGAAGGCTGTTCCAGCGCCCAACAACTCTTTCTGTCAAGAATTTCTTCCTAACATCCAATGCAAACCTCCCCTGCCTCAACTTCAAATTATTGCCCCTGGTTTTGCCATTAGTTACTAAAGAGAAGAAGCCAACACCCACCTCTCTACAACTTCCTTTCAGGTAGCTGTAGAGTGCAATGAAGTCCCCCCTTAGCCTCTTCTTCTCCAAACTAAACCTGCCAAGCTCCTGGTTCTCTAGACTCCTCGAGAGCTTGGTAGCTCTCCTCTGGACCTTTGCTAGCTGTAAAGTGTTGTACAAATCTGTACTGCTCCCTCAGTGCTGGGCACAGGGTGCAATCCTCTCCCTGCTCCTGCTGGCCACTATTTCTGATCCAAGCCAGGATGCTGTTGGCCTTCTTGGCCACCTGAGCACATTGCTGGCTCATATCTAGCTGGTGATCAATTCATTCCCACATGTCCTTCCAGCCACTCTTCCCCAGGCCACTCTATCCCACTGTGGGCTGCTCTGTCCTGCTCTGTCCCGCTCTGTCCTGCTCTGGCAGTTAAGGCCGCAGTGCAGGAGCTGGCACATGGCTGTACTGAAGCTCAGACAACTGGCCTTGTCCCATTGCTCCAGCCTGTCTAGATCTGTCTGTAGGGGCTCTTTACCCTCCAGCAATTCAACACACCCACCCAGCTTGGTGTCACCAGCAAAGCCACTGGGGCCGCACTTGTATAATAAAAGAATCTCTTTTCCTTTTTTCTCCAGCAATAAATAATTGCTGGCTTTTCAGAGCAGCAATCAGCTGTAAACAATTACTGAGCTGCCTGCCCTGGTGATTTATAACTTGGTTACAAAAGGGTGTCCTTTTTGCCAGGCTGCTTGCTAAGCCCCAAGGAAGACCCCAAGCTGATGGTGCTGGTGCTATTTCATCACCTGCTGGGAGCTAATTCTAGGAACTGGTCAGAGCTTTCTGAGGAAACTGGTTTGCAATGTGAAATCAATAAAGTCCATACTTGTTTTGGGAACAGAGGAGTATGAAGAAGTGTTTTTGAGGCAAAAGTTCTTATCCTCAAAATGAAATTTCTGGTGCAAACTGGAGATGAGAGTGATGTGAGGACAATGGAGTTGAGTGTGGGCATCCACAGGGAGAAGACGAGAATGGGGACAGTGCTCATGTTTTGAATCTGCTGCTACTTTGGATCCAGTGTGAATCCCTTTGTAACCTGCTGTTTCATAGAATCATACAACCTTTCAGGTTGGAAAAGACCCTTGGGATCAGCAAGTCCAGCCATCAACCCTACTCTACAAGTTGACCCCTAAACCAGATCACAGACTCACAGAACATTAGAGATTGGAAAGGACCTTGAAAGATCATCCAGTCCAATCCCCCAACTTTTAAACACATCCAGGGATGGAGACTCAACCACCACCCTGGGCAGCCCATTCCAGTGCTTAACTACTCTCTCCATAAAGAATTTCCAGTTAATGCCTGGTCTAATGTTCCCCTGTTGAAGCTTGAAGCCTTTACCTCTGGCTCCGTTGCTAATGACCTGTGAGAAGAGACCAGCACCAACATCTGTGCATCTCATGGTTTGAGCAGATACCTACTCTGTCATGAAAGATCCTGGGTTTATCACACTGCCAGGTGCCTCATTTATTAATTAACATTTTGTCTAGTTATTTGAGGTAGGAAATGACTTCCTGAAGAAACATAATAAGAAAAATGATGTTACTGTTTGCTTAGATTTTATTCTGGCTTTGTAGCTGGTATCTTTTAAGTGTTAAAATGATTCAGTGAGGACCAACTTGTGGCATGTTAGTAGTTATTCTAAAGCTGCTTTTTAAGCTACATGCATGGAGCACCCTGGAGCGTGTGTTTGTTTGTGATAGCTGGTTCGTGTGATCATCTGCTGTTAATTACAACCTGTGGGGCAGCTGCCAGCTATTCCAGTGATGACTGATACTGTTAGAAAAGCCTGAGTCCTCCCTCAGTGCAGTGGGGTGGTTGCGTTGGTGTTTTGTGTGAGATGGATGTTTAGTTGCTTCATGATTAGGAGATCCCAGATCTTCTTATTTTCCATTGGCATATTTGTGACTTTAACCAGTGATAGGAGTGGGCCTGCTGCAGGGCTGTGGGCTTTTGTCTGCTGTGGTAGATGCTCAGTGCTCAGGAAGAGAAGGCATGTCTAGAGGTCAGAAGAAGGTTATGTAGCATCTTATTAATTGACAGTTTTATTTCTGTGTGAATGTCAATCTGTGAGGTGAAATAAACCAATAGAAAAGTGAAGAGCTGTGAGTATGAGGGGAAACTCCCTGGGTCACTAGGAGAAACCCAAGCTTGGTGTCATTAGGGCAAAGGGCAATGGGTACAAGTTGGAACAGAGCAGGTAGAGTAGGTTCCACATCAATCTGAGAAGGAACTTCTACCCAGTGAGGGTGACAGAGCCCTGGAAAGGGCTGTCCAGGGGGGTTGTGGAGTTTCCTTCTCTGGAGATATTTAAAGCCCACTTGGCCATGTTCCTGTGTGACTGGATGTAGGGAATCCTGCTATGTCAAGGGGATTGGAATGGATGATGTTTTGAGGTCCCTTCCAATCCCTAATGTTCTGTGATTCATTGGAGGTCTTGGTTTCCATAGCTCAGAGATCAGGATGTGTTCCTGTTCTGGGCAGGAGAAGACAGCTCTTCAGTGTCCTCACTTCTGTGTGCTGTGCTGAAAGCAGGAAAAGTAAAGGAACAGCTGGTGCATTAAATTCCTGCATTCTAAATCCCTTCTCTGTGGTGATAAGAGCACTATCAATATCCTCTTTCACTTGTCTGGACAGGCGTTTTTGTGTGAGTGCTCACAGGTCCCTTTATGCCACAAGGCTTCTCCAGCTGAAAGCACCACTGTCCATGTTCTCTGGGTGGAAAGGGACACTTCTGTTTTTATTTTGAGATTATGCTTCCGCTGTTGACATGGAATATGTGTGGATGGGGAAGTGTTAAAGGGGATGTTTGCATCTCTGGAGTGATTCTGGATAGAGAGAGGGATTGTTATCACATTCCGAAGGCCTGTGCCTTACCCTTGGTTCAGGTCAGGCACAGTGTTGGCTGTTTTTAGTTTTGGACCATTCATACCCCTCTGATTTATCGATGCAAAAAGCATTTCTTAAGCTGTAGCTCTGACTCTGTGCTCTCTGCTATTACTTCTCCATCACATCACATGCAATTTGGACTGTTCTTGGAGCTTTTTCTTAGTCTAATCTCTCACAACTATCTGTATTCCAGGACCAAGAAGGTGATGTCTGTCTCTGATCAGCCCAGTCTGACTCTTGTTGCACAGTCACTGGTCTATCTCTTTCTCATCATGTGTCTCCATTTATCTCACTAGAAGCTCCCTAGGGACAGACTCCTGTCGGCAGCAAATACAGTTATGACCTGGGATCCCACTGGGGTCTTTGAAAATAGAAATTAATACCATACAAATTAGTAAAAGCAGTGTTGTGGAGACAGCTGGGAAAGTGAGAGGAACTGAAGGCCTTCTGCATCAGCCAGTGCTGTGTGAGGCGTGTGAACTGCACTGGGGGCTGTTTCTAGCTAGCTCTAGCTCAGTGCCAGAGGCACTGAGTGCCAGGGGCTAGAGGCTCAGTAACAGCTGGATCACCCCTACTGCTTTCCTTGTGTCTGAGGGGAATACCAGGTATCCCTCAGAGACTGCTCTGTGGAGTGGAAAGTAGGGGCTGCTGGTGGTACTGGGATTTTCACTTCAGTAGTGTCCTCCTGAGCCAGGCCCGAGTGCTCACAGCGGCCACCCTTGCTGTCAGCATGCCTGCACTATGATTTGTCATCACATCTCACCAGCAAAGTGCATGAGTGTTGTTCCCAGGCACTTCAGTGTTTTTTATCATGAGGAGTTGTTACATCTTTCTTTCTCGTTGTTTCACTTGTACTGATGTAGGGACTGATGGTTGTCCCTGCTGCCTTGTATTTTTGGCCATGACGTGGTAATGAAAGCAAACTGCCTTGGTGCTCCCAGACCCGCAACTGACTGTAACCTGCTGAAGGGGAAAAACAAGGTGCACAGGAGTGACCTGCCAGTGCCTGCAGGGGTGTTGTGAGTTGCAGATGGTATATTTATGGTTTGTAACTTGGTTTAAAGTGAAAATCTGTACACTACTTTATTTGTCAGTGTATTGCTCTTGCTCTCGTCCCCCTCTACTCTGCCCTGGAATATTGTGTCCAGTTCTGGGCCCCTTACTTCTAGAAGGACACAGAACTGCTTGAGAGAGTCCAGTGCAGAGCCACAAAGATGAGGAAGGGAGTGGAGCTTCTCCCTGATGAGGAAGGGCTGAGGGAGCTCAGTCTCTTTAGCTTGGAAAAAAGGAGACTGAGGGGTGGCCCCATGATGTTGATAAATATGGAAAGGGTGGGTGTCAGGAGGATGGAGCCAGGCTCTGCTCAGTGGCATCTAATGATAGGACAAGGCAATGGGTGCGAGCTAGACCAGAGGAGGTTCCACATCACTATGAGAAGAAACTTCATCCTGGTGATGGTGACAGAGCCCTAGAAGGGGCTGCCCAGGAGGGTTGCAGCGTCTCCTTCTCTGGAGATGTTTAAAACCTGTTGGGCCATGTTCCTATGTGACTGGATCTAGGATTTCCTGCCATGGCAGGGAGATTGAACTGGATGATCTTTCGAAGCCCCTTCCAATCCTTAATGTTCTGTGATTCCTTTTGGGGATTTTTGGGATATTTTTGTTCAAAATTGATTTCTTTGTTCTGCTAAGTTTAAGAAAAACTGCTAACTGACTTAAGCCTTAAATAATGTTTGCATGCTTCTTGTGCTGTCTGAAGCATCAATTCCCATTCCTTCCCAATAGTGATTGCACAGAAGGCTGTGGGAGCCGCACACATGTGTGTCTGTGTGTGCAATCTTTTGCTTCCTCCTTTCAAAGCATTGTCCAAACACCAGCTAATTGATTTGACATGCTAGAAGAGAAACTCTGTGCAACAGAGTCATTTTGGTATGAAAGACATTTCCAGTCATCTCTGTTCAATAATTGCAACCACAACTTCAAAGATGATACAGATGTAAATTGAAATGTGTGATCTTGTTCTCTCTGGATTTGATTTCTTTCCCCTTTTGCTCTGAAACACTCATGCTCCCCTTCCTGCTGGGATCAATGATGGCTGGGAATGTCACGTACAATGAACCCATACAAGAGCAAAGTGATTGAATTTTACTCCAAGGATATAGCTCCAATTCCCTCTTCCTCTCCTTCAGTGGGACTGGCCCTAATTCTGAGTTGTATCCATAACACAGACCTGAATAAAATCTCCTAAGAGGAGGACAGGGAATCATGATCCTTATCTTCTAACAGGCCCCATTCTGAGATCATCCTGCTCTTATATATCTTTCCAGATTCTACTCATCCATATGGGAGTACAATAAATTGTTGTTGACTAGTGAATACCCCTACAGCTCTCGCAGAGCATAAATCACACTGCACATCCTGAAATTCCTGAGCATGTTCCACTGATAGTGAGCATCAGCTCTCTTCAGATGGCAGGTTTTCAATGCCTTACAGCCCAGACATCTAGCTGACTGTGTGAAGCCCACCAAGAACTTTGTGATGACATGTAGGACCCTCACATGCTGCTGAACAGCCAGAAGGCCCTTGTGACCCCTTCTCCTCACATCTGCTTTTGCTGCCTGCCTGGAATGGCCCACTGAAAGTAATTTCTGAATAGAAGGGGCAAACACTCTGGGGCCCTGCAAGAGGCAAGAGAGGGAAAATGGGACAAACCCCATTGATTCTTTGTGCTTGGAGATACAGAAGTGACAGCCTGTGGGGCAGATCCCAATGTCAGGTACCTATTGCTGTAAGAAGCTCCAGGGTGGTGCAGACACAGGTTGATGTTGCCAATGATCTCAGAATGGGGAAAAAATATGCCGAGGAGGGTTGTTTTTCTTTGTGGTATCTTGCAACCTTGCTGATGAGGTTTCAAAGGAAATGTCCAAATAAAACTGAAAAGGAAAATCCCAGCAGAAACACTGAAGAACAACCTTATCCTGTGTGATAGAACTTGTCTGGGAGTCTTGTAGCTGCCTATGACTTCTTTCTTTACTCTGTGAATGTCTCCACAAGCAGGACTAAGGAGTACCTGCAGCTCAGAGCATCTTTTGATATTTATTGTGCAGCCATGGGGAAGCTCCTGAGCAATGTCCCTTCCTGCACAGATAAACTCACAGGGAAGCAAGCAGGCTGCTGTGGAAGGTGTTGGTTATGGAGTAGAACGCGTCCCTTTGGAGCACACTACCAACACGGACCAAAGGACAGGGAGAGCAGGTTCTGAGTGGCCTTGGCAAGTGCTAGGATTTACAGCTGAGATGATGTGCCAAGAGAAGATGCTCTAGAGGGGAATCTACATTGGTGTGGCTTTGGTTGCCTGTGAGGCTGATGCAGCATGCTGAGCTGTTCTGCTTTAGGTTTAACTTGGCCTTCAGGGCCAAGCACTGACAGTAATGGATCTTTCTAATACGAGATCATCTAGACTTTAAGCTGATTTGAAGTAATAGGATAAAATCTTACAGCCTGCTGATCTCAGTGGGGCCAGAATGTGGTGGCTGTAAGCTGACAGAGGCCCCTGAAATCTCACCCAGCTCTGCTGCACTGCGGCCAGCTGGCTGATGCTTTCAGATTGTGAACTGACCGGCGTGGATGGCACGGTAGTCCTGGGAACAAGATGTGCACCAGTCACTGGCCTGGCTCTGGATGAATACTGGTGCCCTGTGAGTCACTGCTGACTCCTCACGTGCTCCTGGGACAAGGTGGGACTGGGGAAAGCAGGGTCAGCTTTGCTTAGCCCAGGTTTCTAATGTGGTTTGGTTATGTGGGTGTTTCTGTACTTTTTGGACTCCAGACTCTAAAGGCAGCGCTAGACTGGGTCTCTCCTTGCTCTGGACCAGAACTTCCAGTAGGTTTGTGCCAAATAAGTGAGGCAGACAGTACTATCAGAGGAGTTTCTCTAACACATTCTCTGTTATTAATAGTTGTCTTTAAATGTTACAGACCCCTCTCCTAGACTCCCCACTCCAATCCTGACCTCATCCTTCCTGTGAGCCTTTCCCTGGAGAGTGTCCTGAGCCTTGGCATGGTCGCTTCTCTTCTTTTGTCCCCCATACTGGTGCCTGGCCTGTCTTCTGGGTGCTCTCCTTTGTGAGGCACACTTCCTCTTTCAATTTAACCCTCTTTTGCTGTTCTTTTCTCCAAACTTTCACGCAGATGAACTTCAGCCACCAGAGGGATCTGTCCTGGCAAATCTTGGAACTGGACCTGTTTGGGAGATGGAATCAAACAATGTCAGGGGTTGGAAGAAACCTCTAGAGATTATTGACTCTAACCTAGGTCAAGCCACGCAGGACTGCATCCAGGTGGGTGGGCTTGATAGAACTTGTGGATAACCCTTTATGAACTGTCCCACTCTCTTCGGTTCCTGCATGGTGGAAGTAACAAGAGCTGAGCTCAAGCGATCGCCTCGCCACAGGGGCTGGCAATGCAAGCGGGGACACAGTACGTAGTGCAGATGCTGCCTTGTACCTCACGCTCTTAATGGCAAATGAGTGTCAGAGAGGTGAATATTCATGGGCACATCCTTTTAAACTGGGGTATCTTTTCAATTGTGTGAGCTGAAGGGTAAAGAGCATTGAAACAGAACAGCTACCTCTGGAAAAGAGAGACTTTCATAGAATGACAGAACCATAAGGTAGAAAAGGACCCCTAAGATCATCAAGTCCAAGTTTCCCCACTGATGAAGCTTTTTGCATCACACAAAAATAGACTTTCTTTCCAGGAGAGTCATAGAGCCATCCTGGCTGCAAAGGATCTCCAGGATCACCAAGTCCAGCCCCCATCCCAACAGCTCCCTAACCCCTACACCATGGCCTCAAGTGCTCTAGCTGCTCGGTTTTTAAACACCTCCAGGGATGGGGACTCCACTACCTCCCTGGGCAGCATGTTCCAGTGCCCAACCACTCTCTCAGGAAAGAATTTCTCCCTAAGATCCAATCTAAACCTCCCCTGACACAACTTGAGGCCATTAATGTACAAAGGTTTGCTTAAACCATGTCCCCTTAGAGTAAAAATCTATCACACCCTAGTTTGGACTTATCTGTGCCTGTGAAGAATCAAATCAAATATTCTTAAAAATCAATGGGGAAAAGGACTCACAGGAGTATGATGCACTAGCCATTGCCGTCTTAATTTATGATGTGGTCTTGCTTTTTTTTTTTTGTAACTGAGTGGCAAAACTCTTGCAGACACTGGTGGTTGTAACATGGTGCTTGAGCTGGTAATGAACAAGATGTGAACTCGGAGTATTCCACACTTCTCCCGGGAATGGCCCATCTCAGCTGTAATGCTTGTTCTGTCACTTTCCATCACAGGTGAAGATGGATTTTGGCACAAGTTGCCTCCAACGACTAAATACCTGGCCCTTAGCCCAAAGAAGTAAAATTGCTGGCCAAACATGTTAAACACTGTTGTCTGTACTTCAGCTGTGAGGATAATTGCTTGAAACTGCTTCTGCTCAAGCAGTTTGAAGCTACAAGTCAAACCCTAATCATACCGAGGGACCCTAATTACTGGGCCATTAGCAGAGTTATTGAAAATATTCCTGTTTGCCTCTCTAGGCTGTGGGTTTTGTCTTGGGTTACCACTGTGAAGTCTCATTGCCTGTCTTGTGTCAGGAATGGGAAAGTAAGCCAGGGGCTGACATTGGGTCACTGGGCTTGATCAGCATCACCCTGGATGTGGGTGCACCCCCAGCAAATGGGCAGTGACTGAGCCCACCCCTCAGGCCAGTGAAGCTGGCTGCACCAGCAAACTTCCCTTGATGAGAAGTAAAGAACAACTGGGCTTCCAGAAGAATATGCCCCTGCCTAGCTGTAGTTTGGGAAGTGGTTGGTGCTGGATGCCAGAGTGAATGTGGGTGACTTCTGTGCTCTCATTGCAAGCAGAGCAAACTCCAGCAGATCATGGGAAGGGTAGGACAGAAGTGGAATAGGTTACCCAGTCTGTTTTAGAGGGGTTTCAGTGCTGTGTCAAGCAAAGCTGCAGCTGAACTCATCTACTTGGTGATCTCCTGCTATGAGTGGAGTGTCTGACTTCAGAGGTCTCTTCCAACTAGCCCTTCTGTGATTTATCGCAGAGCACTGGGCAGCAGAACCAAACAAAAACCATCCTGAAAACAGCTACAATCAGACCGGGCGCGGGACAGCGCAGGGCTGGTTGCTGCTCACGCTGGAAATGCGTTCAGATGGCGAAGACACCTGCCCTCTGGCTGCTGATGGGAAGCACTGGGAAACACAGACAAAAGGGGATAAAACACGAGGCAGAGGGAGGTAAAGTTACACGAAACAAGGGGAAGGATTCCAATCAGTTAAGGAAGAATATCATCACAGCAAGCATTTGTCTGGTGAAGGCCCCTGTTAGCTCTTGAATAGAAAGGTGGGAAGGCTCTTCTTTCATGCCTTTGTGGATGAAACCCAGTGTGTGAATCTGGCTTTCAGTGGGTTTGTCTTCACATAAATCTGCATAATGGAGTGGGAGACTGGTTCCTTTCAGGTCTAATCTCTCAGTCCCAGCCCTGACTGCAATGGGATGTGCTGAGGGCAGAGAAGGTAACTTGAGGTGAACTGAGGGAGGCAGAAAGCAAAGCATTGTGGCTGAAACCAACCTAGTAGTATGATGTCTACACATTTGGAGCACCTTTGTGCTGGGGACTGGTCTGCAGTGGAAAGGTGTATGGATGATGCATTCCAAAATGCTCCATGGCCCGAAAGAATCTGACCGAAAATGCAAATGATGCCAGTGACTGTCTATGAGGAGATGTAGCCCCATTCCCCAGTCCAAACTGCACCTATTGAAAATTGAACCATCACTTTCAAAACTGCAATGGAGTAGAGATGTAGATTCTTGAAAGGACCTCAGCTTTTGAGAATCTGGCTCCTAGCTGTTCCCACCCAGATGAAGTTAGTCCTAACTTAAAGCTGCCCAGACTTCATTTTGTGACAAACCATGATTGGGCCAGAGACAGAACAAGAGTGTGAGAAGCTGTCCAGAAGCTGCTCTTGGGAAAGCCAAGACCAGCCAGAGAGAGAGCTTCCTGATGCTCTGCAGGACCTTTCTGACTTAGAAGGTCTTTCCAAGTCAGAAAGGTCATGCAGAAGGAGTGTTTTATCTTCTCACCTCTCTGCTGTCTGGCCGTGCCCTCAGAAAACCCCGTGCTGTGTGGCTGCTCACTGGAGCAGAGCTTTGGCTGTAAATCCTGACAAAACTCAGACATTAGTTCCGTGTGGCTGCTCAGGCTGTGTGGAGGATTGAGCAATCCGGGGTGTGCCTGCCAGCAGGCAGCTCGTGTCTGGGGACTTTTGCTGGGAGAAGTATCTGAAATTGTAGGCAATTCCAGAATTGAGGAGCTGCTGAGAATGGGGAGTAGGAGTTTGGGGAACTACGTTTTGCATGACTGTGTCTGAAGTAGTAGGACACAGAGTTGTTATTATGAATTTGCCTCTCCAGAGACTTTAGAAGTCCTGAAGAAGCTTGTCAGTTCTTCAGTTAGAAAATGTTTCTCTCCTGCCATTGAACACAGATGGCCAAAACTGCCAGGAGACCACAGATCTGTCCCAAAGAGGGGTGTGGAGTGGGAGGCAAGGCTAGGGACAATGTGGGGGACAAGGCAGTGGTGGGGCTTCACAAAGGGATGACTGGGAGAAAGTTGGGGATGGGAGAAGAAGAATAAGAGGAGTCTTCCTATGAGCTGAAACCAGCAGTGCAGCTCCTTGGAAAGAGAGCAGAGAGCTGCAGACTGCTGCCCTGCTTCTTAGCAACTGGTTCAACACCAGGGTTGGCTTCAGCACTTAGTTTTTGGGGTGGCTGAACACCTCCCTTACAAAGTTGTCTTCCTCATGGATGTCCCAGCTATGAAGAACGCACAGCAGAGGCTCTGAATTGCCAGTGTGAGTTCTTTGTAGGTTCTGAACTGCTTTGAAAGCCCACGTTGTCAATGCTGAATGATTTGGGAACATGTGTTTATATATTTATATTTTCTTTCCTTTTTTCTCCTTAAACAAAGTCAGTTTAAGGAAATATCAGTTAAAACTTCCATAAATCAGTTAAAAATAACCAAACAAAACCAAGACAAAAACGATTGATAGAAAAAGCTTTTCCTGGCAGCTCTTCTTTGTGCTGAATAATTGTAGATAAATGATAGCCTCTCGCTGTGAAGCGAGTCGTGTTCCAGGCAGCACTGCACACTGAGGATTTTCACCAATTAAACCTGCATTTTCCCTGTCAGCTCACTGTACCCGATTCTGTTATTTTTTTAGAAAGGAACATTGACTAAAGCCCATTTGTTCACCGCAAATCAATTTCCAACTGCCAGCCTAAAATAGGTGGTAATTGACTAAAATCACCAAAACAAATGACATCATCTCCTCCCAGCCACTAACTGAGCTCTGAAATTCTTCCTTTCTCCAAATGGGGTTCAAGGAAAGTGCCTGAAAGCCCATGTTCATGGTGAAGCAAAGTCTACGTGCTGGGTACTCCCACTGATCCTGCAAGGATACTACCTGTCTGCAGACGTATAATGAACTGTAACAAGGGCAAGAGTAGAGTCTAACATCTGGGCAAGAACAACTCCAGGTACCCGGACAGAGTGGTGACTGACCTGTTGCAGAGCAGCATAGGAGAAAGGGACCTGGGAGTCCTGGTGGCCAGCAGGATGGGCAGGAGCCAGCAATGGGCTGTGGTGGCCAAGATGTCCAATGGCATCCCAGGGTGGTTAGTAGAACGAGACAGGTTCTCTTCCCCCTCTACTGTGCCCTGGTGAGACCACATCTGGAGTAATATGTCCAGTTCTGGACCCCTCAGTTCCAGAAGGACACAGAGCTGCTGGAGAGAGTCCAGCACAGAGCTGAAGGGAGTGGAGTGATGATGAAGAGAGCAGAACATCTCCCTGATGAGGAAAGGCTGAAAGAGCTGGGTCTCTTGAGCTTGGAGAAAAGGAGACTGAGGGATGACTCCATGAATGTTGATAAATCTGGAAAGGGCAGGTGTCAGGAGGATGGAGCCAGGTTCTGCTCAGTGGCACCCAATGATAGGACAAGGGGCGCCAGGTGTGAGCTGGAACAGAGAAGGTTCCACATCCATGTGAGGAGGAACTTCTTCCCAGTGAGGGTGACAGAGCCCTGGAAGGGGCTGTCCAGGGAGGCTGTGGAGTCTGTTTCTCTGGAGATGTTGAAAACCCGCCTGGACATGTGCCTGTGTGACCTGATCTAGGGGATCCTGCTGTGGCAGGAGGATTAGATTGGATGATATTTCAAAGTCCCTTTCAAATCATTAATGTTCTGTGATTCTGTGATCTGCATGGAACAGAAAGTGCCACCTGTCCTAGATCTTTCAGCAAGGTCCCCCTGGGTGGGTTTGCCAGCGGCCTGGTGAGCCAGCATGGCACAGGCAGGTGGGCAAGGGAATGGCTCTAACCTTGCACAAGTTAAGCACCACAGATTACACCAACTTGTCCAACAGACTCTCAGTCTGCAGTTCTCAGAAAGTCTTTCTCAATCAATGGACTTAACTGGTGTTGCAACGTGGAGGAGACAAAGATGGACTTCTCAGGCCATGGGTAAAGTTGCCCCATAGTTAGCTCCTGTCATCTGTTCCTTAAAATGAGAGGAATGTGTAAGAGACAAACTTCAGGACACCCTCTGGTGCTTTGTGATGACCAGGGATGGGCTGTGCTGTCTCAGCAGCTGCTTCTCTGAGCTTTGCTGTAGCAGAATTCTGGCCCTATCTGATCTCTGGATTAACAGGACAGTGTTTTACAGACCGGACCTGCCTGTTTGTAAGCTGGCATCAGATGGGCACAGCATGATGCTCTCAGAATGTGCATAAATGGCACCTGACTGTGTGGGTAAAGTTCTATCTGTTACAGCCGGAGCAGAACCATCACATGTGACAAACCCAGAGCTGGCTGGAGCCAAAACCCTCACGAGCTGAGAAGAACACACTCAGGCAGAACAAACCTGAGTCAAATTCTCTTTGTTATCTTCCTGAAGGGATCTAAAAAGCAGATTGTGTTTCTGTTTGAGGAGCCAGCCAATGCTGCACAAGATACTCTGCAGATGTGACCAAGTCACAGGAGTGGGGAAAACCCTTTTACATTTTTCTGTCAGCTCCTGTGGGGGGACTCACATCCTACCCAGACATTTGATGTTTAATTGTGTGATGTTCAAAACCCCTTACAAATGTTTCCAATATAGCCTTGAACTGCACTGATAACATTTTTTGTCCCAAGTTGTTTGAAATCAAATAGGAATGTTCTTGTGAGGACAAGATAAACTTGAAATGAGCACCACGCACAGCTAAACATCCACATCCACTCATTCCTCTTGAAGAACACTCTGCACTCTTTTGGAGCACTCTGAAGTCACTTATCTCCCTTGTGCTTGAGGGTTCCTTCGCTTCCTTCTCTGGAACTGACCTTTCAAAGCCCTTGTTTGCAGCTCTCTGTTGTCTCATGGATCACACAGGATGCCCTTCACTGAAGGGTTCCCAGGAAGGATGCTCCTAGCAGACACATTCCTTATGCTCTTGTGTGTGCATGCAGACACGCTCGCAGCCCACCATGGCAGCAGAGGGGACACAGAGTCCACTGATGTCCCTCTCTGGGTCAGAGAACTGACTGATGCACACTGATGGTCTCAATAGGAAGGTGCTCAGCTGGATTTGGCAGCAGCACCCATCCACATGCTCCTGCAAGCCTGTCCCAGGTTGGGGGGAAAGAGAGAGGGAAGACCTCATCACTCTCTACAACTACCTGAGAGGATGTTCTGGAGAGGTTGGTGCTGGTCTCTTCTCACAAGTAATTAGTGATAAAACAAGAGGGAATGGGTTCAAGTTACAACAAGGTAGGTTTATACTTGATATTAAGAAGAATTTTTTCACAGAAAGGGTGGTCAGGCACTGGAATGGGCTTCCCAGGGAGGTGGTTGAATCACCATCCCTGGATGTGTTTAAAGATCATTTGGATGAGGTGTTGAGGGATGTGATTTAGGGGTGAACTTGTCAGGTGGGCTAGATGGTTGGACTCAATCACAGGGGTCTTTTCCAAACAGAGTGATTCTGTGATTTTGAAGAACTGAGGAACTGAGAAGCCTCACAAAGGCCCAGCAGTGCACCTGAGCGTTCACCTGCTCTGCCATCTCTGGCAGCTTTGCTAACAGCTCTAGAGAAGAAGTGATCCCCAGCCAATGTTCCAGTAAGGCTGTTTGTCGTGCTCTGCCTCACAGCTTCAACCTGTGGAACCCACACCTACCCATCATTCTGCAGACATACCCTAACCCTTCTCAAAGCAGTGCTCTCCCTTAACAGGAGGCAGATAGCAGGATTAGAAGTAACCTTGTGTGCTCTCATACAGTTATTGTCCTATAGCACATGTTGGCAGAGACCTTGGCAGCTCCACCACAGAGCTGTGAATTCAAACTGTGCTGCAGCACATGGGTTGTACCCGTGTGGCTCCTCGGGGTGTGCTGCAGCCCCCACCATTGCTGTCCCAGGCGTTGCTGGCATAGCCTGGGAGGTGTGGGAATGCCCCAGCATGCGCAGCCCTCTGCAGAGGTGCCAGAGCTGCTCTGGTCCAGAGCTGCCTGGTGGCTTTTTAAGAGCTGTATCTTCAAAGGTATCGAGCTCACAGCAGTAGGGGAGGGGGGCAGTTGTAGCTGTCCATGGCACATTAACATCTTGTGCAGAACACTAACGTTTAATTGCTTGCTGGCAGATCTCCCTCCCCTGGGCATCCCTGCTGCTGCATTGCCCTGCGATGAACAACACACGAGAAGTGTTTGTTATGGTTGGGAATGGGAGAGGCTGAGGGAGAAACCAACAACTTTAACTGGTCTTCTTTTACCCTTTATTTTTCCCTTTATCAAGGACAGCAGGTTTGATTCCATTATCTGTGATTGAAAATCATTCAGCATAGTTTGAGGGGACAGGGGTTATGATCCCAATGCAACCTCCACTAGGTCAGTGTGCAGCTTGCGCTGCATCTCAATGAACTCCTCTGCCTGGAATTCAGGCCAGGAGTTGTTTGCCCAAACACAGGAACATTGTATTATTTATCCAAGAAGATTTTGTTGTAATAAATACAACATCTGAGTTCACAGCGGAGACCACTCCTATGCTCACTGGCACATGTCAGAGCTGTTTGATATCTTTTCAAGCTGGACATTCTTTTGGTTTGTGTGTGTTCACATGTCAGGGGTTTGTTTTAAATCAGAGAACAATTATATGTCTTCTCTGATTTGGGCTTTCACTAGGTTAAATCTCCATTTCCATCAGCATCTTTTAATATCTGCATCAGGAGAGGCAGCCTCAAGCTGCTCTTGCTTGAATTTTAATAGAAGTTATATTTTCTCTGTTTCAACTGCTATTTTCAGTTAATAGCAGCCCGTGCTTGATGAGCCCTATCAGAACTGTCAAGCTGCATTTGCTCTGGAGGTGGGACTGCTCTGAGCTTAGAGGTGTTCCCAGGAAAAGCCCAGGAGGATGGCTGTGGGACTGTTGTTTGTTCTCTTTTGTTTTCTCCTTTCTTTTCCTGATACCCCTGTTAAGAAGCACAGGGACCCAGGGCTGGGGTGGACCACTGGGCTCTCACATCCTGGCCACCATGTTTTACCAACACAGTGAGACCACAGGTGAGGGGTGAGATCAGTGGGAGGAGCAGGAACCTTCCACAAAGGTTTGAAATTCCCTCTTCTCTGCAGACTGACATGTTTCAACCATTAAGGACTACAGAATCATCAGAGTTGGAAAGGACTTCAAGAGATTATCAAGTCCAACCCCCCCGCCACAGCAGGACTTCCTAGAGCATATTGCGCAGAGCTGCATCCCAGCGGTGATGATGACACGAGAGACAAAACTCCAGTGAACACTCCAAACTTGAACTGCTGGGAGCCGGATATCATGAACCAAGACATCCGTGAGCTTGGCAGGACAATTCTTCAGTTGTCTCACTCTGTGAGCTGGGCCACCCTCTGCCCCTTTCGTGGTTATTCCTGGCAGCTGTATTTTCCCTGGTCTCAGCACAGCAGATACCCACCCCAGGACATCCAAACTCCCCAAACTCTTGTTGCCTGAGGAAGCTGGAGAGCAGAAAGAGAGCGTTCCTGGTGCTCCGAGTCCCCAACAAGGCAGTGGACATGATGCCTTCCACGGCTGTTCTCATCTCTGCTGATGGCCGGGGTGTGGGTGTATAAATAGCAGCTCTCCCTTTTATATGCTGCAGCCTGATTCACTGGGTGATGCAGACGCCTGAATCGCTGCCATGGTGACTGCTCAGCCAGGGTTTCGTAAACACTGGGTTGGGACAGCTGAGTGAATCGGGCGGGAAGAGGAAGAAGGGCAAGTCCTGTAAGACAGCTGCACCTAAGCTGGCCTTGGCACCCAGCCCCAGGCAAGGGGATGAGTGCAGGGGATGAGTTCATGAGGAGCAAGAGAAGAGCAAATCCCTGGGGAATCCCAGGAGAGCCATTAAGCACTCTGACCACCACATGCTCTCCTTTAGCCTGGGACTGAAGGGTTTTATGATCCCTAACACT
>VXBP01005308.1:98928-111563 GCA_013400115.1 Rhinopomastus cyanomelas | reverse complement strand
GGGCGGGGCCGCGCGCGCGGCGCGTTCCCTTACTGCCTGCCGGCGGGGGCGGCCGCGCGGGGGAACTGGGGGAAAGGTCGGCGCGCGGCAGTACCCGCAGCCGCCGCGCGGGCACTGATCACGCTTTGTTCACATGGACCCCCCCACCTTCCTCCCCCGCTCCCCCGCCGGGCCCCGCCTTCTATCGGCGCCGGCCAATGCGGCGCTGTGCGGGCGGGGCCGCCGGCGGGGTGCGCTGAGGTGAGGATGGCGCGCGCCCAATTGGCGCGGGCGGGGCCGGAGGCGGCTGCGGGGGCCGGTTGTGGGTGTCGGTTGCGGGTGTCAGAGGTATTTCAGTTCTTCGATGCGGGGGGGGGTCCTTACGCGGATGGGGGTGAGAGAGAAGCCCTTTGAGGGAACAGTTTTGGTAGCCAAGACTCTCTGAATCAGCCGTGCTCCCGCACTCCTGGTGCGGTACTGATTCGTGTGTCAGCATCACCAGAGTAGCGAGGGCTGCGTTTGAAGCAGGGAGGCAGTCGGGGGGTGTTGGGAGGGGTGGAGCTATTTGCTCTGCTTTTGGACACAGCGCTTGCAACGTGGAGCGACTCAAGGTGCTGTGTAAGATCGGGGGAGCTCATTTATGTCAAGAAAACATAGAGTTCTCCAGATGGCCCCGATTTCCCCACTGGCAACCTCATCGGAAGGTGATCTAAATGAGAGAAGGCAGGAAAACCCAGACACAGCCCCTGCTCTGCATGTCCAAGGGTTTTTATCTTGCACAGGTTGCTGAGTTTGGGGTTTATGAGCATTAATTTGGCATTTGGGTTAAAGTTTCCCTTTTCCTTCTGACCAAAACAGGCGGAAGAAATGGAGGTGGTGACTGAGAAGCCGAGAGACACCAGGTGTTTCTGGAACAGTGCTCCTGAGAAAAGCGATTACGAGGCTGTAGAAGCCCTTATTTCTATGAGTTGCAACTGGAAATCAGACTTCAAGAAACATGCAGACATGAGACCCATAACTCCAGCGTCTGATATGTCAGAAGAGAGTGATGAGACACTGCTTCCAGGAGCAACGGAATTTAACGCGATACCAGCATTTGTAAGTTGTTGTAATGTGTATGTGTGCACGCTTGATTTTAACAGGTAGTGTGATAGCATCAGTAATGTGTCTCTTTCCTCACACAGTGCCTCACACCACCCTACAGCCCTTCTGACTTTGAGATGTCGCATCCTGGAGCACCGGCTGCCAAACCTCCTCCGTCTGCACCTCACAGAGAGACGGAGCGGCCTCCAGCAGCCAGGCTTCCGAAAGCTCAAGCCACCAGTGTTATCCGCCACACAGCTGATGCCCAGCTCTGTGACCACAAGACCTGCCCCATGAGAGCAGCCAGTGTGCTGAAGTACCAGGACAGTGTTTGGAGGGAAATGAACAGTAAACAGAACGCCAAAGCAGAACATTTGATGTGTTCTGCTGCAGTATTGGGCAGCGCCACTGAGGAGAGCGATGAGCTCCCTGCAGCAGGAGGAAAAGCAGCAGATCCAGCTGCCAGTCCAGTGCCCGAGACAAAGCCCCTGGTCAGCAGGCATCAGCCTGTCCCTGACTTGGTGCAGCAGTCAGCAGCAGTGGCACCGCCATGTCCCACCCAAGGCAGCGGAGCCCCCCCGGTGCCAGTGATTTGCCAGATGGTCCCGTTGCCCGCAAACAACAATATTGTGACGACCGTAGTGCCCAGCACTGCGCCCAGCCAGCAGCCGGCTCTCTGCCAGCCCATGGTCTTCATGGGCACCCAGGTTCCTAAAGGTGCTGTTATGTTTGTTGTGCCCCAGCCAGTTGTGCAGAGCACAAAGGCTCCCATTATCAGCCCAAATGGCACAAGACTGTCTCCTATTGCCCCTGCTCCCGGCTTTGTACCTTCTGTAGCAAAAGCCACTCCTCTGGTTGATTCTTCAAGAATCCGGAGTCACATTTGCAGCTACCCAGGATGTGGGAAAACATACTTCAAGAGCTCCCACCTGAAGGCTCACATCAGAACGCACACGGGTGAGTTGACAGGGTTGTTGGGTGTTAAAAATTAGCTTAGAGGATTGCTGCTACGTGCACGACTTGTCTGCTGGTTACTGCATGTGTTCCCGGAACAAACTGGGGCAGCAGTGAGATACTTCTTCTGCCAAGGTGCATTATAAAGCTGCCTAATTCCTGACAGGAAATCTCCCGGGGGGGAAGTTGACTCAGCAGTTTGTTTGTGCTGGATGTGGATCGTGGCAGAAGGCGCTCAGCAACACTTCTTGCGAGCGTGGAAGCGAGGCCTAGCCTCTGGGATTTGCTTTCCCAGAATTAAAGGTGTCTTGTTAGGCTTCTCCACAAGAATGCCTTTGTCGAGTGGGTAAAGCTTAGAGATTCCTTTATAAAAGAATCTGATGCTCTGCTCCAAACTATTCCAGCTTTGATCATTTCAGAGTCACTTCTCCATGCCTCGGCTCATAATCACTGTATTTTCACGTGGGCTCACAGTGCACCACCAGCACTCTGCTACAGAAAATGTTACTGCAGGGTGTGTTTGCGGGGTAATTTTGGTCTTTTTGCTCAGTCATCATCAACTGCAGCTCTTGTGGAGCTGGGAGTTAAAATCAGCTGTCTTGAGACATAAAGGTCATCTCAAATTATTTGATTTTAGAACATTGTTAATCCTTTGTATTATTTAGCCTTGAGGATTGAGTCTGCTTGTTTGTAGTGTGGCCAGCAGGACTAGGGATGTAATTCTCTCCCTGTACTGGGCGCTGGTGAGGCCTCCCCTTGAGTACTGGGGCAGTTCTGTGCCCCTCACTTCAAGAAAGACACTGAGGTGCTGGAGCAGGTCCAGAGGAGCAATACGCCTGGGGGAGGGACTGGAAGGAAAGTGATGAGGAGAGACTGAGGGAGCTGGGGTTGTTTATGCTGGAGAAGAGGAGACTCAGGGGAGCACTCTCTACAGCTGCCTGAAGGGAGGTTGTAGTCAGGCAGGGGTCAGGCTCTTCTCCCAGGCAACTAGTGATGGCCAAGAGGGCAGGGCCTGAAGCTGCCAGGAGAGGGTTAGGATGGATGTTAGGAAGCTGTTCCTTGTGGAAACGGTGATCAGACACTGGAATGGACTGCCCAGGGCAGTGGTAGAGTCCCCGTCCCTGGAGATGTTTAAGGACAGAGTGGGTGTAGAGTGTATAGCCCTTAGTACCATGGTCTAGCTGGTATGGTTAAGTCACGGGCTGGCCTTAATGATCTTAGAGGTCTTTTCCAGCCTCAATAATTTTGTGATTTTTTTTTTTTTTCATGTTTCATAAACATAAAAATATTTCTGTATATTTTTGGCTCAACTGTCACAATATAAACTTTCCTTTAAAAAATCCAGATCCCACCAGTCAAGCCAGTTAGTGTTTGTTGCTCAGTTCATACTCACAGTTTCTTTCTTTTGTTCTTTTTTTTTTCCTGTAGGAGAGAAGCCATTCAGCTGTAGCTGGAAAGGCTGCGAGAGGAGGTTCGCACGGTCTGACGAACTCTCTCGCCACCGCAGAACGCACACCGGGGAGAAGAAGTTTGCCTGCCCGATGTGTGAGCGGCGGTTCATGAGAAGCGACCACCTAACGAAGCACGCACGTCGCCACTTATCCGCTAAGAAGTTACCAAACTGGCAGATGGAAGTGAGCAAGTTGAATGATGTTACTGTGCCACCGACATCTGCAGCCGCACAGTGAAAGGGTTTCTGAAGACGGCCGAATTAACTGTTGATGCTGGGATGTGCCAGCTGCAAAAAGGCTTTTGCTCCTGGCCTGTGGTTGTGCCACGCCGGCTGCTGATGGCGAGTTCAGCAGAGAGGCAAAGGCAGCCTGCGCTCGGTCACAAAAAACATTACTGGGAGAGCTAGTAGCTGATGGGAATAGCGGGTGTGTTTTGCACTGGTAAGGAGAGAGAGAGACAAAGGGAAGGGTCTCGAGCATTGTGCCAGTTTTGACTTTTGCAAGTTGTTGTTATGTACTCGCGGTCGGTTCCTGCAGGTTTGCTGCTGGCACTTGGGAGCAGCTCCCGTGTTAACTGCCTGTTGTCAGCCTTCAGTACAGCACAGACTGGGAAGACAGCGATGTGCTGGCTTGAAGCGCAGAATCCACCTGCAGAAGATAATCTCAATTGGTTTTCCTACTTCTGTCACCTTTGCTCGGTAGGAACCTTTTCCTCCAGCCCCATCACTAATGGTAATTTGGTGCCAGGCTCCTGGAGATGGCTGTAGACCTGTCCTCCTGCCCAGGGTGTTTAAGACACCCTGTGTACACTGCTCTGCAGAGGGGCTCGGAGTGGGATCTGGGGGCACCACGAGGGCAGCTGGAATGTTCCTGCACCTTCATTAGCTTTGTAATGTTTTCCCAGCTTTGGCAGGCTTCGTGGTTATTGCAGTTGGTTCTACCAGGGCATCGCACGGTGCTTCTGCTTTTGCATTGCTGACGGTTTCCTTTCCACCCCCTCACCATGGTGTCACTCTGTTTCTCTGAGCAAATGCACTGCACGTTCGAGAGAAACAGCGCAACTGCCAACTGCTCGGGCTGGTTACGGAGCAAAACTTGGGTTTCTCGATGGTGTTATTATTTGAAAGATAATTTATGCTACAAATTAAGTGGCTGTATTATGTATTATATTAAATTAGAAAGTTGTGATTTGACAGATAAAAATGAGGCAGCAAAGACACCGGCCTAGAATCGAAACTGCAGCTTTTGTGACACAGAGAACGCATCGACTTTCACTATTTCTATTTCATTGCATTATGTTGAGGACACGTATCGGGAAGTGAACAGTTTGGACATAGTGTATTAGATACGCTTTTGGTGACTACTCTGAAGATTTGCACATTTCTTACGTTGTACTTTATACTTTGTTTACAATAAAAGCAATTTTCTTTAATACAGACCTCTCTTCTTTTTCTGAATTCGTAGCAGAAGTTGGCCCTTTGCAGGGAAAGTCATCTCAAAACCAACTGTCGTGGCCATCAGTGAGTCCTGACCAGTGAAGCACCACTTCTTATATGTTTTTAAGCTCTTTATAGCCTTCAGAGCAGAATCTCAAGTCCACACTCTGTTTTCTTGTGTTTTGTTCTCCCCGGTCTTCACCTCCTTCTCTCTGCTTTTGGGGGCCATTGTAACACTGGTGAACAACATTTTGTTGGTGATGGAATTACACTGTGTTCCTCAGTACAAAAGCCACCCTGTTTTCAGTGGCCAGGCCACCAGCGTGGGGGCCAGAGATGAAGCTTTACCACCGTTCCTGTTCTCTATGGTGGGGGTTTACCTGCTTCTGTTAGAGCTGGAGATCCCAGCAGGAAAGAGGTTGGCATGGCAGGCTTTTATCTCTTCAGGGCAGTGGGTGGGCAGCAGGTTCTTCTGCTGCCTGTGTCTGCGAGCAGCGGCTTCACCCCATTCCTGTGGGCTCCTCTGCCTCCTGCTCTGAGTTCTTTGCCCACGGGGATCCCCAGATTTCACAATAGCAGCTGCTGACTCCCTGCCCTGCCCAGCGGGTGCTTGGGGCAGGGGCACTCCCTACCTTGTCCGCTCTGACGCAGGAAGGTTTGAGTCATTGCCCTTTCTTCTTGTTCCAGGGGGAATACAGCATCGTGGCCCGGCACAAAAACCTGCATCTCCAGGAAGGTGGGTCCTACTCCACCACCTTGCTTCAGTGTATTTTGTGTTTCATGGTCACGAGATAAAACACCGTAACAGCTCTGGGTCTGAAACTCTTCCACACCTGCAACTAGCCACTGGGCTGGGAAGCTGGGTCCCTCACCTCCTCCACTGAACCTTCAATCCCATTCAGTGCCATGGAAGGCGTAAAGTACCAACTATCCTGCCCATTCCAAGCTGGACATGGCTCTTGGTGGGCTTTGAACCCCCTCCAGCTCTGCAGAGGTATCATTTCCCAGGTGAGTGCTTTCATGGTGCCATGTGATAAGAAGGGAAGAAAGGGAGTTTCTGTGCCGTGGCCATCACGGCTGCCTGTGTTCCCTGCAAGAAGGGAAGCTGCTGGTGCTTGGTGTGTGGCACCCGGTTCTGGAGGTGTGTGCAGGGTGTGTGCCCTGGCAGGACTGCTGGGAAGCCTCAGCAGAAAGCCTGCTGCAGGCATGGCTGTGCCCTAGGTAAAACAGAGTTTCTTATGCTAAACACAGAATTTACAGTAAGAAGTGACGAAGGTAGAGCTCTGATTGTGAACTTACGTCACGTGCCACTTTTTAAAGCTCAATCAGAAGCCAGCCAGAAAATAAACCAACTATTTGGGCATTGAATCCAAGTCTAACCTGAAAGTTGTAGTTGAAAGAGCCTTTTCAATGCTGATTTTGTTGTGCAGTCATAGAATCAAAGAATGTATTGGGCTGGAAGGGACCTCCAAAGGTCATCTAGTCCAACCTCCCTACAACAAGCAGGGCCATCTCTAACTAGACCAGATTTCTGAGAGCCCCATCCAGCCTGACCTTGAATGGCTCCAGGAGTGGGGCCTCCTTTAGAAAATCTTTTCCAGGGATTCCCCATCCTCAGATTAAAGAACTTTTTCCTCCTGTCCAGCCTAAATCTACCCTTTTTTATAGCTTGAAACAAACTCCCCTTGTCCTATCGCTCCCTGCCTTTGTGAAGCCCCATTCCCAGCCTTCTGACAGCCCCTTTCAGGGACTGAAGGTTGCTGTAAGTTCCAAATTTGGTTGCACAGTAAGAAACTGATTTTTTATGGATTCTCTCCAGATCGTGTGAATGGTTAGTGTTTTCTTACTCTGGAATGCAAACCAAAAGCACTCCTCCTATTTTGTCCCACTGGTTTGGTTTAATGGTGAACCCAAACAGAAGTGCAAACCCCCACAGTCAGTACTTGGGTGCAATCCTCCTGGTTGCTGTGCTGGAGCTTCATTGTGCAGACACCTGCTCTGGGGAGCAGATCTGAAGGAATCCAAGAGATCAGCAGGTTATTCTGGAAGCAGGTTTCCAAAGTACCTATAAACCCCTCACCTTGCTGTTTAGGGCTGTGTCCAAAGCGATGTGCACACAGCAAAACTGATGCTGCAGTGGTGACATCGTGGAGAGACGTTCCCTGTGCTGGCAGGCAGGGAAGAGCGGCTGGGGTCTCACAGGCTGTCCTGGCAAAGGAAGGAGCCAACCACTGTGTCCTAAACTAGGCAGTACAAGCCCATACTTGGTGTACTGACCATGCTGATGTGCACTGGGGGAGATGGGGACCATCTGGGGGACAAAGGATGCTTGCCTGGCCAGGGCGGGACAAATCCTGCCATAGGAGCAGCGGTGCTGAGCAGGACACACTGTAGGGCTCAGGGGGTTATCCCAAACCCTCTCTAAACCAGGACAGATGAGTGAGAGGGGGCTGATGTACCGGGACACTCTGCTTGTGCCCTTGCCAGCACTCAGGGATTTTAATCTCTTCAGAGAGGATGGAGAGAAGCCTGGAAAAAGCATTTTCCCTTGTGGTTTGGAAAAGAATAATTTCCATTACAGCAGGAGTATTTGTGGGAGGCTCAGATGATCTGTGAGTGAACTAAGATGCATTTTAAAAGGTGTCCTGAGCTGGGGCAGCTTGTCTGGAGCCTCAGATGCAGGAGACAAGGAGCAGGGTAGCACAGCCCTATACGTGGCCCTGGTGAGGCTGCACCTTGAGTACTGGGGATAGTTTTGGGCACCATGGTGCAGGAAGAATATTGAGGTGCTGGAGAGGGAGCAGAGAAGGACAGCTGGGCTGGTTAGGGGTCAGGAGAACAGGTCTGATGAGGAGAGGCTGAGGGAGCTGGGGCTGCTCAGCCTGGAGAAGAGGAGGCTGAGGGGAGACCTCATCAATCTCTACAACTACCTGAAAAGAGGTTGTAGTAAGGCAGACATTGGCCTCTTCTCCCTAGAGACTACTGATGGGACAAGAGGAAACAGAGTCAAGTTGCACCAGGGGAGGTTCAGATTAGATCTCGGGAAAAACTTGTTCACAAAAGGAGTTGTGAGGCCTTGGAACAGGCTGCCCAGGGAAGAGGTGGAGGCACCGTCCCTGGAAGGGTTGAAAAAACAGGCAGACGTGGTGTTTTGGGAGAAGGTTTAGTGGTTGGGGGTTGTGGGGTGGATGGTTCCACTTGTTGACCTTGACGGTCTTTTTCAACCTTTCTGTGGCCACCTGGCCAGCCTAGAGATCTTGGCTTTCTGTGGGTTTTCCCTCCAGACTTTACCCCCAGCAGTGCTGTTTCCAGACACCCTTACCCGATCAGTCTGTGATCCTGGCAGAGGGTCCCCACAACCTCAGTGCCAGGGAGGGTGCCCTGCAGGCCCAGAGGAAGGGCTTCACCATCAGCTGCCCTGGGACTTGCACACTGTCCACAGCAGCACCAGGTATTCCCCTGGCAGCTCCCCACTTCTACCCGAAGTAGATGATTCATTTGTCTGCTTTGGCAACAAACTTCCATCACCAAGGAAACAGCCGCAAGCTGTCGGAAAAGTTAGAGCACAGAATCAGGTCAAGAGAAGTGACGACTGGATGGGTACGTGCGGTACTGGCTCGGGCTCCCTGTCTGTGCCAGAGATCTCTGCTTCTGTTGGAGCCTGTGTCAGGGCTAATATCCACTTTGGACAGATGTGTTTGGAACATGACTTACATGTCACATGGAGCTCCCATGAGTTTTCTGGGGATATCTAGGGAGTGTCTTTTATTGGTCTCTTCTCCCACGTCACTAGTGATAGGACAAGAGGAAACAGCCTCAGGTTGTGCCAGGGCTGGGCTTCTTTTGGGATGGGAAACCGGAAGTAGCCCTGCTGCCTGGGAGCCTTTTCTGGTGGCACTGGAACAGCTTGAACCCCATACTGGAGCTATGCCACTGCCCAGCCACATCCTTTAACGACTGACTGAAGAACTCACCTTTCCCACCAGCATCAGCCCTCACCAAGCCCCCAGCCTTGATTTGCAGCAGTCACAAATTTGTGTCTCTTCTTCCCATGACCCAGGGTGATGTTTAGTGTCCCTGGGATCTCACCTTCTCACTGAGCCATGGCTGAGCTGACCTATGGGCATGAGGGTTGGGTGATCACCTCCATCTCCTTTCATGAGGAAATCATGCTGGCAATTTCTTGCTATTTTCTGAAATTAAGGGGAAACTGGTAGCCCTGTGAAATTCAAACTACCTGTCATTGGGCTAAGAAGGAGAAGAAATTATTGCATTTGGAAGCACCCAGAGGGAGGCAGAGCTTTAGTAGCTGGCCTTGATAGCATCGCTTGTGGCTTGCACTGATTCATCTGAACAATAACCCTCCCAGCCATGGGGCAGCAGGAATTATTTCAGATCTTTCTCCAGGAAACCATCCCAAGTGGTTGCTTGCTAATCTGCAGCTAGGGAGATCCTTTTCATTTTGTTTTTTTTCCCTTTTACGCAGGAGACTTCAATTCCCTATTCAAGTGGAGCAACAAGCACAGCGAGTCGATGGTGAGTCACTGGGCCAGGAAAAAAGGCTGCAGGAAGGACTGGACTATTTATAAATTTAAAAGAAAGAAAGGAAATAGATTCTTGATGCAGAGTTCTGGAAGGTGACTCTGACTTCTCTTGTGGAATTGTGTATCCCTAGGGACCAGACAGCAAACCCCCTGGGAGGCAGCAGGGAAGCGCTGAGGTTCATAAAGGATCCACTGGCACTGCAGGAGCAGTCTGTGCCACAGAGCCTGCTGGCCACTTGGCCCTCATTTGGGACATCTTTGCAGCCCCTCCAGCTCTCAGCCCATTCAACTCAGACCACCAAACCGTGAGAGATGAGAGGTTCCTCTGGGAAACAGAAACACAAAAGCTATCTGGCCATAGTGTGAAGCTTTGTCATGGCTGGGAAGGGTGTGCTCAAATTGGCCTTGGTGGTCCCTCTTCCACTGCAGATTAAGAGACAGAAAAAGAAGAATGTGAGGAATCTGCGTCACACCCTTGAGGCCAAGCAATGCTTGGTCCTCCTGGCTCTCCTCCAAATTACCACCAGTAACCAGCTCTGGTCAGCAAGTCTAGCCCAGTTGTCAGTAAGACAAGAGCCAGAGGTTTCACCAAGTACAAACCAAAGGCTCAGCATTGGAGAAGGGCAAGGGAGGCTCCAAGAGCAAGAAACCCTAAAGCATTGCCAGCCAGATACTGACACAGAAGGTTGTCTCCAAACTGCAAACAACCACCCCCACCTGGCCCCAAAGTGAAGCAGTGAATATCAGAACTTCTGAAACACAGTCTGAAGATACCAGACCCAGCAAGCTTTTTGCACTTCACACTGGGTGTCCCACTCTTTTTCCATTAAATTCTGTGGGTAACAAAGGGTGAATGACACTCTCTTGACTTCAGCAAACATAACTCACCTTCCTCAAGTGAGGTATCGCTCTGATTTACCCCACCCATCCCAAAACCTGCTGGTTTGGGTGATTTCATGAAAGATGTGCTAATTGAGGAGCTGCCATCCAGTCTATTGATCCATCAAGCTGGTGCCCATTCAAATGAAGATTGTTCTGACCACTTCTTCACCTCATTTACACTTAACGAAGAGAAAACAGCCCTTAAGCCTAAAGATTTTAGTACCCCATATCCAGTGCTTCTTGAAACTGGAGACTTAATAAACTCCTAGCCATGTTAAATCTCATTAGATGTGGGGGTATCCCACAAACTGAGAATCAGCACCAAGCCACGCCTCGGGTAAGGACTGCGAGCACTGGCAAACATGTCTGTGTCTAGAGCGATAAAGAAAACTTCTTCCAGTCCATGTGCCCTGTTTAACCGTTTGTGATTTTAAGCCCTTGTTGAAGTCGAGATGATGTATGCACAGGGCAGGGAGGTGAGGGCAAAGCTATGTTGGCCACCTTGTCCTCCCCATTTTGAGCTCTGCACGGACACATCCCAGACACCGGGCTTGAGGAGGAGAGAACCAGGCAGAAAAGCAGAGGTGTGCAGCCACCCCCTCGGCTCCCTGCACTGGGAACCACAGCCAAGGCACAGCCTTGCCACTAATGAGTGTAATTAGCAGCTATGGAATGGGAACTCTCTACAGTCCGGAGCACTGATGGCAGGGTAATTTTAGTGCTGGTCTGAAGCCACAGGGCTCTCTTAGTGGCTCTGTGCTGGACTCTATCCAGTAGCTTCCTGTCCTCCTTGAACTGGGGAGCCCTGAGCTGGACGCATGAATCCAGACGTGGCCTCCCCAGGGCCGAGCAGAGCAGAGCAAAGCAGAAGAACCTGCCTCCATATCCCAACCTGTTGTTTGCCTCTGAACAAGCACTTAGACAGATGCTTGCTGAGAGGTCCCTCAAGGAGACAGCCTGTAGGGCACATTAAAGTGTCTCCTAAGGCCTCACACACCTGCCTGTGTGGGGTGACTTCAGGAAATCTGCTGTTCTTATAGCAGGGTCAAGAGAGACCCTCTTCCTGTTAACCCCTGGCATGGACATGGGGACCAGGCTGAGCTCTGCCCTGGGGCACACTGATGAGTCTGTGGCCGCCCCAGTGGCTCCTTGGCAGCACCAGTGGTGTGGGGCAGCATAACCTGCATTCCTTCGGCCATGCCACAGGGACTAGCAGGGGTCATGCCATGAGGACTGGGGGGGCGGGCTGTGCTGAGGGCAGGGACCTCCTGGAGGGAGGCAGCAGCTGGGGAAAGGGTGTTGCAGCAGGACCACAAGGCTGCATCCAGCTGCAAACTGGGAGTGTGGTGGGTGCTGGAAGCTGTGCACAGCAGCTCCCAGACCTGCTCAGCTTGGCTGTCATGGTGTGGCAAAGGGCTTACACACAAGGAGGGGTCCACAGGAGGCTGCAGGAGATGGGGACGTTCACTGAGGTGCAGAAGGCTTGTTGCCCCCAAAAGGGGGTTTGCAGAAGGCAGGGTTGGGTCCCTCAGGAGTGCAGGCTACAGAGTAGGAGAGAGCTTCTCCAGCAGTGCTGATACACTGCAGTGGTGCCTCAGGGGGTTGAGAAATGTGATTCCTTAGGACTGCACAAAGCACAAAAACTGTAGAAATGATGAATTTAGCTGTAACTCTGCTCTCGCCTCTAATTATAGCACTTTTAATGAGCATCCTGCAGAAGAAAACGAAGCTCAAATAATGTTTTGCTTTTGTTGCTTTCCTCCCCTGCTCTACTCCAGCGTCTTGGCGTTCCTCACACATTCCTCTGGTTGACTCAGACCCCTGGGAGACAGAGCCCCAGAGAGAAGGGCCAGGGGCAGTGCTGCACCCTCTCCAGCTTGGCAGCCCTAGGTCTCAGCTCTACAAAGGACATGGAGGAGAATCATTGTGCGGAGTTTGTTTTTCTTGTAGCTCCTCTTCCTTTTCCCCCTTCCAGAGTTATGAAATCCAGAGCATGAACTCTTTCAGCAGGGCTCTAAGACTTTCAGATGGGAACATCTACATGTCCTTGGCATAGGGAGTGATGGGGAAGAAGCGATAACGATGCCTGTGAAGAAGAAAGCAGAGAACAGCACAGGCAGGAGAAGTGGCTTCTCTTGGCTGAGCTGGGAAAGGTCTGCCTGTGGCTTCTCTAAAGTCTCTTGCAATCTCCTGCCTCCCAGCTCTGAGACAGGTCCTGCAGAACCCACAGCTGTGAGTTGCACCTCAGCAATATCTTTGAATTGCTTCTCTTTTTTGCTTTATTTTCCAACCCAGGCAATCCCAAT
>VXBP01005308.1:243-98900 GCA_013400115.1 Rhinopomastus cyanomelas | reverse complement strand
CCCAGCTAATCCTAAAATTAAATAAAAGGGGCCGAGAGGGGCTTTTGTCATCCAGAGCATCTGTGCAGGGCAGCTCCCAGGCTGTGCTGCCAAGGCTTCGCTCCCCATCTTTGCAGCAGCTGCCTCTGCCAGGGTAGGTCCCCTCGAGCCGCTGTCCTGAGACCAACCAGCATGTGTTCAGGTCTTGCTGGGAAAGGGTCTCCCTGTAGCACTCAGCCCTCCTCCTGGCAGCTGGTGCCTGGATCCGAGGCAGCCCCCTCCTGCCCTTGGTTTTGCCATGTGATGGCCCGTTTTGCAATTCAGAAGGAAATGAGAGTGAACCTGTTTGCATCAATTTTTATTTTGGCATTGAGAGGCAAATTGCAATTCTCAGCAGATGGGACTGGTTTGATGAAATTCCGAGTGGCTGGCTGACAGTACTCGAGGTAATTTGGTGAGAGGCCAAAAAAATGCAGTTTTTTCTACGGGGAGACCTGGCAGGTTTATTTCTCAGTCCCTGGAGCTGCACTAAGAGTCTCTTCTTTACAAAAAAACAACCCCCAAACGCCTTTCTGACTATTAATTACCTGATTTGCAAAAGAAGCCATAAACGAGGAACTCAGCCATCCTCTAACCATGGTGTCTGGGGCATGGCCATGCTATTTTGGACAGAAGGTCACTCTGTTTCATGCTCTAGCATTTGCATTAGTCAAAGCTGACAAGAAGCCTCCAGCCTGATTTTTATCTCCTCCTGGATGTTTCCAAGGGCCTTTAGGGGATCCTAAGTACAACTAGAACCTTTGTGAAAGCTTGTTAAGGAGGAAGTGGTTAAGCTGTGCTTGACCCCCAAAGGCATGAAGAGCACTGATAATTAGTATGGAAGTCTGAGTTTATGGAGTTAATGATCTAGTAAAGTCAGTGCTGGTTAAAGATGGAGAGGCAGCCCTTACACAGCCCAGTGACACAGATTTCCCTGCCACTGTGCTGCAGGAACAAATTTAAGCCACTCCATAGGCAGATGGAGGGTGTTTGGTGAGTGGTGCACTGTGCAGGGGAGACAGGTACCTCCACCAGGGCATTCCAGAGCCCCACAGCAGGGCTGCCTCTCTCTCAGTGTGCAACACCAGTCACCCCTGTGCCTGTTTGCAGCTCCTGGTGCTGAGCCTTGGGATGGTGAGACACTGGAACAGGCTGCCCAGGGAGGCTGTGGAGTCCCATCCCTGGAATTGTTCAGGGTTAGGTTGGATGGCAATTTGAGCTGGTTTAGTGGGAGGTATCTCTGCCCATGGCAGGGGGATGGAACTAGATGATCTAAAATGTTCCTTTCAGCTCAAACTATTCTGATTCCATGATGTCTTCAGCAGGAACTGGTGTGGGAAACATTTGTCCCAGAGTTGGGCACCTGGGATTTGAGCCAGCTGGGCTGGGTCAGCATTGAGCCGCATTGAATGAGGGACAGCTGCAGCCTGCCCACGGACAGAACTTGGGATGTTCTCTGCTCCTACCCAGACCCTAGCCCACAGATTGCACTGCCCAGGTGAGCACTGGAGCTGCTAGAGCAGCAGCAAGGAAGACGTGCTTGCTCTCTCTCTCTCTCTCACACTGTCACTGTCCACCCGGAAAGGCCAGGTCTGGAGGGTGCCTGGCTGACCAGTAAGGACACTCTTCTGATGACAACTCTGCATCTGGTGTAGATGCTCCTAAACAGCAAACACAGGTGCTCTTTGCTGTTGTTCTTGGGTTTATTTTGTTTATATATTCTAGAGTTTTTTCTTTGCCCAGTCAGTGACACTGGTGATGGTCACCTTTATTTCAGGGGAAAGGTGAGTGTTTCAAAGCCTACTGGAGAGCCTGCTGACAGGCTGGGTCACTTCTCCTGGGTCCTCAGTGTGCCACCTGCCATGAACTGGTGTCCCTGCCCCAGCAGGAGGTGAGTCAAGGCTTCCCTGCTCAGGAGTAACCAGTCTTACGTGGTCAGCATCCAATGGTGGATGGATGGATGGGTGAGTGAATGGATGGCTGAACGGATGGACCTTGTGCCTTGAGTCCTCAGCACTTAACAAAGACAGAAGGTCCCACTGCAGCTGATAGGAAGCTGTTGCTGGGCACACCTTTGCAAGCATTTGTGTGCCTTTCAGAAACATTGTGTGGGCACCAAAGAAGAGATAGGGGCTGTGCAAAAGGATAGACCAGCACTTCCTATAAAAATGCTGCTGCTGCTGCAGGTCTCTCCAGGGTGTTTGGGGATGTGCAGTCAATTACTTGTGTGGGGCCTTGTGAGCAGTTGTGGATTTAACACTGTTTGCAAGGAGCTAGATGTGTCTCTATAATCACAAGAGGTAGAATAAGAACTGCTCCAGCCAGCAAGCATAAAGATACCTGGCCTTTACCTTTTGAGTCTTCCTGATAATGTTTGAAATCCAGATAAACCTCTACACCCAGGAGAAAACCGGCTCAAATAATGTCAGAGAGATTGATGCTAATGCTTGGCAAGGGAAAGAGCTTCTGTCTCTTCAAACACACTGAGTTACCTCCCTTCTGTAATAATCAAAGGAATAGTCTAAAAATGTCAGGTTATTAGAGGGAAGTTCATCTCCCCACTTGTTACTGGTGAAACCCTGCTCCAGCACAATGAATGTAAGTGATGAGCTGCTGCTTCTGTCAGGTCTCACGGGTCCGCCCACGCTGGAAGCAAACTGCTCTTCATTTGTAAGTGGGAAATGGTGGTGGTTGGTGGGTAGAAAGTCGTTAACAGGTCAGAAAGATTAAGTTGAAGTCTAGAAAGTCCTCTGGGTTTAAGTAGAAAGCCTGGGTTCCCCTGAGGTGGAACAAAGCAGATGAGAACATGCTGTGCAGTGTTTTCCTTCCAAGCTGGCCCCATGACAGATGGACCAGGTCAGGTTGCTGGGGTGTCATAGGGAGACACCCCTGCACAGATCCAGCTCCTCAGATTTACATCTTCCTTAAACAGAGAGGCCCCAGAACTGGCCCAATATTGTTACAAGAAAAGAGCTTAAGGATTGCAATTCAGACCCTAGAGGAATGAGAGGCTTCTGCAGGGGCTGCAAGATGTATTGGGGTGATTCAGGAATGAAGAGCTGTGGTGGGTTCAAGACCACAATTAAAGAATAAAGGAGAAGAAAACAAAGCAGTGAGGTCTTGATGAGATCTCGGATAGAATTTCCTCTTAAAGCAAAATGCAGCCTTTTCTTCTTGAAAGCACAAATCTATACATTTGGAAGTTGTGGTCATTTTCACACTGCAACAAGGGCTGATGGAGCTTTCTTGTGTGGAGATACCTGCTGTTTGCCATTGTAGTTACTGCTTCTCCCCTCGTGTCTGCAGTAACACCCTGCCATGTCGGGGCTTCCTTCACCTCTATTTTCCATGGGAAAAAGGACACAAAAGTGGTTCAGAAAGACTGCAGTACGGACCTTGCTCCTGTTCCTTCACTGTGTTTCCTCCAGATTGTTTAAGTGCTTTAGTCTCATCGTGGAATTAAGGAAGTGTAGGTGTGGAAGGGACCTCCAAAGGTCATCTAGTCCAAACCCCCAACAACCAGCAGGGACATCTCTACCTAAGCCAGCTGCACCATCGTACTAACTGGGCACCCGGTCTAGACGGGAAGGCCTGGTGTCTGTGTGGGCCAGTGCCTTGGGCTATTTTTAATATCGGGGTCAGGATTACATTACGCTGGGGCACTACCACCTGTAAATCTCTGTGGATTACAGCCTTGGATTTCAAGCTGGGTGCCTGGCTCTCTAAGCACAGCGAGCAGCTGGGATGGGCTCAGACCTGGTTGGGGTAGGTGAGCTTTTGACACTGTGCCCACGATGAGTGTTTTCTCCACGCTTTACTAGTCAGTGCAGCACCAGAAATCAGGGCAAAGGAGTTCCCATCATAAGCTAACATGGATCCTACATGCAGTGGGTCTGAGCATCCCACAGCCAAAACGGCTATCCCAGCCCCACTGCTGCTCCTGCCCACAGACAGCCCTGCCAGCACAGGGCAACCTGAGCTCAGTGGGCTCTTGGCTCCAAGCAGGGACACCCACTCCTGTAAACATCTCCCTGTTTCTCCCAGGAGATAAACTCCTCCGGTTATCACGATAATGGAGCAGTTACTGGCCAAGGAGTTCAGTGGGAACATAAATCCACGGAATGTCAGGTTGGAAGGGACCTCAAGGATCATCTAGTCCAACCAGTCAAGCTAAAAACACAGTTTAAATTAATTGTCCCAGCAGCCTGTCAAGCTGGGTCTTCAAACTGTCTGATGTGGAGCAATAGACTATTTCCCTTGGGAGATGATTCCAGTGGTTAATTGTCTAATGGTGAAGTGTTTTCTTCTGGACTACCATGGGAATCTTCCCAGGAGTAGCTATATCCATCACCCCTTGTCTTTTCCACTTATCTTCTTGGTAGCCGCCCTTAAACTACTGTTACATGGTGATAGGGTCTCCCCCAAGCCTTCTCTTCTACAAGGCTGAGTGAGGTGTTCATTTATTCACCCATTTTAATGCCCTGCAGCATTACTGTGTCTGTAGACAGGAAAACTTCACCAAGGCTGCATGACTGGTGGCAGCCTTCTTCTGCCTATTTTTGTCATGTAGCTTGGTGGTCTCAATCACTCCTTTCTGCTGCCTCTCCACCAAAGGATGCTCTTTGGTGTCAGTTGTTAATCTGCTGTGCTTCTTACTGACAGCTGGCCTTCAGACCTCACATCTGCCACATCTGTCACCTCTGCTGCAACCTGCAGATTCCTCTTGTATTTAAACATTTCTACAAGTAACCAGAAGTGATGGAGAAGCCAAGACATGCGCGGAAGTGGGAGATGCTGCTCAGTCCAGATGTCAGTGCTGGTCTGAACAGGAGGCAACAGGCTCTGCAGCACCTCAGGGATGCTCTGAGAGGGATGGTGCTTGGGTCTGAGTGTCCTCAGGGCACCTGCCTGGACCCATTATTTTTATTTGCAGGGCTTTAGAGACTTGATGCAATGCCCCAAAATAGCAACCAGCACAAGGGACCAAGGAGCTGAGAGACTTTACCATTTGTAGGGAATGTTGAAATCCAGGAGGACAATTACATGTGTATGGTTTTGTACCCCCTGTATGTAACGGAGCAGTCAAGAAGATAATCCTAAGGACAGTAGAGCTTTCTTCAACTGGACTGGGATTTCAGCCCTAGCATCTCCATCTTTCAAGATAAAGGTCTTTTGAAAGGTGTCCATCTTTCAAAGAGGAGGAGAACCCTGTATATCACTTGGCAAAAAAAAGGCCAAGGGATAAATGGGATGGCAGAGGAGTTAGGAGACAGCCAGAAATGGAAAATGACTTCTTATTCAAGGGACCAGGGCAGGGACAGGGGGTTAAAGAAGACGAGCAAGGGCCAGTGACCCAGGCTTATGGACCAGCAGCTTCTCACCAGTCATTCTGAGTGCGCTGGCAGGATCAGCTTACTCCTAACTTGAATCCAGCACAAGATTATTAATGAAGTGCCAAGTGCAGGGTCAAAATGGCAATAAATCCAGCAGGTCTTTGGTGCTGAGGCACACTTGGAGCCATGGGTCTGAACCCTTTTGTGCTTTCTTCAGGGAAGAAGGCAGCAAACAGGCTTGGAAAGTTTAGATAAAGGGGCTGGGCTGCCAAAGGGCTTAGCAGGAACAATGGGTAACTTCAAGTTGAAGCACAAATAGAGTGGATGGATGAAGTTTCTCACCTCCTGTGGAGGTGCAGTGGAGGCCCCACACGGCTGGTGTGACCCCAATACCCTCAATGTGATGTGTGGACAAGGAACAGAGGCAACAAGAGAGAGGCTGCCCCCTGTGACAGACAACAACCTGCTTCTCTGCAGGAGCAGCTCTCCCATCTCTGCACAGAGAATGGCAGCCGTGTGCCTGGGCAGTGCTGTCTGGACACTGGGGCACTGGGAGAGGACAGATGGGCTTGTTTTGTACCTTCACACTAAGGTACTGTTCTCCCCAGTTTTGCAACAGCTGGAGATAAACAACATTTCTACAAACCCAGAGCCTGCAAAGTGATGCCTCACTGGAGGAAAACCCCGAGGAGTCGGTGCCCCAGGACAGGTCTGGGGCTGGCATCCTCAGATGACTTCCCGTTACAGATTCCTTGGGCTCTGGCTATTTATAAATACCCCAGTTCAGACTGGAGTTCAAGAATGCACTAACATTTATAACTACAGAGCCAAGCCACCCTCTCAGGCATCTCGCTCATGGCAGGGAATTCAGAGAGGGGATCTACTTTGTGGGGATGGTCAGAATTTGCCCCCAAAATAATTTGTGACACCAATATGTTGGAGAATAAATTAGCCCCTGGAAGCACCTATTGGGCTGGGAGCTGTGGTAGAGCCAGGCTCTGGGGGAAGAACTGCAGGATCCAAAGAGAATCTAACCCAGTGTAGCAACCTAATGTGATGGTGGTTGGTAATGAGAGCTTCTACATGCCCAGGATCAAGAATCTCTTTGGTTGGAAGAGACTAAGATCATCAAGTCCAGCCTTGAGGTAATAGAATGAAAATGACTGGTGAGATACCAAAATGCACAATGATGCACCACACTCTGCATGAGAAGAGGTCACTAAAGAAGCTGCAAACCCTTAGACTTTGCAGGATGGGGCTGGATTGTTCCTGCAGTTGCAGAAACTCCATCACAAGAGCATGAAACATCCTTAGGAAGACCCACCAAGGTTCACACAGGCCACTCACCCCAACACAGTTTCCAAAGAGCTGCTGCTGCTTCCAAGAGCTTCAATTTTAGATTCTAACATGGAATCACAGAATTATTGAGGCTGGAAAAGACCTCTAAGGTCATCTAGCTCAGCCTGTGACCTGTCATCACCACAATCAGTTAGACCAGGGCACTAATGGCCACATCCAGTCTGTCCTTAAACACTTCCAGGGACGGGGACTCCACCGCCTCCCTGAGCAGTGCCTGATCACCTTTTCTGTGTGGAAGGGCTTCCTGACATCCAACCTAATCCTCCTCTGGAGGAGCTTCAGGATCAGCCCTCTCAGCCTGGCACTAGTTGCCTGGGAAAAGAGCCCGACCCCCACCTGTCTACAACTAGAGGCAGCGTTTTTGAAGGTTGAGCTCTGCATTAACTAGTAAGAACAGTTAACTAGTAATAGTAATTAACTAATAATAGAAGATGAAATAAAATCCAGCCCTTCGCAAACTGCAGCTCTAATTCTTGTCCTCTCTGCAAGGAAAAACACCCTCTGCTGAGCACGGCAGCCCCACGGCTGCCTGGGTGCCACCCCCTTCTCGGGGTCCGCTGTAGGAAAACAGCTGTGCAGTGGTGACTAACTACAGGGTTCTGCAATGCGCCATCTAGTGGCAAAGACGTGTATTCGACGGGAGATGCCGACGGGCACCCGGCTTGCTGCGTGCGCCAAGGGTGGATTTCCAAACGCATCTTCACTTCCCAGCTAAGCAGCACTGGGAGGGTGCAGAGGCTGGGAACACGCTGGGGTACGTCCCAAGGCATCTGCAGCACGGAAGCGCTCACAAAAGTAAGTAACTACTTGGCTGACTTGTGTCTACAGGCTGCCCAGGGAGGTTGTGGAGTCTCCTTCTCTGGAGACATTTAAGACCTGCCTGGGTATGTCCCTGTGCAACTTGGTCTAGGTGATCCTGCTCTGGTTGGGGGATAGGACTAGATGATCTTTCAAGGTCCTTCCAATCCCTAATGTTCTGTGATTCTGTGATATTATGAAAAAGGTCCTAAAGATGCTCCTACTAGCCTGGACTAGCATTTCATGGGGCATAAACTGAGTTCGGAGTTTTCTTTAGCATTAGGGAAAGAAAATGGCTATTTTCTGCTCATTTTTGTAAGAAAAATTATCAGCCAAGATGCTTTTCCTAAATTCTTTAATAACTGAAGTCTGTTTCCTGTTTGGAACAGGCTGCCTAGGGATGGGGTAGAATCATTGCTCCTGGAGTGCAGTGATCTACAATGAGTAAATGTGGCCCTGGGGGACATGATTTAGTGGATTTAGTGGCCCTGGGGGACATGATTTAGGGGTAATGTTGATGGTTGGACTTGATTATCTTGGAGTTCTCTTCCAACCTTAATGATTCAATGATTTTACAATTCTATTTCCCCCAAATGTTTCTCCATGTCCTCAGGGCTGCCAAACCCAGATGATCTTTCAAGGTTCCTTCCAGTCCCTAATGTTCTGTGTGAATCTGTGACTCTGTGAAACAACCTTCTCTGTGTCTGCACAGTGAAGAAGAGACACACAGGCTCCTCCCAGGAAAAGAGGGGACCCTATAGTGAGCTGGAAGGCTGAGAACACAATGGCCATGTGCAGGAGAACCTTGTGCAATGCAGCACCAGAACAATACAAGGGTCTTTCCCCCTTGGGTAGGTGATAAAAGAGGCAACCTTGTGTTTCTACCTCTGTACAGGTGTTGGTAGGGAAGAAGGAATTTCTGCAGCCAGTTCTGGTGGCCACCTTTGCCAAAGGCTCTGAAAAAGGGGGTGGATTGAGCTAAAAATTACAAAGTGTTGGACACCAGGTCTTACGCTGCGAAACGTCAGCATTCCAAGATGGAAAATTCCTTGCTTTCAATGTAGGAGAAGTTCACAGCTGCTAATAAGCAGCTATGAAAGTCTCCTTTGGAGCTACAAAGTCACTTTTGGGGGGCTTTTGTCATCTGGCAAAGGTAAAAGACAGATGATGCACACAATCTCATGTTAGTAATGAGGCATGGCATTTCATAGAATCATAGAAGCATCAAGGTTGGAAAAGGTCTTCAACATCATCAGGTGGAACCATCCACGCCACAACCCCCAACAACTAACCCATCTCCTGAAACACCCTGTGTGCCCATTTGTTGAACCCCTCCAGGGACAGTGCATCTACCCCTTCCCTGGCAGCCTGTTCCAAGGCCTCCCCACTCCTTCTGGGAAGTTTTTCCTAATATTCAATCTGAATGTCCTCTGGCACAACTTGACCCCATTTCCTCTTGTCTTATTGCTAGTCACCCCAGACAAGAGGCCAAACCCTGCCTCACTATACCCTCCCTTCAGGTAGTTGTAGAGAACAGTGAGGTCTCCCCTCAGCCTCCTCTAATTAAAAAGACCAACTGAAGTGAGACACAGGAGAAGTGCTGAAGTCTAGTCGGGTGACCCAGCTACACACCAAGTCCATCACAGTATCACAGTATTATCAAGGTTGGAAGAGACCTCATAGATCATCAAGTCCAACCTGTCACCACAGAGCTCGAGGCTAGACCATGGCACCAAGTGCCACGTCCAATCCTGCCTTGAACAGCTCCAGAGTTGGCGACTCCACCACCTCCCTGGGCAGGCCATTCCAGTGGCCAATGACTCTCTCGGTGAAGAACTTTCTCCATCAACCTTACCGTTTATTATCAGCTGGTGGAAACAGAAAACATGCCAGAAGCAGCTCGTTTCTTGCATCAGAGTTAAATTACTGAGCCTGTTACAGCCAAGCCAGACTGGTCCTCAGCTGCTTGCCAGAACATTTGACTGAAAGAGCTGTTCCACAGTGGGGGATGGTTTTGGGGAGATGCTTAAAGAACTTCCTAAGGGACTGTGCTCAGTCAACAAGAGGCCAAGGTGCTGCTGAATTCGGCATCCGGGTCCAAACAGCATCAAATTGATGATCTGAGTCCTTGAATGCCTGGACAAGGGTGGTTTTGCCTTTCTCCAGCCGGGTGGAGAGGAGCAGGGAATGGTGCGAGCAGGTGTTCCCCCTGCTGTAGTGACTGCATCAGCGCTACCTAAAGATTAAGTTCCCACCAGGAAAATCTGCCACGGAGGAGTGTGCTACAAAATCTTTGTGGCAACCCTCCTCAATCCAGTCCAGGGGCTTCAGAAGACGCCTTGCTATGGAAATGCTATGGTCAGCTCCTTCTTGGCTCACAGGCACTCTGCCCTAGTCCAAGCACCTACTGAGGAAGAGCTCTCTGTCCTTCAACAATGGCTTTTGCTGACTGGGCAGCCTCCGTAAGAACCAAACCAAAGGGAGAAGTGGTTCATTTTTTTGAGGAGGAGGCACCTCCCCTCGAGGCGTTTGCCATCAAGGTTTTCTTCCTAGAACTATCCTACAGCTCCAGTGGGAGTGGTGGGATTGAGAGAAGAGTCCATGTTGAAATGTGAGTGATCATGAACAGTGCCTTCACATCTTCACAGTCCATGAGACCGAACACAACAGCAACAGGCCTCCCTGAACCACGCTGCCTCCAGCCACACCTTCGGTATCCAGTGAGTGAGGCACCACAGCCACACAAACCCATCTTTGTGTTTCCTGCTGGCACCCCCCTTTCTGCCCACCAAACTCCCCCAAAATGAAGCTCAGATACATCTGCTCTGAATGCTTTTATTTCAGAGGAGCCAGCACCTAGTTAGTGGGACAGACCTACAGTTGACGGGGGGAAGGATGTGGCCGAGGAAAGACTCTGCCCGGGTGCTCAGGATCAAGGTCAGCGCTTGAGTGACGTATTGATCTTCACGACACTGTTGTGTCCCACAGAGTAGGTCACCTCGTCCTCGCTCACACCTGGAGGCAGGGTGATTTCCTTCATCATCTTCTCGTATTTATACTCCCTCCCATTTGTGATAGTGTGATCCTCCTCATGCTCTGCTAACACCCTCACTTTCCCATCTTTCACTGTGACACTGATTTCCTTGGGGTCAAAACCCTCCAGGTCCATCGAAGTCAGAAGGTTTTGGTCATGGCTGGAGTTCAAAGCCGGGTCAAGAGTTCTTTGCATCCTGGAATAAATATAAGAGGACAGTCTTTCAGCCCAATTCACAGAGAAATGGGTGGACGGCCTCAAGGACAAGAGAAGTGAATAGGACACTACTGGATCCATCTTCATACCGATGTGCAACATCTTGGGTGGCACCTGCACCATCCCACCTGCATGCCATAGCAATCAGGAATATTCCAGTGTCCCCTCTGGAAAGGGGGAACTATGGAGCTGAAAAGTTCTTTCACCTAACAAGGAGAAACAAGGCCATGTCTGTCCAGTCCCCTGCCAATGAATTCAATTGTAAATGGCCATTTATCTTCCATCCTGCTTCTCTGTTTCACCTTTGCTCCTGATGAGAATCATAGAATGTATTGGGTTGGAAAGGGCCTCCAAAGGTCATCTAGTCCAATGCCCGTACATTAACCAGGGCCATCACTCTGCAGACTAGATTGCCCAGACCCCCATCCAGGCTGACCCTGAATGTCTCCAGGGTTGGGGCCTCCACCACCTCTCTAGGCAGCCTGTTCTGGGGATCCACTACCCTGAGATTAAAACACTTTCCCCTGGTACCAGATCTCCCTTCACCCTGCCTGAAAGGGTGCTGATGCCCACGGCAGGAGCAGGCCAGGATCTCTTACCTGCTCATCTCCTGCTGCAGACTCAGCTCTGTGCTGAGGACCCCTCTCTCACAGGGGCAGAGTTCGCATTGGCAGAGGTAGCTGTGCTGTGGGGCTGGGCTGCCTGTGTGGGACGCAGGCAGGTCCTCCTGAAACTGGTCCAGGTGCCTCTCCATGAGCCTCAGCTGCCTCTGCATCTCGCATTCCACCAGCCTCAAGGTCTGCTTGGCTTCTTCCCAATGGTTGCGCTGAGACATCGTCACCCTGCAAAGCTCATCAGGGCACAGGTGCCACCGTAGCAGCCTGCACCCACGGTGGAGAGGGAATTGCACCAAGAGATGAGCTGCAGGTGCTCTGGCAACTTCCAGGAGGAACCTTATGACCTCATGGGTCTGCTGACACATCACGGTTCCATAGTTGCCATGGGAAGTGCAGCCCAGCAACATGCACAGGCACCTCCCACCACTGCAGCTCCCACCTATGGCCTCTCTTGGTCCAGAGGGATGTGCTGGAGGGGCTTGGAGCATGGTGGGGGGATGTGTTCGATGGCTGGGCAATGGAGCCTCGGGCCACCAGGAGCATGACTTGAGTGTTTTCGTGCGCAGTGCTGCTACAGCAAGGCTGTCTGCTCTATCTTATCTCTCCTCCTTGGCTGGTATGTGATTCTGTCACAGAAAAAAAACACTGAATGCAGCTCTGGGCAACGTGGTTCAGTGGGAATTGTCCCTGCCCATTGCAGGGAGGCTGGAACTGGAGGTCCCTTGCGACCCAAACCATTCTATGATATTTATTAGCTTTACCCAACAGCCCAAGTAACCCCAGACAAGACAACATCCCCTGCAGCCTCCAAGGAGGCAGAGCAGGCTGCTCTTGCAGAACTGCCTGATGGCTGCTTAGAGAGAGCTGGACCTGCTGGTGGCCAAGTGGGGAGTATGACAGGAGACCTCAAGAACAATGAAGGGGAGCGGATCATACCTCAGGCTGCACAAAAACATGTGAGGCTTCATGTTGGACATCACTAACACTCAAACATTGGTTTATCATGTGCAAGGATCGTAGAAGAAGTTCAAGAACATATGAAGGAATAAATTAAAATATTCAAATAACTTCAAATTCCTAATTACAGTTACAGGTACCAGTAAAGAAAAGCTGCTGTTATAAGCCAAGTTCTTAGTCCATACTTTAAAAACTTCTTAACAACCCCTAATTCCCAGCAATGACACCATAAGCTTCGATCCCATCGCCTCTGATGAGAACTTCAGCCCAAGACATGAACCGAATCCTTCTGGTCTGGCCTGAGACACAAAAGCTGATCCCAGCTCTGCAGCACCGACACCTCCTGTCTCTCAGGCATCTGCACACTGCCGAGCTGGGTGCTGTGGGATTCTCCCAAGGTGAAATATGAGTTTGACTTTCCAGTAAATCAAGAGGCAGCTTATGTTAGACTGAATGGCAGCTTCATCCAGGAAAACAAATGCCTTGTGCGTTACTGCTCACGAAAGGCTAACGGCTTTCAGTCTGAGGACAAATCTTTAATTTAAAAGCTAAATTCCAAGGCTGCCAACGTGTGAAGGGTCCCTGCTTTATGAAGTCTGGATCCCTTTCTGATGGCAGTGCTTTGTCTTTAACACTCTGACGCTCTCCAGCCTCTTTCCACATGAAACAGGCTGCCAGGAGGTCTCTCCTGTAGGGTAAGAGCCCAAATCCTTTATCTCATGAGGTAAGTTTTGTTTGCCAAGTCCCACCTGAGGACACGAGAGCAGAACACTTGAACTGAGCATCGAGTTGTGCCAAATAAACTCAGGGGCCCTCACCCCACACCCAGTGTGGGGTCAGTAGGTGTCTGTGGACACAAAACAGTTCAGCAGAGGTTTTCTGAGCCGCTGCACTCCTCTGCCCCTTTTGCCACTCCACCATCACAGGTGAAGCACAGCATGCAGCACCGATCCTGGCATGCGGTGGCCTTCCTTTGGGAACACCATGAGCTTTTCCTTCTCTTATAGATCATCTTTCAAAGTCCCTTCCGATCCCTAATGTTCTGTGATTCTGTAACAAGAAGAAATGGCCTCCAGTTGTGCCAGGGGAGGTTTCGATTGGGCACTAGGAAAAATGTCATCCCTGACAGAGTGGTCAGGGGTTGGAACCGGCTGCCAAGTGACAGGGTGGAGTGGCTATCCCTGGAGGTGTTCAAAAATCAAGTAGATGTGGCCTCAGGAACAGGGTTGAATGGGCAGAGTGGGGTTGGTTTGATGGTTGGACTTGATGGTCTGGGAGGTCTCTTCCACCCTGAGTGATTCTGTGATAGTGACACCTCCAGGAAATTCACAGATTCACAGAACATTAGAGATTGGACAGGACCTTGAAAGATCATGTAGTCCAATCCCCCTACTAGAGCAGGATCACCTAGACCAAGTCACACAGGAACCCTGCAGTGGGATGAGCTGCCATGTGAGTGAGTGTCCTCTGTGGAACACATTAACCCAGGGGCATGGCCACACCAGCTGCTTATCTTCACTCAGGCTTTCAAACAGTGTTTAAAAACCACAAAACCCTACCCACAGCTAGGATTTTTTGTAATGCTCTGAAAACTGGGCTGCAGTTTTGAAGCCAAAAGGAAATGCACAGCTCTGAAAGTAGTGTGCAGCCTCACTTCTCTTTACTGCAGCCCCTGAGCAGGACTCGTGTGCTGGCAATCTGCTTTTGTCAAGGCCCTACTGCTGGTTCTAGCTAAAACCTTCACGCTCCAAACCTTTGCTCTTCCCTGTGCCAATCAGTCCCTTTGTGCTTACAGGAGGAGTTTGGGTGGCTGGGCTAGACAGCTCAAAAGTGACTTCTCATCATATGCTTTCTGATCTCTCCATAAAGACCTACATGGTGACAATCCTTACTGTGACCTCCCGAGGGCTGGCAGAAGTGTCCTCTGCTTTGGCTGTGACAAGTGGCTCTCTGTGTTCTCTGCACTTGAAAACAGCTTGGGAAGGTGGCTGCTGCCTCTCCCCAGCACTCAGCACTGTTTGCAGATCACAGGGCTGAGTGCTGCAGACTCAGTTTCAGCATTCTCAGCCATGCGCCATCACTTCCAGTAGTGACCCCACAGAGTTCACTGTCTGTGGATGTCATTTTCAGAAAAGAACCTCAGAACCATTCCAAAGAGAATCACAGAACGTTAGGGATTTGAAGGAACCTCGAAAGATCATCCAGAACAGTCCCCCCACCCCAGCAGGATCCCCTACATCAAGTCACACAGCAACATGTCCAGGTGGGTTTTAAATGTCTCCAGAGATGGAGACTCCACAACCCCCAGGGCAGCCCCTTCCAGTGCTCACTCACCCTCACTGGGAAGAAATTCCTTTTCTTATTGATGTGGAACCTCCTCTGTTCCAGCTCACACAAACTGCCCCTTGTCCTATGGCTGCATACCCCTGAGCAGAGCCTGGCTCCAACCTCCTGACACCTGCCCTTTCCATATTTATCAACATTCCTTGGGTCACCCCTCAATCTCTGTTTCTCCAAGCTCAAGAGACCCAGCTCCCTCAGCCTTTCCTCATCAGGGAGATGTTCCGCTCCCTTCATCATCTTTGTGGCTCTGCACTGGACTCTCTCCAGCAGCTCTGTGTCCTTCTGGATGGCAGCACTGGGTTGTTTTTCAGGCTTTCACCGCCTCTGGGTGCTGGTGTTATAGTGAAACCCATGTTTTAATGGTCCATTGAATTGGTGGTTTAATGGTTCAAAAGAGGTCAGATCCCATGTCAGCCAGGTACATCAGCAAATGGTAACTCAGCAAATAGGAACAGTAGAGATCCCAGGATTCCTGATGTCACCTCCTCTTACACCGGTGACAGTTGTTTGTAACTTAAACAATTCAGCGCTCACTCAAACTCCTTCAGCCCTGCTGAGCATCAGGCCCACTGTTGAGTGGGCATCAGCTCACCGAGTCTTCCTTAAGCCTCTTGGTGACACTGGGCTATGGGCTGCTCCCCCCATCACAGTGCTTAGTGTGCTGAAGTACCCAGTGACAAGAGCCTGCTTGGTGCCTTGTGAGAGAAATGGTGGCCAAGGACTCCAACAGGAGAGGATTTCACCTTTCTTCAAACAGCAGGGCTAGAGGAAGGTGAAGAGTGAAGGTCCAAATCCCCAGATTCTTCCAACCTACCCATTGGCTGGAGTGAGGGCAGTCCCTCAGCTGTGTCCTGACATCACCAGACAAGGACAACACACAAGCTCTCTTGCCTTGAGGTCAACCTCCTGAAGGCAAGTACTTTGTCTTAAGGCAGAACCATAAACAGCGACTTTCTGGAGCTATTGTGTCTCCATCAGAGACCTCCATCCACTCCTTCAGAGCAATGAGGGAGACCCATGGCACCTCCAAGTTAAGAGAGCTAAGTGTGTTGCAGGCGGGGCTGCTAAGAAGGCATCTATTCAGCAAAGGTGGCAAGAGAGACCACCAGCTCTTGCCTTTAGCACATTTATCAAGGGAGGATGGGGGTGGAAAGGGACCTATTCCAGGGCAGCATCATGCTGGTCCACCTCCAACTGCTCCACATCTGGAGCTGGTTAACTGTAGAGGCAGCACAGGGACCAGTGAAGTAGATGGGAAATGGAGCCACTTCAGGGTGAAACAGCTTCTTCAAAAGTCCTGCTACTTTTTCAGCAATTCTGCAAATACCCAGCTCTGTAACAAAGGGTTGGGCTCCTGACTCATGAGGAGCTGTTTAATTTGTCGAAGCAGCTCACTCCTGAGGCAAGCTGATCTGCCATGCGTGAAACAAGCATTTCTTGATGGGCTGCTTCCCACAGCCAGAGCCACATCCACTCCTCCCCTTCCTCCCCAGATCTCTGTTACTGACGTGCTGTCCTGGCCTTGACCGCTCCTTAGGTGGGAGTGGGCTGGATGGCCAAGCCAGGGCGTGAGAATCATGCTGGGAAACATCACCCACCATGAGTAATGCTGCCAGTGCCTCTGGGATGTATCAGGAAGATCTTCGTGCCGCAGGAAGCTGAGCTGCTCTGTAATTATCTCCTGAGAGCTGTGGGACAGCTCGCCTGCCCTTCTGGGCATGGGAGGGTAATTATGGGCAGACACTGGTGCAGAAATCAACCACATGCAGGTGACTTGGCCAACACCACTACTGTGTGCCTGGTGACTTCTGAGGCACAGGGAGGTGGCACCTATGTAGTCGTAGCTCTGCCTAGCTGTCCCTGACTGCAAAGGGGCCCTCAGCACGGCTGAGAAGGCGTGTGAATGGATGGGCACTGCTTCGAGCACAGGTCAGCTCTATCCCGAAGGTGTGCTGCTGGTCATTTCAAGGCTTGGGGCAGACCCAGGCTGTCAGGCTCCTGCTCAGCCTCCTGCTCTGCAGAGTGATGCTGATTTTCCATACGTAGAATTAGCCACTGGGGATGGCATTTCTGGGTTCCCAACACACTGTTAATGTAAATACCATGATCCTTTGGCATCCTCTTTGTTTGGAGAGTAGTTTAGGAGAACGGGACCTGGGGGTCCTGGTGGACAGCAGGATGACCACGAGCCAGCAGTGTGCTCTTGTGGCCAAGAGAGCCAACAGCATCCTGGGGTGGATCAGAAGTGGGGTGGTTAGCAGATGAAGAGAGGTTCTTCTCCCCCTCTACTCTGCCCTCGTGAGACCACATCTGGAGTATTGTGTCCAGTTCTGGGCTTCTCAGTACAAGAGGGATGTGGAGCTGCTGGAGGGAGTCCAGTGTAGGGCAATGAGGATGATGAAGGAGGTGGAGCACCTCCCTTATGAGGAGAGGCTGAGGGAGCTGGGTCTCTTGAGCTTGGGAAGAGGAGACTGAGGGGTGACCTCATTAATGTCTAAAATATTTGAAGGGTGAGTGTCAGAAGGATGGAGCCAGGCTCTTCTCAGTGTCATGTAGTGATAGGATATGGGGCAATGGGTGTAAACTAGAACATAGGAGGTTCCACATAAATGTGAGAAGGAGCTTCTTCCTGGTGAGGGTGACAGAGCACTGGAACAGGCTGCCCAGGGAGGTTGTGGAGTCTCCTTCACTGGAGAAATTTAAGACCCACTTGGATGCGTTCCTGTGTGACTTAGTCTAGGTGATCCTGCTGTGGCAGGGGGATTGGACTAGAGGATCTTTCGAGGTCCCTTCCAATCCCTAATGATCCTATGATTCTGTGATTCACCAACAATAACCTCCATAGGGAAAGATGTTGCATCAATAGCTGCTTTTTGTGTCTTTCCTCAAGGAATTCCTTCTGCACTTGAAGCTCATAATGGAGTAAATGGAGATTGGAGCAAGTGGAGAATTCAAATTCAAACGATCTGTTGAATATTTTACACTGACTCACTTCTCATTCTGCTGCTAAGAAAACTGATGCTTAGTCAGCTCTAAAAGGGTTGTCTCTGTTTTCCTAGAGCTGTCCTTTCACATCATGCTCCCTGCCCCATCCTGGGTTCACTTCTGCTCTGCCAGATGAGGATGTCAGAGCAGGGACACATTTTCTTACACCTACATGAGTAAATGTTCTTCTCCCTAACAAAGTCTGATCTAAACAGAGCAGGTAGAAAAATACGAGCGTTACCCTTCCCTTTTATAGCAAACAAGTTAATTAATTGCCGACTTGCTCATGGTATTATTCACTCTTGCTCTGCATGCCCAAACACAATTAAAGGACACTATGGTACCAGCAGTGCTGCTGAAGATGCTTGATCCCATCTGTAAACAGGATCTTGGCTGTGACAACCTGCAGTACCTTGTCTTCTGAATCTCATAAGTCAAAGTTTATTATTTCAAATCTCCTTTCATTCCAAATTGGAGCATAATGACCCCTGCTCTGCTCAGGGGCATCCAATGATAGAGCAAGGGTCAATGGGTGTGAGCTAGAACAGAAAAGGTTCCACATCAATCTGAGAAGGAACTTCTTCATGGTGATGGTGACAGAGCACTGGAAGGGGCTGCCCAGGAAGACTGTGGAGTCTCCATCGTAGCAGACGTTTAAAACCTCCCTGGACACATTCCTGTGCAACTTGATCTAGGTGATCCTGCTGTGTCAGGGGGATTGGACTGGATGATCTTTCGAGGTCTCTTCCAATCCCTAACACTCTGTGATTCTGTGATTATTGAAATCGCAGCATGGGCAAGGCTGGAGTCCATGGAAGCAAAGATCTCAGCTAAGAACCTAGCGAAGATGCCTTCAGGCAAGTGCTAGCAAATAGTCTGGTCAGACCTTTCCTACACACGCAAGTCAGGACTTCAGCACTAGCGTGGACAGAACCTTAGTGTCAAGTACTAGGGGTTGGTTCTGGGAGTGGCTCACAGCTCCCTGCAGATGCCCTGATTTAAAATGAGCTCTGAGACATTTCCTGATGCTTCATTTATGGGAATGAACACGGACTACAGTTTTGCACGGCAGGTTTTGGGAAATGCCCAGGCTGGCAGGTGGTGATGACTCTCTTACAGGTGCCTGTGCTGCAAAATTTCTACAGCTCACTGTAGAGGTTTCCTAGCAACTTCCTTCCATGGTCTTTGTGCTCAGATTTGTTTTGAAATGTGGGCCATCATAAAACAGTATTTCTGCCTATTAAAACAAGTTTGGTTCTTTTAAGCTGGCAATGCAAGCACTGAATAGCAGCAGCGTCTGATTTATATCCTTTTAAGCTACTCCCTCCAAAACAAACACATCCCGAACCAACGTAGGTGGGTTCCTTGCCTTTGTTTTTCTCACTGCCCAGATCACCAGCTCATTGCTCTAACTGCTGAGCAATAGGAAGATTCCAAATCTATATGTTTAAAAAAACATACATGGGCAATGTTTTCTCTGGTCTCTGCATCTAACCGGTTCTTGCTGAGCTCCTCTGGCATATCCAAAACCAACAGATGTTGATCACGTGCTCTGGACAACTCTTCCAAACATGTGAGAGACATCACAGTCTTCAGCCAAAAATGCTCTTAAAACCGAGAAAATTCAAAGCAGCTGAATGGTGCTAACCTTCATGTGCAAACATCTGTGACCAGTTTAAAATGGGCCACAGGTCTTAGGTCTTTGCATTCACTGAGAGCACCCAGGTTTGGAAAGGTTAAGGCATTTACTTAGTGTTTTGTGCTGGCTCAGAGAGTCAGCTTGAAATGACACTTGTAACTGGAAAGGACGTGAGGGAGGAGCTGGGTGAGCGGAGAAAACCTGAAAGGGTTTGTAAGGGTTTGTAGGAGAGGAAACTAGGCTGCCTCCATCAACTTGTGTAGCCCTGAGACATTATTTATTACGGAAGCCATTCAACACACAAATACATATTTATTCAAAGATAGCAGAGGGGAAGAAATCACTCCTCCCCCCCTCCGCATATAGCAACTGAGAAGTGAATGCCAAGTGCTGGTGTTTTCCTTGGCACCTGTCAGCTCTCACTCAGAGAGAGCTTAGAGCAACTGAAGTGCAGGAGGAAATGTGGAATCAAGTACCTGCAAAGCAGCCTCCATCCTGTCCTCAGTAGGATCCAACCCTGCCTGAGGCTGAACAAACCCCATATTCATGGGATTGGCATCTCATCTGGGCACAGCTCAGAAATAAACCCAGCCCTTTCAAAACACCCCGTGTGAACCCTCTCTTCCCAGGCTTGGCTGTCACCAAGACTTCTTTAACCCAGCATCAGACCCTTCCATCAGAGGTTAGTTGCACTTACCCCCGTGTGAGTTGGGGATTGGCCAGCTCCTGCCATTGGCCACAATCCACTGCTATAAACCACTGGGCTTCTTGCTCAGCACCAGTGGTGGCACCCACATGACTGTGTCAGCTGCTGGCATTGGATGCTGAGATCAGGGCAAACTTCTAGAGCAGTTCAGGCCATGGATTGCTACCCAAATCCGTCTGTTCTGGCTGAGAGTTATTCCCACCACCTTTACATGTGGGTGGGATGAAGAGATACTGAACAAATTAGCACAGCACCGAGCAATTTGATGCCTTCCTCTCAGAAAGTCAAGACTGCTTGAAGATGCAAGTTACTATTGCATCTTCAGTCCACCAGCCAGCGCAGGAGACAGGAGCTCTTCTGGCTGACAGTGTCAATTGTTTGTAAAGTGTTATTGCACTGCTGACATTTGAAAAGCAATTTAATTTCTCTCCCATGACAGTCACTTCAAATACTCTGGAAACAACTTGTACGAAACAGCGCTGACAGCCACACTACGTGTCTTTTCTGATGCGTCCAGGCTGGGTTTCAGGACAGCCTGCGCTGTAAGGGCTGTGAGGTGAACAATGCAGCAAATACACCTCCTTCACCAACCCCAACCCTCCTGGAAATGTGGGAGGGTGGTGCAGGAGGGTTCACCCCACAGCTCAGACTATGCCACAGCATGGCTGGTGATTAAACGGCTGAAGGAGCCCCTCACACAGGGCTGCTGTGCTGGCGGGGCTGTGAGCTGCAGCACCAGGGGTTAACTCTGCTGCCTGCCTCCACACATCTGCATAATACCTCGTGTTTGGCAGCTCATTTGCATAATTTAAAATGACTCTTTTGTCTCTGAAATAAAATCTAAACCATAACTCCAAAAATAAGTCGTAGATATTAACATTTCATACAGCAGAGAGGCTCGGGTAAGTTGATCTGCCTGAACTCGTTGATTGAGGTTGTAAAAATAATCTGAACAGAGCGGTGCTGTTTTTCATTGCAGTCTTTTTCTTTCCCAGTGCCATTTTGACTACTCCAAGTCAGGACTAATCTGCTCACCCACCCCACACAAAGCGGCTGAAACTCACCCACACAGGCTTTGATTATTGGGAGGGCTCAGAAGCTCCAGCCCTCACGAAGGGTGTCCAGCCCACCCCCATCATTAAAGTGGAGAAACAATGACAGCAAATGGAGATGGAATTGGTCATCTGGGCTTAACCCTAGACTGTAGATGTGCACCCAGAGTTGTCCCACCGCCCACCGCCATGAGAAGGTTGGACACCTAGGCTTCCTCAGCTGAACCGCAGTCTCAGTTGCACTGACTTCTGTAACTTACTCTCCACTGACTGGAGTGCAAGATTGGACGCCTACACTCAGGAATCTGGCCACTGCTGCAAGTTCAGATGACAAGGCTGAACACCATACCTCTCAGCTCTTCTCATCCTCATACCCGGAGACAGATCAAAATCACAGTGCCTCCTACTCACAGGGACATGTTTCAGTGTAGGGGAAGGGGCTGTTAGCCTGAACTGGCACTTCAGTGTGTTGCAAATCATAGCTTATCAGAGCAGCGAAACAAATCCAAGGAAATAGGAAGCCAAAGGGATAAGACAGGCACTGGACAGCAAAGTGACCTGTTTCTGCAATAAAGATGTCCCAAAGCAATGCACTCACTCTTGACTTCACAACCCCAAAAGCTGGGTGGTACCAGAAGACACTTCCCACTTGGTGCCAGCTCCCCTGGCAGGGTGCCTGGCCGCAGCTCTGCCCACAGACACAGCCAAGGGGCAAGACTCACCTCCTCTTGCCCTGCCAGCTGGGAGGCACCACAACAGGGAAAGATTCAGGCAAATCTAGCTGGGTCTCTTGTACAAGCTGTATGGGGAAAAGGACAAGTGTAGGTAGATAACCTGGAGTGAACACATCGGTCAAATGTTAACAAGTCTCTCCCTGGCACGTTTAGTTCAGTTGTGCTTTTGCCCAGGGCTCATAACCCAAACTAGGTGAACTTTTGAGTTCCTTGCAGGTGATAATACACTGACTGCCCTTCTCCAGACTCCAGTGGCAGTACAGTTTGCAATCAAGGGTTTCAAAGATGATTTACAGACACATAGATCATGAGGGGTTGAAGGGACCTCCAGGGGTAATCAAGTCACAGAATCACAGAACATTAGGGATTGGAAGGGACCTCGGAAGATCACCTAGTCCAATCCCCCTGCCAGAGCAGGATCATCTAGAATAAAAGGGATTGGAAGGGATCTTGAAAGATATCTAGTCTAATCCCTCCACCGTAGCAGGATTGCCTAGATCAAGTCGCACAGGAACATATCCAGGTGGGTTTTAAACATCTCCAGAGTCCTGCTGCTGCAAGGAACTCCTAGTACAAAGTGAGTTAGCAAATGTTCCTGTTGCTTTTTACCACACAGATTTAGACAAACTGCACAGAAGTCAGTTTGACTTCTCCTGAACAACATGATAGAAACGATCCTTACGCAGCCACCAGCTGGTGCAATGAGTTCCCAAGGCTGAACTAAGTCAGGTGGTGGAGGACACCAACATTCTGCGAGAAGTATCAGAAAGAACAACTCCCCATCTTGAGCAGGATCATAAAACCTAAGACAGGTTACACAGAAATGCATCCAGATGGGTCTTTAAACTATCCAGAGAAAGAGACCCCACAACCTCCCTGGGTAGCCTGCTCCAGTGCTCTGTAACCCTTACAGTAAAGAATTTTTTTCTCATACTGAGGTGGAACTTCCTGTGCTCCAGCTGACACCCACTGCCCCTTGTCCTATCACAGGGTGCAAGTGAAAAGAGATTGCCTCTTTCTTCTTGACACACAGTCTTCATGTGTTTATAGACAGTGATGAAGACCCCCCATAACCTACTCCTCTCCAAGCTGAAAAGTTCCAGATCTCTCAATCTCTCCTCATAAGGCCGGTGCTCCAGTCACCTAATCATCCTCATGGCCCTCTGTTAAACTCTCTCAATCAAGTCTTTATCCCTCTTGAACCAGGGAGCCCAGAACTGGACACAATATTCCAGATGTGGCCTCACTAAGGCAGAGTAGAGAGGGAGAAGACCCTCCCTTGCTCTGCTGGACACACTCTTCTTGATCCATCGCATCCATTGACCTTCTTGGCCACAAAAGCACAGTGCTGTTCCATGGATTAAGTGCTGCTGTAGGGCCATTCTTTACTATCTTCAACCTTTGCATAGCTAAACCTTTAACTTGACACTTCTGTTAAACACCAGACCAAGGCAGATATCAAACAATTCAGCCCAAATCATTAAACTTTAATAAATTTACAAACAACCCAGTTCACTTCAGTTTACAGCCACAGGCAATATTTACTGCCACTGAAACTACCTGTATGTTCAGCTAGTCGCAGGTAGGAAGGGCTGTATTTCCAAATCTGCCTGCACTGTCATGTTAATTACCTGTATATCTCAAAAATGCACCGACACATGTGCGGGCACACACGACAGATGAGTGTCAAAATAGCTGTTACAACACAACATTCATCCATCAGTTAACTGGGTCCCTTTCCTTTTACAAAGTTGTTTTTTGGAAAAACAACTTTGGAAAAAGATTACAGATAAGGCTGGTGAAGGGACTGGAGGGAAAGTCTGATGATAAAAGGCTGAGGGAGCTAGGGGTGTTTAGCCTGGAGAAGATGAGACTCAGGGGGAACCTTATCCCTCTCTACAACTCCCTGAAGGGAGGTTGTAGTCAGGTGGGGGACATCATCTTCTCCCAGGCAGCAAGCAACAGGATGAGAGGGCAGGGCACGAAGCTCCCAGGGAGGGTCAGGTTGGATGTTAGGAAGCCCTTCCTCACAGAAACAGTGATCAGACACTGGAATGGGCTGCCATGGTGGAGTCCTCATCCCTGGAGGTGTTTAAGGACAGAGTGGCATGGCCCTTAGTGCCCTGGTCTAGCTGATTGTGATGATGGTAGGTCATGGGCCGGGCTGGATGATATTAGAGGTCTTTTCCAGCCTCAATAATTCTGTGATTCTGTGATTTACTCATATTTTCTTTCTTCCATCAGTTCTGCTGAAGCTAAATGACAGCTGAAGAAGCAGTTCCCAACACAGTTCCCATCTACGGCATCTCCTATTGTCCACTGTCCCCACCACACTTTTCTCCCTTTCAGCACTCAAGCTCCATCAATGTAAGAACTCTAAAACTTTCTTTTATGAGATTCCCTTCTCTTCACACGAAGTCAGCATCTATTTTTTTAATCACTTAATGTGATCATAGGATGTTAGGGGTTGGAAGGGACCCAAAGAGATCATCGAGTCCAACCCCCCAGTGATGACCCACTGTTACTGACTTGGGAATGTGCTAGAGGGACGTGGAGGAAGAGTTATAAACCAGCCGTCGTGCTCTACATAAACGCCTTTAGTCATTTAAGGAAGGAAAAACAAAGAAGCAAAAACCTCCCAAAAGTTTTAGCAGAATGGTGAGATTTTTTCTGAAAGCAAAACTCATTATTTAAAGGGGATTTGGTGGTCAAAGATGTGGGAATTTTCTCACTCCTGGTCTGACCTGGACAGGCTGGAGAGTTGGGCAGGAAGAAGTTTAATGAACTATAACAAGGGTAAGTGTAGAGTCTGGCATCTGGGCAAGAACAACCCCAGGTACCAGGTTGGGGACTGACCTGCTGGAAAGCAGCATAGGAGAAACGGATTGGGGTGGATTAGAAGAGGGGTGGTTAGTAGATTGGGAGAGGTCCTCTACTCTGCCCTGCTGAGAATACTTCTGGAACATTGGGCCCCTCAGTTCCAGAAGGACACAGAATTGTCTGAGACAGTCCAGTGCAGAGCCACAAAGATGATGAAGGGAGAGGAACATCTCCCTGATGAGGAAAGGCTGAGGGAGCTGGGTCTCTTGGAGCTTGGAAAAAAGGAGACTGAGGGGTGACCTCACTGATGTTTATAACTATGGAAAGAGCAAGTGTCAGGAGGATGGAGCCAGGCCCTGCTCAGTGGCATGCAACGATAGGACATGGGGCAATGGGTGTGAGCTGGAACATGGGAGGTTCCACGTAAATATGAGAAGAAACTTCTTTCCAGAGAGTGTGACAGAGCACTGGAACAGGTTGTCCATGGAGGTTGTAGATGCTTCTTCTCTGGAGATATTTAAAACTCACCTGGACTTGTTCCTGTGTGACTTGATCTAGGTGATCCTGCTCTGTCAGGGAGATTGAACTAGATGATCTTTTGAAGTCCCTTCCAGTCCCTAATGTTCTGTGATTCTGTGATTCTGTGCTGCGTCTGAAATAGAGCCTGCACGCCCCTGCCAGGAGCCTCTGCGTGCTGAGACATGGAAGAGCTGCATCAGAGGGGATGGTGAATCCGCAGCTCTGAGTACAGTCATTCTGCACAGGCCAAGCTTCTCCTCAACAGCCACTATTTATGGCTTTTCAGATGACACAGCTTCTGGTTTGCTTGAAATGCCAGCTGGAAATGGACGCTGGCTCCGAGCTGATCTGGGACACACAGATTTCTCTCTGTGTGCCCATGTTATCAGTCAAATCAGCAGCTGGGACTTGAAACTCATCTTCCTCTTACCACCCTCCAGTTCACACGTTGTGGAGCAGCCTGAGAGCACACAGCTTGGGCTGCTCAAGGGTGAACTCAAAAGGGAATCCTGCACCCCTGAAAATGTGTTTTTTTAATGATAATCATTTTTCAAGTGGACTTAAAAGCAAATGCAAAAATTATGTCCTCTTTTATTCTCTGGGGCAGCTGGCTGCTTGATGGCAGTGGAAGAGGGGCTAGAAAGAAGGCCACCACACAGAAAGGTAAATCCTGGCCCTGTTGGAGTCCATGGAGTAATTAACTTGCTTTTGCCCTTTCCCTGCCAGAAAAAAATTTACTCTGCCCTGCATGTGAAGGTAGTACATGAATCACACAGCACTGGGGCTGTGAGCACAGCTCACCCTCACCATTTATAATGGCAGTTTTTTTTCAAAACTGCCACTGCTGAAGGTAAATATGGTTAAGGCAAGAGTAACTAACCCAATCAGCTGGAACTAACATGGAAATAAAACTCCTTTTTTCTCCCAGTTAATCATCCAGACTCTCCTGGCAGCCTTGCAGACAAAAGAACAGGGGAAGGCAATTCCATAGAGAACCCAGGCAACTTGCTAAGGCCTCATGCCCAGCTTTTAGGTGTCTTTCTGTACCAGGAGCTCGCAGGCAGTTGCTCTGATGTAAATGGGCACAGCTCTGCGTCTGGGATAGGACTTTTTTTAGGGCTGCCTGCACAGGACACCTGCCCAGATGACACAGCCAACACAAAGTCTCAGAGATGCACCCACCACACATATTGTACATGTGAGCTCTGCCCAAACTGCCTCTCCACAGCCTCTGATCCAGGATGTTCAGCCCCTGCACAGAGCCCAGGATGCATGGTGAACTCCTCTTGTCAAGCTCAGCGGCATTTGTCAGCGGACAAGTTTGGTCTGCACATACAAAAGCCCTCATGTAAACTTTGTGGCTGGACCTTGACAAGGAGAGATGTTCTGGATGCCAACAGAAGGAAGACATGTTCAGAAATGTTTCTGTGGAAGCTGGAAGAGAAGGACGTGAATAAAGGACCACAACAAGGGTGAGAGGCAATGAGGAGTAACATAACAAAATCGCAGTCTGCCAGATGCTGCTGGATCTCAGAGGTCTTTGTTAGGTTAATTGATCCAAACATCAGAGAGGGGCAGGTGAACCAATTAAAACTGCAGTCAAGGGAAAGACTGCAGCAGAGCTCAACCTTCTTTAGTCGCTAGAGAACCCTCAGGGCAAGGAGAAAGTGTATGTGCACTACTAGACACTGAAGAACCCACTGTCAGAAAAAAATCCGTGGTAAACAAGTTTTCATCAGCTCTGAGCATTACTGAGCTACCTGCTCTTTTGTGCCTGAAGCAATATCTCTTAAGGACCAGCATCATTTGTGCACAAGACAAATGTTTTTCTGTTCCAGCGACCTCTCTCACCTGACAGCCCGGATCAAGCCAGAAAACAGGAGATTATAAACTCTTAGTACCTGGCATCAAGATGAAGTTTCAGCTGTCATAAATAAGCAATGTATATAAAAAAAAAACAGGCTGTGACACCCTGGGACATGAGCACAACAGCCTAGGACAGAAGAGAGCAAATGGCTGGCAGCACAGTCCCCTTCATCTGGAATTGTCTGATTTCTCTTGTTAACTTGCACACTGTGCAGGTACTTGGGTTGCAGAACAGATGGATGAGGTTTAAAAGCCTGATGTTCCCAGCCCAGGACAAACTGCTCTTACATGAAACCTAGAGAGGCACAGCAAGAGGTAGTTAGAGTTCTGCTTTGCTTCAGTTTGTGGCACAGAGGTGCTGGAAACCATAGAATCATAGAATCATCAAGGTTGGAAAAGCCCTTCAAGATGATCAAGTCCAACCATCTGCCCTACAACCTCAGCCACTAACCCATTTCCTCAAACATCGTGACTGCCCATTTGTTGAACCCCTCCACAGATAGTTCCTCCACACTCTCCCAGAGCAGCCTGTTCCAAGCCCTCACAATTCTTTTTGTGAACAAGTTTTTCCTGAGATCTAGTCTGAACCTCCTCTGGTGCAACTTGACCCCATTTTCTCTTGTCCTATCCTAGTCTCTAAGGAGAACAGGCCAACCTCTGCCTCACTCCAACCTCCCTTCAGGTAGTTGTAGAGAGAAGTGAGGTCTCCCGTCAGCCTCCTCTTCTGGCTGAACAGCCCCAGCTCCCTCAACCTCTCCCTGTCAGACCTATGATGTACTTTAGGAACTTCCACGCAGCCTTGGGAACAATCTAGAAGCTGCAGTTTTCTGCCCAGCACTTTTGTTGACATTTCCAGGAATGCTGGCCTCATTTCTTCCACAGCAAAATACAAATATTTCACTGTCAGCTTGATGTCATCTTTGTTGACATCTGGAGTTAACAGCCTGGAAAGCACATACCAAGGCTCTCTGTAGCTGACTTGACTTCTGCTCAGGGCCTCCTCCCCAGAGTTAGTGTTCCCCACCAGGTGTAGGCACCACTGCCTGTGCTACACCTGCCAGCATCTGCCTACACTGTTTACAGAGCAAAGTCCCTGCAGTCCTTCTGCCCTAATTCGCATATCTACAGCAGCTCCCCTCCCTTTAGGTCTAAAAGACTAATGTGCAAACCACCAAGCCGGCAGCTGCCAGCAAGTTTAATGAGCACTTGAAAATCTATCTGTCCCAGTGCACATTATCCAGAAGCCATTTCCAATAGGAAAGTTCCTGATCTACTGGAATAGGACATTTTTGGAGAAGGAGGCTGCATGAGATGACCTCCAGAGGTCCTTTCCAACCCATGTGCTTCTACCAGTCTGAAAACTTCAGGAAATGCTGGGTCTCAGCAAAGCTCCGTTTCAGACAGGACAGCAGTGGTCCCACAGGAGGTATTTGATATAGTATTTCCACAATGGCAAAAACTCCCACACAGACAAGAACACCAGCAAGGAACTCGTTCTGCTGGTTGGGTGTCGGTGTATTTATAGCTGCACCTTCATAAGGAAGTTGCTGCTCTATCAGGTCTGAAAATAGCACCATCTATACACTGAGGCGCTGTGCAACACAAGGAACTAAGTTTTTTAGGCCAAGAGAGAAGTCCTCTCTTAAATTTTGTAAGGAAAAAAAAAGAACCTTGCTCAGTGCTTGATTTTTTCTCATGACTTGATAACTGTGAATGTTCAAATACCTTTTCAGTACTGGATGTTGCCACCCAACAGACTGAGACAAGCCAGAGCACTTAGGAAAAGTCTTTCAAGATCTTTAAAAACAGTTGCATGAATGAGCAGTTCTATTATTAGAGAGCAGTCATATTTGAAGTAATCTCATAATTAAACGACCATCAAACTGTTACCATCATGATTATCGTCTAACAAATCCACCAGTGGACAAGACAGGCATTCTATGTGTCACCATGTACTGGAATTCCAAGTCAATCAGGAAGATGCAACCTTGCGCTGTTGTTAGACAACTATGGATGCTTCTGACAGCAAGCTGGACCTTCCACTGTGGTACCAACTTCTGTCAGACCAATGACATCAGCTGAACCCTTGGGTTTGTGTCCGCTTGTCTACACTTAGCATTAGTTACCATTTTAGATAGCAGAACAAACTCTTCATGTGAACAAAAACTGACATTTGCACTACTCAAGTTTATTCTGGCTCCAAGCACAGGTTCTAGTGGAATCCATTGTAATGTTTTGGCTTTTTTCATTTTTGCTTATGGTGAGAGTTTGCATTGGCCTAGCCATAGTCAATGGCTTAAACTGCGATCCAGTCATAACATAAATAGATACAGAAAAGGATTACTTGGAAATACCAGCAGCAGACTGCTGAGCCCCAGAAGACCTCTGTCCCCACTGGGCTTTTCCACCTCTTTTCCTCTTTCATCTAAGAGATTTTGAGGTTTCCATAAACTTTTAGAGCTTGCGTGTGAAGGGTGGAAGGAAGAGCAATGGAAATCTCTCCCTTAGGTGTCGTCCTTAAGAGAACTCCATTGAACAAGGCACGTTGTTTGGAAATGGAAACACTTGGGAGAACTAGATCTTGGTCCCTAGAGTCAATAGAAATACCCGAAGCTTCCCAGAGAGGAAGCTGATATTGAGGAAACAGTATCTGACAATATGAAAACCGGACACATGAACTGAGTATTTTATGATCTTGCTCGAGCAGGGGGGTTGGACACAATGACACCTGGAAGTCCCTTCCAACCCTGATCTATGCCCCTTTGCCGTTACTTCCTCATGATAATTGCTCATGTTCACGGTAGACAAAAAGCTACACATCTCTGAGTGACTAACAGCTACATCAGCTGATTCTTGGATTAGCTCCTTTTGACTGGAGCCAGGAAAGTAACGGGAGCCTAAGACGGGAAGCTACAAAATTCCTTGGATTTTATAAAGGAGGAACAAATCCAGATTTCAAGGGTTTATGATTACACAGCCTCAGGAATTAATTATAACTTACCAAACTAGGTTCTAGAATCTTTTTGTACAGTCATCATGTGATTATCAGCACTCCTCACGTGCTAAAAGATTCTAAGCTGTTTTTTCTAAATATCTGGTTTCCTGAAAACACATTAAAGTGGGCTGCAAAAGCAGCAAACTCCAGAAAAAATGTACAAAAATCAAACTCAGCCAAGGTGTTAGTTTCTATAGAAACAGATATGTTTGACTGTTATTAAACTTCCAGCAAACGGAGATGTTAATTTGCTAAAAACAGCTCCATTTGCAAGGTCTATTCTCTCATACAGTTACACCCAGTCCAGAGGGAGGGTGCGCAGCCAGAGCGGCATCGAGAGTTTACGGGTTCTTGAGAGAACTTTTTGGGATAACCACAGATAAGGGGAAAGAGTGGATAATGCCGGCTGTTGGAGAGAAAGCTGACTGCACTGCTCTTTACTACAAAGCAAGCGGCCACCTTTGGAGCGCAGGGGATGATTGGCTGAGGGAGTGATGCAAACCTGCGGAGGTTGGCGGGGGAACACTGTCACAACTCCCTGCTGGGGACAGGGGCGGCCTCACACACCCGCTCTCCTGCTCCCATTACTGAAGGCACTCGGACAGGCCGCAGCCGCGATTGTGCTGGGGGCAGCCAGCCGAGGCGCAGCCATTCACTGCAAGGACCGGCTGGGCCCGCGCAGCCCCGGGAGGGGGCTGGACGTGTCCCAAGGCCGCGGCCAAGCGTGGGAGGCCGGCGGTTGGGTCGGGGTGCTGCAGACTGTCCCCAGGGCGCGCTCCCACCACTGCGGCCGGGTCAGCCGACCCAAGATCAGACGCCGGGGGGCCAGCCCTGCCCCGCTGCCGGCCCACAGGAAACGCCGCCACCCGCTCCGGGCGACGGAGGAAGGGCAGAGGGGTAACCCCCATCCCAGGCGCCTCAGGGAGCCGCGCGCGCGCGCGCGCCACCCCGCCCGCGAGGGAATCACTCCTCAGGGAAAGGGGGAGGGGTGGCGAGGAGAGGAGGGCTCCGTGGGTCACGCGGTCTTTTACGTCCCTAGCGCCGCATGACGTCACCACGGCTCCGCGAGGCCCGCCCGGCCAATCGGCGGCGCGCTTAGTGGAAGGGGAGACGCGCGGCGGCGCGCGCACCAGTCAGCGCGCGGCTTACACGGGCGGCCGCGCACCGCCTCGCCCCGCCCTCCCCGTCGCGGCGCACGGAGGGAGGGAGAAGGGCCCGCTGGAAGTTAAGATGGCGGCGCGGGCGTGAGCGCGGCGCGGGCCCAGCCTTCTCCCGGCGCTGTCGCGGCGGGCTCCGTCTTCCTTATCGCCCCCCGCGCCGCCGNGGGGGAGGGGCCGGTGGTGGCCCGAGCTCGGCGCGGTTGGGGCGCCCGGGGCAGCCCGGGCCGAGGAGACGTCCTGCCCCTCTTCTTAATCCTCCCTCCAATCCCGCCTTGGGGCCGTCCCGCACCGCAGGGGCCCCGACGATTCCCGAGGAGCCGGCCGCGCCGCACGTCCCCGGCCTGTCCATAAACTTTGCCCCTCACGAGAGAGCGGGGTTGGGGGCCGTGACCTTCGCCGCGGGCCCGGCAGGGACTCTGGGGTGTGCCCAGGGAAGTCGCTTCCCGAGGATCCCCGGCCGAGGACGCGGAGAATGTGGCCATGTTAATCAGGACGGCAGACAATGCCGAGGGGATCGCGGTGTGTGTGAGGGAATGACGGGATAAAGCGGTGATAAAGGAGCCGCGCGGCGGGCAGGGCTGTTGGGTGCGCACGGACCGGCCGGGTGCTCGGCCTCCCCCTGCGCACGGGCGGTTTTTCAAATGAGGGGAGGCCCCATCTCCGCATTGCTCGACTGGGGTGGGGGTGACAGCTAAAACGGAAGCGCTGTTTGCTTGGGAACCTCGTAGCTAACTTCAGTGCGATTTGGCGGAGATAAATGGCAGGCTGGGGAGGAACTAGAGTGCCTGGGAGAAAATAAATCCATGAGCCGAATTTTCGTTGCTGTTTGATGGGTATTTGACAGCACTCTGTGCGGCTGTCAAATATTTCTGTAACAATTACTCGTGCTACGTGTCAGAGCTCGTACATTTTATTTCTCTTTTGTAGAAATTCTTAAAAACCTTGTAGCTGTTATAATAAATCGAGATCTTCAATCATCATTGGGTCAAAACCTATGTATTTCTTTATAGATACACATTATTTAATTTTTATAAATGGTGTTTAAGTACTTACAAATCATAAAAAGTGTGAGCTCTTGATTATATTCTTCTGGCTTTGATCTTACTGGGTTTCAGAGCAGGTCAGGGTCCAGCTCACTTCACTACTGTTTGTAGATAGGTCACTTTCCCTAGACCAGTGCTTGCTGAGCTGCCTCTTTTGAAACACAACTGAGGTTTAAGGGCTTATAATGAAGAAAATAGGTCATTGTAAAGACTAAATTTCTGTCAAATTACATCATCCATGTCCTTCGACAGGGAAGATTTTATCTAATGATAAGGTAGATCTGAAGCCTGAAGTGTGTTTTCCCTTAACATTTTACAGGATCCTGCTTCCTAGGAGGCCTACCTATTCCTAAGAGATTTACTGGCTTTCTTGACAGTAATACATTCAAAATTGTGGATGCATCATCTTCCTTTAGAGTGACAAACTGGGAGGTGATGTGTTAGGCATTCGTCGGCTTCCTCATTGCACTGTTTTGGTAGCATCTAGACATCTGGGTCTTTGAACTTGAAAGAACATCAGTTATTTTTCTTTTTTATTTAATTTTTTTTAATGTTGATGGCATGTAGTTATGTCACTTTGCTCAGAGTGAGAGGGCTCATCTGTTTTTTTTCCCTTAATGTCGCCTGTTTTGTTGACTTATTGATGTTAAATATGATGCCACTTCAGTCTTTATAATGCTTCCTATTTTTTAATTTATCATTTTTTTTTCTTCTTACCACAGAAACAGCTCTTACAACTTGTATTTGATACAGGAAGCTTCGTTATATGTGGTAATTAAAATATGAGAAAGCTGCAAAAGTGCTATCAAGTAGTGACTTATTCTGAAAAATCAAGTGGCTCCTTGATCTGAGCTGCAAGTCATAAATTTACACTTCATAAATATAATTTTACTAGAAGTGCAGTAGCTGTGCATCAGAACTTGTAATGAAATCAGAATGATTCATAAATAGGGTTGATGCACACACGTACTTGCTGGAAATGCCAGTTCCATTTTATCAGTAGCACTGCTGCTTGTTGCGGTTGTTTCAGTGCAGACTGGGACCTGGGTAGCTTAACTCCTCACATACATGCTCATAAAAGTTAGGATCTTGAAACATCTCATATCTTTGTTTTGTTCCCCTTGCACACTTGATGGGCTTTTTTGAGTCTGTGCAGCAGCCAGTGGTCAGTAGCTCAAGTTAGATTTCTTTTCAGTCTGCATTCTGAATTATAATTGCTACTCAAAATCTGATTTGGAGACCATAATTCTGCATTGAATGCTTTCATACAGTGTCTATGGAGAACATACTCAGTTGTATTGCTTTCAGTAATGGATCTGTCTTCTGCTTCTAAGGAATAATCACATTTTAAAACACAAGAGATTTATTGGTGCAATCTCTATGTGGTCAGGATACAAAACAGCTTTGAATTGGTGTAATATATTTGATTTATAAAGTGTTTGCTCTATTTTGTTTAATAATCAGTGAAGATGTGTGAAGGGTGTGTTTTGAAGATGTGTGAGGTGTTTGGAAAGCATCCTTCTCCTAAAGGATTTCTGTGTTTTTAAGCAGTCTCTCAACCGTGAGGAAGTAGATTTTCGAGACCAGTTTGATTTGGTGCAGTTTGTGTCACTCTGCTTTACGGTTTTTATTAGATTTTATGCGTAATTTGTTATCCCTCTTACTCATGCAGCAGCTCGGAGAATGGTAAAATGCTTTGAAGAAAAAAGGAAAAACTAACTGCAGAGCCACAAATAACTGGGAAGACTCCTGAGCACGCCTACTCATCATCTGAAAGTACTTAACTAATGCTTTTGAAAGGGCTACCTTACCTTTGTGGCAGTTATTAGACCTCTGTCAAATAAGTTGAAGCAGTGTTGGCTTGCTCATGATCAGATGTCTGGAAGCTAGTTACACTGAGGAAGACTTACAGAGGACAAGGTTATATTTAGTTTCGCAGTTGTTTTAGGATTAATTTTTTGAAATGGGTATTAGGCCAAACTTTCGTTGGACATTAACTGAAGTAGTTAAAATCTTTCTAATATGTTTTTTTAGGAAGATAGGTAACTGAGAATTTTTCCTCCCAAGCAGCTTGTTCTCTGCGAACTGAATATAAAAAATTTAATGGGGAAGAATGAGTATGGCATGCAGTTGGAGACACAACTCCATAGAGCATTTGAGATGTAAAATAAGGAAAAAAGGAGATGTCCAGCTTCTGTTGCAAAGGGTGTTAGATACATTTTATTGTTTATCCACCTGTTTGTTTCAGCTTTGGAGAATTTGGGATTTGTTAAAGAGGTCCTGCACACAATTTCATGGATAAATCCATCTTAGTAAATGACTTTTCATATATCTCTTAATTTTATGTTGAGTTAGAAAGTGGGTGTAACCATGACAAATAACCATTTCTTGGCTATTATGAAACATCAAAGGAGCGATTTAACATGCTGCTCTGTAGAATGAAAAAGGGAGTCTTTCACCTTACACGAGTGGCTTTGCATACATGGACTAAATTTCAGAGGCAGCATTAGTCTCAAGGCTTTGACTTTTTTTACCTTATGCTAAGAAAATTCTTGTCAGCTAAGTTCTTTAAGTCCCTGCCTAGCATAAGATGTAATTTTTGAAGTGGTCATTGCTGCAGTGTTAATGTGTTTGATATTTTTCTCTCCTCTTGAAGATCAGATATAGGTTAAACAGATGGTATTCTGAATTTAAGATGAGTGTTAAGAAGTGGTATATAGTAAGCTTTATTGCAGTGAGCTTTTTGAAATGTGACCAAAATGGGTTCATTCAGAGCTTCAGTGAATGTTTATGTGGAGTCAGCTTTGGGGAAAGAGGATTATTTTGCTCTTAGATGAGTTTGTTTTTTCTTGATAGTGCATTCAATGCTTTTCCCTATTATTTGAATATTACTTACTGTAGGCCATGCCTAAACTGAAAAATTAACTCATGCAGTTTGCATCACATGCATTGTTTACACCCTCTGATAATCAATTCCTGTGGGAAAAGTACCTAGAAAGAACATACCGTTTTAGTCCTTACCTGTGTACCTCATAGCTTAGGTCCATAAAAACATCGTTTCAAGGTAATAGACAAGTGATCAGTGGATACGTGAACTGCTGCTCTGGTGGATTTTCTTCCACTCCCTTGCCCCTTTTACATTTATCCGTGAGCAAATCTGTTAAAAATCCCAAGAAGATGCTGCTTGAAAGAGGTAGTGTGATTCTACATGGAGCCAGCAGGAATGTGTACATGGTGAAGTAAGAAAGAGCTTGAGGAAGAGAGACTTCGTGATAATGCAGGTGTTTGTTTAGCCCTGAACTCCCACCTCTGCATCCATAGGCCTGCTGGAACAGTACTTGTCCTCTTGTGGAGAGGAAGGCAGCCTGAGCATGAACTTATGTTGCTTAAGTGTAATCTGCGTTGCTGCTCAAGGTTCGGGGAAAGAAGGGATTGACTGATTTGTTCTTAAATAGAAAACCTGCAACTTGTGTGCAGATAATACAGGATTTCTTTTACCTCAAATGACTTATTTCGGTGCGCTTTAAACTGTTTTCTAATCTATTTCAGCAAAAGTGCCCTGCCTCAGACAGGGAAACCAAGTTACATTTCGTTGGTGAGACTTCAGTAATGGGAGAAAGAGTGGCTCGCATTGGGATTAATTTCTTTAACCAAATTAAAACTGACTCCTTTTAGAAGAGAGAAAGAAAATAGCGTGAGTGTTGTGGCTTTATCATCACTAGGCTCTAAATTGGCAACAGTTTTAAAAAACCAAAATGCTGTAGCTGTATCAAAAGGTTTGTACCAGCATTGTGGTTATACAGACTATTGTAGGGTTCATACATGGAGAAGCAGTGTATTAGGATTTGGTCTTATTTAATTGTTACAATTTAAGAATGATAATTTTGGAAGTTAAGCATCAGATCTTGCACAAACATTATTTTATATCCAGCTGAATGTGAGAGGTTGCTTATACATAAGCCAGTGTTTAGGCTTTTTGGACTTTTCTCTGCTAGAGTCCTCTCTTGGATACAGCTGTTTGCAGTGCTCCAGACACTGCTTTTTAGAGAGTATGTATGTAATTGCCTGTGAATGTTCTTGCTGAAACTTTCCTGATATATGTTGTAAGTCAAAGTAATTGCTCTCTTCTGAAGGAAAACGTTTGTTTTCACCACTTCTTACCTTGCACTAATGCTAAGTGTCTGATCCCACTGTAAACTGACTTAATTTGCTAAGATGATACAAAGCCAACCTTGGTAATTTAAAATAGATAAAGTCCCGTGTGTTAGAAAGTTAAATGGGTTTATCTCCAGTTTGGGTGAGCATCAGAGTAGATGGATAAGGAAGGGGGAACTCTGAAAAGTGCTGCAGGAGGGAGAGTTGGGAGTGAAGAACAGGGAAGAGGAAGCAGGGTCGAGTTCCTTCCATTTTGAAAGCAGCGGCTTTATTTTGGCTACTGTAATTTGAAACTGTACTGTGAATGTGATCTGGACTGAGAGTAGTTGTGACCTGTCACAAGGAATTTAGTAAAATAATAATTAGGACACAAATGCTGCCTCTTTCTTTCTTAGCAGATTGTCTCTGAGCTTTGAGTATATTTGTTGTTAGTCCAGTGATAAAGTAGAAATAATGGAGTAAGATTAATAACCATATTTTAAGGTTGGCAGTGCAAGTCAGAACTGTCAGAAAACAACTCAATTTTAAGAATAGTTAGTTATCAGTCAATGACATTTATGTGTTAACTCTTGATAAAAGTTAAAATCTGAAATCAATAGCATACTTTCAAGGTAATGTTGGTGTAGTGTATATTTACTGAATGTTCTAGTTGCCGTGTAGGATACTTTTGTGAAAAGGTGTGTGTCAAAAATTGTGATTAAACCATAAAATAGAGCTTATGACACTTTGCTTAAACTGTAAAGTTTAAATGGGTAACTGTTCAGTACACAATTACATGAGAAATTATTTAACACTTGAGAAGAGCAACCAAGCATGTACCTAAGCACTGAAAGCTCTCGCCTAAACATGTTGTGCTGTGACTGCCTTCTTACAATTATGCTAAGGTTAATCATTTGTGACTTAAATGAAATAGATGGAACTATGTATTTGAAAATTACATAAAGATGGAAAAAGGTTTTCAAGGCAGCTCTTATTGTAGCGGCTACACTGATGTCTAGATAGCTACATTTGTGAGATGCTCCATGTAATAAAAGCTGCTGTTTTGTCTTTGTCTGCATCAGCTCAACAGCCACTTAGGCAGAAGAACATATAGGAAAACTATTTTTGCTTTTGCTTGAATTCAGTAAAATCCACTAAAGGATTTGGCTCTTAGTAACAGGTTCACACAGAAGACTGCAGTAGTTGGCATCTGTATATGTCCCAGAGAAACATGGGGACAGGGCCTGGTTGTAGTGGCTAGAGGATTTTACATTGGGAAGAATGATTAGAAGAAAAAATACCACACTAAGTGTGCAGATGTAATTTTCAAAGAGTGCATGTATTTTGCCCATAACTTTAAGCCTGTCAGTTTAAATGAGGATGGTCACAGTAACTAGTTAGTACAATACAGCAGTAATTATCCAGGTTTCAGATCTTAATTCCTTGTGGCATAGAACTATTTTGACAGTAAATTCTGTGTTCTAAAAGTTTTTCTGTGCTTAAAAAAAGCAGTCAACCAACCCTGCTTGGTTTTGCCCTTAACTATTTTGTTTCCATTTGAAGTGCTTTTAGTTACTTTTGAGAGAGAACATTTAATATTGATAAGGTATGAAGCTTACTTTTCCTAAACACTTAAAAAGCAGACTGTAAAACTGAGTAGAAAGGAATAGAGTGGGTGCACTGGTTTTACATTTAGTGAAACTGCTGGTTTGGTTCCAGTTGAGTGATTGAATTTGCTATCTGTAAAAATTTTGTCTTCTGCTTACAAGTCTCAGTGCTCCTTAAGGGAACTCTGATGGTACATGCACTACACCCCGTCTTTCAGCAAATCTTGCAAGTGCATTGGTGCAGAAAAGTTTTGAGTGTTCCTTTGCCAACCTTTTATAGCATCTCAGCATGATTATTGTGTTGCATTTGTAAAAATTAATATAGCATCTCATTGGCTTCATTGGCTGGTTGGTAATTCCAAGTTTGTTGGTGTTATGTTGTGGCTGTTAGTGATTTCTCAAATTGTTTACATCCACAGTGGAGATGAAATGTTTATTTTCTGTAATTTTGCTTTGAATAGCTTTTCTTGATGAAGCTGGTTACTACCCTTTATCAGAAGTCCCAAAATAACTTTGATTTCTTATGCTTTGGATTTAATTTTACATTGTGGTGTTTTATTAAAAGAATGCAGAATAAAATATGTGGAAAATATTCATTTGTACTATTTTGGATATTAATTATATGAAGCTTCTTACTGTTGTTTTATTGTCAGCTGTGAGGTCTACCAATGTAATTTGTGACGACAGGAGGGTAACTGAACAGATGAAAGCACAAAGGCTGCTAGAGAGTTCAATATTCTTATGAAATTTGTCTTCAGCACTCCCTGCATACCTCCTTCAAGGAGTTGTGGGTTTTGTTTGTGTGAGGTTCTGGATTTTTAGTCAAAATACCCAATTTTGCAGACAATTTGGAATATTTTGCATGATCTGGAATGATTATACCCATGCAGCTATAGCTGGACTGTTCTTTAGAAAGTAGCCCAGAAACTGTGCTCTGTATGCAGTGCTTGGTGGTTGGAATTTCTGCAGCACGTTTGCCATCATCTGTAGTTAAGTTGGATGCTAAGTTTTGTCTGGTTTTTTTACTGTGTTGTAGTAGTAGTAGTGGTAGACTTGTTTAAGCCAAGCCTGTGTTACAACAACATTCTCAAAATTTGCATACAGTCTTTTATGATGCATCATTTTTTGTCCTGTGTTTTTTCCTCAGACTCTTACCTTTCTCATCTTTGGGATAGATTATCTCGTTATATACATAGGTAATTCTGATGCAGTGAGATGGATCTTGATTGAATTTCTGGTTTTTATTAAAGGTTATAATTTCATTTTACAAACACTGTGGAGTCTGGCATTGAGCTGATGTGGGCAAAATGTTTGTGCTTTAACATATTTTCCAGAAACTTCACGGGAAAATACTCAGTTGAATGAGTTCTGTAGGCCTTACTCTGTGGTCATTTGAAGTCACTGGGGTTTGTCACTTCCTGCAATAAATGTGGTATCACTTTAATTTTTCATTTATATTGCTAAATTAATTTTTTTAAGCACGTCTCTCATTTATGGTGTGAAGTTCTCCTGAAATGATCAGAGCTGTATTTTTTTCTTAAGGGTTCTTGAGGATTTATGGCTTTTCATCCATCTTACTATTATTGTTTTATTGCTTTTCCTTTTAATATAACTGAGTTGTCTGACCTTTTGTGAAGCTCTCTTTATCTCTTTCTTAGGTTGTTGAAACGCTTCAGCTTTGATCACACATAGTGTATAAGTAACAGCAAGGGGTTTTTTGTGTGGTGGTTTGGTTTTTATTGGTTAAGGCGTTATTTACACAATTTGATGACTTTAGCAAAATATATCTGTCTCTAGAGCAAAGATTTTAAAGGTGTTCAGTAAAATATTCCTCCGATGCAGTCATAGGATCTTGTTTTGTGGGGAGATTGGGTATGAGGGATGTAACCTGGCCAGGATTGCCCTGCTCTTGATAGGAAGGCTCGGAGGTGGATAACGAGCTGTTTGCTGGAATGCCAAAGCTTTGATTCTTTCTCTTGTGGTGCAGAATCTGTATCTGGCAAAGCTGTTACCTGAAATAGTAAGGCTGTAGGCAAAATGTGAAGCAGGAGGTATGCAACGTACTGCTTCATAACGTAAAGGAACCAACATACTCATTACGCTGAGGGGGAGCACCTGGAGTTTGTGGCTGTGATACAGACAGATGGGGAAGCAAATCTGTTTTCTGGCAGTGAAAACAAGTATTGTGATAAGCTGCGCACCTCAAAAGCTGGGGTTTCTTGAGTTATTTTGCCTGCAGTCTGTATCTTACAAAGTGATTTGGCTGCTTGTTTTTCTGGCATAGTACTTGCTCCCTACTCTCTGTGCCAGGCCTCACTCCATTCCTGTCTAAATCTAAGACACAGTGTCTGAGAGAAAGGTTTTGAAGATGTATGTTTAGTAGAAGACAGTTCAGTGTGAGCACGAGTCCATGGTGCTCAAAGGGCAGTTTTTACCAAGTTAAAAAAAGTGATAAGTAGATAAAACTCTGATGGTAGAGTTGAAGATTTTAAACCTCGAAATGGGAGCAATTGGCAAGTAAAGGCCTGAGCATGCTAAATAATCTTTCCTTATTTCTACAACTGATTCAGCATGTGGATGAGTACACTGGACTTTATTGCAAAGCAATTAGAATTTAGTGTCTTGTTTGTGCTTTGTTTTTAATAAAATCACTTCTACAAAGTATATTGTTGCTTTTATCCAGGCAAGAGACAAAGTATTTAATAATGTGACAGTTCTTACTTTTAAAAATATTTTGGTAGCATTTGAATACTCTAATAAAAGGCCATTTTCCAACTCTGCACATACTTCTCATGTCTTCCAGAAACTTAGAGCAAGAATGAAAGGGGAAAGTGGTGGAGAGATTACGATTTCGGTTCCCACTGTAGTGTCAGCTGGGACCTGAACCTGGCTCTCCTGGTTTTTATGTGGTGTGCTAAGAAATACACAGCCTCCCTGACGGCTCCTGGTTAACTCTTGAAGGAGCTTTAATCTATGGCTACAGGACACAAAAACGTTTTTAAATTTTAAAATGACTGGTTTTTTAGTTTTTTAAAGTGGAATTACCACAGCAACAGTCTGACTGTAAAAAGTAGGATTTTTCATTTCCCCTTTGTCTAAAGTGGCAATTTTAAGTTTCACTCATTTATTCAAATGAGTGTATAGTTTCCTAGCTATGTTTCAGTAACTATCATTCATACATTGCCCAACATAGTAATTCTGGCTCATGTTATTTAATGTGAGTCAAGTATCTTTGAAGAAGGCAGCTTTAGTTCTAAATTCCCATTTTACTGTTGTGGAAGGATATACTTACTGAAATGATGGATAGCTTTCAACTTTCATTGTTTTTAGATTCAGAACTTGGACTCAACTGAGTTGGTTGATCTAGTGGTTGAACTTTTAGTGGCCTCCTGGCTGAAGAAATAGCCTTCTGTTAAATGTCAGAGCAAAATTCTTTGCAGCTACAAGGACTTTGTGCAACTGAATAGGAACACAGAATGATGCATTCTGCACAAGAGAACAGATTACTTCCTTGCATTGCCTGAATCTGCTACCCATATTTTTTGAAAATCTGCTGTCATAGGATAACAGCAATTGAGGCTGGCTCATCCTCCTGTAGTGTATTTTTCTGGCTTTTTCTGCAGAAACACCACTAGACATTTAGGCAGCCTGTAGCTTCTTTCCTAGCAAATCCTCTGTATATTGTGCTAAACTACAAGTGTAGGTATGCTGTAACTGCTGTGTGCAGGTCCTGTCTGCATCATAGCATTCATGTTTTCTTTCTGTTCATATTCATACTTTTCATTGCAGTTGTTTTTCAGAAGAGGGTTCATGCTGTGTCATAGCTCTCTAGGATTGGTTGTTTACCATTTAGAAATCACAATTGACTTTATATTCCTGTTGAGCAAGGTTATGGTTGTTCTTTGCAGTGTGGGTTTGATGTTGGGGTACTTTTGTGTGCTTGTTTGTTTTGTGTTGGTTTAGTTGGACTTTATAGTTTTGGGTGGGTTTTTTTTTAGTTATTCAGAAGGTGATGTTTTCAACATCATTTGGATGGTAAATCTGAAGAAAGTATGTAAGTAGATTTTGAATTAGAAGAGTCAGTCAGCTTGACTCTGTCCAGTATGTCCATGCCCTTCTTGCACTAGGCAGCCTAAAGCTTTGTATAGAACTTAGGTGAGGCCTCAGCAGGCTGAATAAAGGGGAAACATTACCTCTCTCGCACTCCTGGCAATACTTTTGTCTAATGGAGCCCAGGGTACTGTTCACATTCTTTGCTGCAAGGCATTCGGGCTCTCATTCAGCCTGCTGTCCACCAGGATTCCTAAGTCTTTTCTGCAGAGTTGCTTTCCATCTGAGCATGTACTCAGCTGGTGATTCCAATCACCAGCATGTACTGGTGCATGGGATTGTTCCTCCACAGCTACAGGACTTTCACTTCCTCTTGTCGAACATCATCTGGCTGCTGTGATCTGGGTGGCAGCAACATGATCCTCTGCTGCTTCTTCCAGTTTGTACCATCAACAAACTTGCGTAGAGTATACTGCGTTCTCATGCAGGTCATTAACAAAGATGTTGAACAGGGCTTGACCTGGTGTTGGTCTTAGGGTACACTGCTGATCGCTGGGCCTGGCTGTTGATACAGTGATCAGTGTCTGCTCACCCAACCTTTATGTGAACAGCGTCTTGTGAGATCTTAATGTGGCCAGCAGGAATAGGGAGGTTATCATCCCCCCTGTATTTGGGACTGATGAGGCTACATCTTGAATATTGTGTCCAGTTTTGGGCATCTTAGTACAAGAGAGGTGTAGAGGTGCTGGAGCAGGTGCAGAGGAGGGCAACTAAGTTGTTGAAGGACCTGGAGAATAAATCTCATGAGGGAAGATTGAAAGAGTCGAGGCTCTTTAGTTTGAAGAAGAGGAGGCTGATAGTAGACGTCATCACTCTCTACAACTACCCAGAAGGATGTTGTGAAGAGGTTGGTGCTGATCTCTTCTCACAAGTGAGTAGTGATAGAACAAGAGGGAATGGGTTCAAGTTATAGCAGGGTAGGTTTAGACTTGATATTAGGAAAAAATATTTTCACAGAAGGGGTCATCAGGCAGTGGAATAGGCTTCTCAAGGAAGTGGTTGAGTCACCATCCCTGGATGTGTTTATAAAGATTGTTTGGATGAGATGTTGAGGGATGTTGTTTAGAGGTGAACTTGTAAGGTAGGGTAGATGATTGTACTTGATGATCTCAGGAGTCTTTTCCAATCGGAGTGTTTCTGTGATTCTGTGATTTGATGGGAGGTGGTGTCAAAGGCTTACTGAAATCTGAGTAGGCAGTATCCCCTCACTCTCCCATGCAGTAATACAAAATTTGCCCTGTTGTCTTAAATCTCGGATTGNCTCCCGTTTCCCAGGACCTAGCAAAGATGATGGAGAGCGGCCTAGCAATGACCTCCGCCATCTCCCTTAGCACACGCGGGTGCATCCCATCTGGGCCCATAGATTTGTGCACATCCAGTTTGTTCAACTTATCCCTAACCCAATCCTCATCAACCAAGGCAGGCTCACCTGTTGCCTCAACCTCCTCTGTAGTCTTTTTACATGCCTCTGTGGTATGTGTTTAATTCTGCATATTAGATATTAGTGAGTTTATATTTTTAACCTTCTGATGCTGTAGCCTCTGCTAGTTTTTCTTGTCCTGCTTTAAACTTGAAACTTGGTAGCTCATACCTAACTGGAGATGTAGGTTGTTATCTATGTAACTGTTGTTATATCATGAAATCATAATGGTCTTCTGTCAGGGAATTTACTTTCTGCAGTCATTGTATTTTGTGAAGACTTTTCAGCAATATTGTAGAAAACTATTTTCAAGAGATTAATTTGTTTGATGTTTGCCATCCTAGCTTTCTGCTGTAGCTTACTGATTCAGCAGAGTGTGTCACCATTGTTCCAGAGAAGACTATTAAATGACCAGAATTGCCTTTATCAACCAAACTGACACTCATACAGAACAGAAAATAAAGTCTCGGAGCCATATTCTGTAGACCTGTGTTGGCTGATCCCATGAAACGGCAGAGTAGCTGTTACAGTCAGGCAAGAAGCCCTTCTTGTTTTCTTCCAGTTTGGGTAGATGAGAGAAGAGTGTTAGAATAGGGCAGACATACAGTGATGCTTTTCCAGCTTTGAGAAGTCTGCAGCTCAAGAATTTTCTGAGCAGTGGCTGTTGGTTTAGTATGTAATAACTGAATAGTCCTAATCTATATTTCTTGGAATGGGGAGAGGACATGGTGTANCTAGAGGATCTTTCGAGGTCCCTTCCAATCCCTAATGATTCTATGATTCTGTGATTCGGTGTATATTATCATCTACACACACATATATCCATGCCACTGCTGAATAGTGTTTGGTACTTTGGAAGCTGTCATTTTATGCTTGGGCTTTTTGGGTTTTTTTCTTCTTATGTGCCTTTTCTATGGATTAAATTTATTGCCTGCTTTTGTGTGGTATTTTAGCACTTTTTAATGCATGCTCCCTCCTCACTACTCAGAATGACTTACTACTTAAACATGATTAAACTGTACTTTATGTTTTCATTTATTCCACTAGGAGAAAGGTGTGTTGTACAGAAACTGTGGAAGGCTGCCTCTTTTGCTTTCTAATGTTTGACATGGCAGTCAGGGGCAGGATCCTTCTGTGTGCGTGGAAGAGAGCATATTGTGACTTTACATCTGCGACAGTATCTAGTGTCCCAGACATCCTGGGATCAGGAGCCAAAGATGACACACTTGCTAAAGCTTCTTTTTAGTGTCTGTTTTCTGCATTTCCAAGGCTTTGTTTTCATAACATTGATAGACACAGGAGATCATTTCCATGTGATTCAAGATGGGCAGGTATGAGAAGGCTTTGACCTGGAGCCAGTTTTGCTGGGCCAGAACCTGTTACTTGGCCAAATACCTACTTCCTTCTGTCTGTCTTGTGCTCAGAGCTCTCCAGGGTCTTGGTAAGGGAAGGAGATAACCGTTGTATTTACTCTTTTAGTGTTGACAGGTATGTTACTCTGCTGTTTCCCAGTGGGTTTTGTTGGGATTGCATTTTTTTCCTTCCCCTCTTGCATATCTGCTTATTGTTAGCCTGCCGGGGGAAAAGCACTCTGTTGGCTCTTGTATCCTTTACTGCTCTAGTATGACAGTCTCACAAGTGTGTTGGCTTACAGACTTCACTGGCAGATTAAATTGACTTCAAGAGGCCAGATTACTTACAGAAATCTGCCAGGGCTAAATTATTTTTATTTTTAATCCTTACTAAGTCATTCATCGTGCTAAGATGTATTTTATAGAATTGTACCTTTCCTTTTCCTCCTCTGCAACTTTTACCATTGTCACGTGATGCTAAAGTGAGAAAACCAAGTTGGTGAAGTCTCTGCTTAATATTTTAAGTGTACAAATAACTTTCTAAGGCTATAAAGGAGAAACATGGAAAAATGTCCTATGATCCTATGTGAGAGACTTTTCTGAACATTGTATCTGGGAGTCTGTAATATTACTTGCCAAGCACAGAAAGACTTCCTTTTGGAGACATGCAGCGTACAAACACTTTATTTTGCATCTCTGCTGTTAAATCCTTTGTTTAGATTGCTCAGCTTCAGTGATTTTTACTGTGTGTTCTTTAAAGACCTAGCTGACATTTAAAAATTTGTTCTGAAGTTGTGGAAAAAAACGAGAAATGCTTTCTTTATATTGTTACAGAAATTAATCTCTGAGATGACAGAGTTCTTTCAATGCCTACAAATGTGCTAGATGTACTGTTATTTGACCAGAGCTGCAAAATGTCAGTTGAGATATTAGCACTTGTAAATACTGTTTCTGTTCAAGAGCAAATAAGTTTTTGAGGGGAAAATGGTGTAACTCTTCCAACATGAGATTTCTATTTGCAGTGTACTGTGCTTTTCATGTTACTTGCCTACTTGGAAAGTCTTGCAGGTGTTCACTGACTGTAGGGGATGTAGGTGTGTCTTACAAAAATGAAAATAAAAAAAACCCTGTTATTTTTCCAGTCCATGGGGAGAAGGATGAACGTATGTTCATTGAACTATTCTAAAACCATAGAGCAGTAAGAAAGTTCTGCCCACATGTTACAGTTTGTTGGTCTGCAAACTATTCCTGACAAGATGGAAATAGTTGAGAGGAATGAATATTGCTGCAGGCTGACTGGCGAGGAATGACTGTTGCTGACTGCTTTGCTGTAGGGAACAGTGCGTAGTGAACATGTGGTATGGAAGTCTGTAGTGTCTTTAAAAGAAGAGAAGTTCTCAGGACAGCCTACTTTCTTCATAGCAGGAGATATTTATTCTTACCAGTTGGGTAAAGCACAATTTTGCTTGTTTAAGTAGCATTACTTTAAAATGCATTGACATTTGTAAAATACGTAGTAATTTGAAATGGAGATGTCTGTTGTGTTTTTGAGCCTAATTTTGTTTTCTAAAACAAGATACGGGGAAAGGATGGGTCTTCAGATACATTTCTGTTTCCAGAGAAGCTTAATTTGAGAGGAGCACAATAAAAGTGTCACTTGTGAAGCCTGAGCTCCTGTGCTTCTGACATGCATCTCTTCGCTGCTTAGTGAAAGCTTAGTTCTATTCTATTCTGTTTGGTTTGGAGAGGCTAGAAATTGTAGCTGCAAAACTTAAAATTGAAGCAGTCCCTGCCTGGCTTGGACAAGCTGACTTTTTGTTTTCCTTATAACTACTATCAGATTAATTTTCATAAGGATATTTACAGAATATTTATCAAAGCACAGGAGCCATCGTCACTAAACATTTTGTCTAAAAGTGTGGCAAACCAGTGCATTTTCCTACAAATCTGTTCGGGAGCAAAATACATTTTGCTTCTAACTTTGTCTTTTGAAATAGTATAAGTGACTTATAATAATTTTTCCAAACCTTAGCTTGTCCAGACATTCATTTTGGGGATTTGTTTTACCACAGAAAGATCTCAGTGAAAGTGTTCAACTTCCTTAATACAAGAATTGATTAAACAATGGCTTTCTGTACCTTTTCCTCCTGTGCATAATCAGGTGAGAATATTGTGTTGTATTGTAAAAATGAACCTGATCCTAAATGTGCATTTGGTATTTTTCCTTCAGAGGGCTGTTAGCACACTACTGTGCAGCAGTGCAAGTGGAAAGGTTTAGGTTGCTGCAATAAATGTTTTTGTGAAGTTATTTCAAGTTTTATTTACACAAACATTTTCTTCATACAGAACATAAAAACACATCTTTTTGGTTTACTCCAATTTCTGCTGATTTGTTTTGTAGCTGGGTTCTGCTGGTTTTGTAGGTGGCGTTCATACAAATGCTGGTGACAGCATAAGGAAAGGAGTCCTTTAGGGATAAAGCTAGTGGCTCAGCTGGGATTGGTGCTTTCCACGTGGTGGTGTTCTGCATGAAATTCAAGCCCTCATCATCTCTTAGGCAGAAGGTGGTAATTTTGCTGTTACAGCAGTTGTACGTAAAATGGTTGGGATTGAGATAGTTTTATCTTTGGTTTTTTTCTTTAGGACAGTTTAGTACCTTCAGCGTCATAACTTACATCCTTCTCTGTTCCCTCCCGTGAAATGTTGACAGCAGCCTCTTTTCCATAAAGTTAGTTCTCTTTTGCCCTGTTCTTACTCCAGATAGATCTGCTCTCTATGGTGTTACTAATAGATTCACTGAGCAAGCGTTAGCTTTCTGTGCGAATTTCTTCCCTATCACATCATTTTTTTACAAATAAAGAGGAATTTTTCTAAACTGAAAAATGACACAAAGCTCAGATAAAGAAGCTTTAAATGTTAAATAGACTAGCCTAGTAACCATCTCCAGTAAAGCACCTTGGAGTGCTTTATTTGCCATCAGATTTTCATATAGGCGGTGCAGTGAACTTAAAGGTAGGTTTTCCTTTTCTATATTTATTACTCATGCTTGACAAGACGGGAAATGTTAACGGAATACTGGTCAGGATTCTTGTGTGAAACTGTTAGGTGATAAGACATGAAGCTCAAGGGATGTTTAACTTGTTATAGATTATGTAGCAGATCCCTGTTTCTTTTATAAAACTGTATGCTGTAGAGAATATGATGCCTTTCGTCTTTGGGGTTCATTCCAGTTTCTCCTACAGTAGTTCACTCTTGTGGGGCACCTTTTTCAGAGATTGCGTATAAATTGTAGAATCTCAGAATAGTTTAGGTTGGTAGGGACCTCAGAGATCATCTAGTTTCAGCCTCTCTGCCATAGGTAGGGACACCTCTCACGAGACCAGGTTGCTCAAAGCCCTATCCCCCCTGGCCTTGAATACTTGCAGGGAGAGGTCATCCACTGTCACTCTGGACAACCTGTTCTGGTACCTCAGCACCCTCACAGTGAGGAAATTCTTCGTAAGATCTAATAGAAATCTCCCCTCTTTTAGCTTGAAGCCATTCATCCATGTCCTATTACTAGACTACCTTTTAAAAAGTCGTCCGTCCCCCCCCCTGCTTTCCCATAGCCCCTTTCTGGTACTGAAAAGCTTCTATAAGGTTGCTGCTGAAGCCTTCTGTGTCCAGACTGAACAGCCCCAATTCCTTCAGCCTCTGTTTTCCCCCTTTTGTGGCTTGTCTTAACAGAAACCTAACCTATGTATGTGCTTTAGGCCTGTGTGAAGTAATAGTGTCTGGAAGTTTCTGGTGTGAAATTGCTTATGTAGAAACCAACAGAAGGCGATTTTAAGCACATTAGCATAGTTCCTGCTGTCCTTTCACTGGTCCTTTCTTCTTGTGCTTGAAAGTTATTTCTGTCGGTATAAATTGTCTTGTTTCTCATACAGACTGTGTAAGTTTTAGAGTTGAACACTGTCAATAATGTTAAGACTTGGCTATTTGGACCTCTGTTCTGTATTCTTTCTTGTGCTCAGGGTTTGCAAGTAACTGGAGTCTGTTGTTCATAGCAGTCTGTGTAGAAACTGGTGTGAAGCAAGTAAAAAGGGTTTTAAAGTTGCAGCTTCAGACAGAGGAAAGCAGTGCAGGTGTGTACATGTCTCTTTGTGCACTTTAGAAAGGTTGCTGGTTAGGAAAGATCTATGAAACACTAGGATGAATATGGTATCAAAATTGAGATTTTCTTTGTAGTTAAGAAGACCTAGCACTATTTTTACAGGATTTGTCTTGGGTTTTTCTTAACATAATGAAAATATTCCAACTAGAATTGGAAGTTATTTAGAGGCTTCTTCAGATTGCTTGTCATCTTTCAGTAGAAAGGTGCCTGGATTTTACCTAAACTGCCCACCTGATACTAGGAGAGTATCTTTGCTGCCTGGAGAAGATCTCTTGTGAGTGAGTTGGAAATTACTTTGGGCATTACCTTAGAAGTAACCGTGTTGGCCCTGTTTTTGCTTTCAGTTGGTAATGTGCCATGGAAGTAAGATGGAATTGCTTTTGGAAAGATTTGTTTCCTTTTGGTAAAGATTATGTTTTACATAACCAAGTGTACATGGAATTTTCTCTGGATTGTTTCTTCTACTAGTCAAATCTGTTCTTCATCCCATTTGATGTTGGCTTGTGTGCATCTGTTTTCCTGTCTTTTCTGATTTGGGGAACCTACTGATACATTTTTGACTCTAATGCTCCACATTCTTGAATTTATTAGTAAGTTGTTAACTCCTGCTCTAGAATGCTGTATTAAAGCTTATATGAGGAAACACAAGTGTATCCTCTGTCAGTGCTCATTGCTTCGTCTGTTTCTTTTGTGCATAAAGTTGTAAATATGTTAACAAGGCAAGAGCAGTGTTGTTTGATAGCAACTTGCAAAACACATAGGAGTACAAAGGACATGAGGATTCTATCAAGACAGTGGGTAGAAGGTAAAAAAGCCCCTTATTTGAAGCTGAGCACAATCCAATTCTTAACGCCAAGTAGTATTTATGTAGAATTCTGTTAAATGTGGTGGTGAGTTGTTTCTGTAATGTCGTAAATGTGCTGCTTAAGTGGATGTTGTGTACTATAGAGAATGTGTTTCAAACAGCTTCATTTCTTTTTGTTTCAGATTAAGGGAAGTTTCAGAGAAGCTGAACAAATATAATTTAAACAGGTAAGACATATCTTATGGTGCTATAAATAATGTACTAAAACACCATTTTTCTAATGGCAACAAGGAGAAAATGATTGTCCTGTAGATACAGCCATAAAAAGCTTCAGTATTACCAATACTAACATTGAGAAATGATTCATGTAGACCCAGTTCTAACGCTGGAAAGAACATGTTAGGTTTTTAGTTATGATAAATCAGAGTATCAAATCCTCTCTTTATGAAATGACTTAATTTGGAATGTAACCTGCCTTTTTATCTCTGATCAAATTCAGTGAATCAAATGACAACTTAAGATTTTGTTAGGCATTTTCTGTACTTGATGATCAAAAATACAACATAGTTGTTTCAACTAATGCAGTTAGTCCTTCTTGAGCGTTCTTATGTTGGTAACCATTACTGTACATTATTCCTTCCATGTACTTAATTTTTTTCAGAATTCAAATGTTTAGAAATATTATTTATGCTCACTTTTTGTTTTCAGCCACCCCCCTTTGAATGTATTGGAACAGGCCACTATTAAACAGTGTGTGGTGGGACCAAATCATGCTGCATTTCTTCTTGAGGTAAATACTTAAATCTGTTCAGATAACCAACTTGAAACCATACCATTAAAATTCATTCTTCTAACATCAACAGCATTCTTCAGTAACTGGCGACTTTGTTTTGTTTGTATTTTTTCTGTAAGTTGCCTTACATTTCAGTTTTGGACACTTGGTTTTTTTTTTGTTTTAAATACAGGATGGTAGAGTCTGCAGGATTGGTTTTTCAGTTCAACCAGACCGATTGGAATTGGGTAAACCTGACAACAGTGATGGGTAAGAACCACTTTTGTTTATATTCAATCACTTTTTGTTTTTTTTTTAAACTGGATAAGCAGCCTGGCTGCTTTTTTGGCTTTTGTTTTTGTTTATTTGTTTTCAGACTAGATTGCCTTTGGAATGGGTACTAATACATAGTAGTCATGCAGCCAAACAGCCTAGGTTGACAAACTGGTGTAGGAATAAATAGTAGGCGTGATTTCTAAACAAGTGAGACAGGATCTCTTAACTTTAAGAAATAAACCCCCTAAAAAAAAATCCTTATGAAAGAAACTGTTAAATTGTTAAGATTCATGTAGAATCCACTCTTAAAGTGGTCCCATCTGGAGAGGCTCATTTTCTAGGCCTATTGTCTTCAGTCCAGGTAAGTCTCCCTTAATAGGACTATTTAATGGTTCATATTTGAATGTAAACAGCTTCTTAATGGTGAAGTAGCATACTCAGACTCAGGTTTATGGATAAAACACCTGGTAAATACAATTTCCATGAACTGAAGACAGCGCAGGGGCTAACACAAATCACTCATTAGCTTAATACATATTTGCAACTGTGCTGCTATGGATTGCTAATGTACATAAGATCTGTTAGGCATGCTTTCCACTTTCTTTTTCCAGTGTACCTCTTATACAGTTAGATTAGTTTGGAATATTCCCCAAGGGTGTTGCTTAAGCTGGTATGTTACCAGACTAAGTCCCTGAGAATTTAGACCTGGGATTCCAGGTTTTGTACTTGACCCATTTGGGATTGTTTTGTGACTGATTTACCATCTTTTACTTTCAGTTCAAAGTTGAGCAGTGGCTCAGGGGCAGGAAGGACATCCAGGCCAGGCAGGACTAGTGACTCCCCATGGTTTCTGTCTGGTTCTGAAACTCTGGGCAGACTGGCAGGCAACACCCTTGGGTAAGTTTTGATAGGACTGAGGCTGCAATCTGTTTGTTCCATATTTGAGTATATGTGTATACACATATATAAATTGTATGCAGTATGTATAAGGGAACGTATAATTACAGCAGTGGTGTAGGTAGGGTATACTAAAATAAAACTTTATTGACATGGTTAAAATAACAGATACACGAGTGACCCTCCAGTACCTAGGATTTGAAGTGTTCTTCATAAATTCTTGTGAATTATAACTTGGTTTTGCATATGTTGGAGGCTTCTTGAATGTTTTTTAGCTCCTTGATTTTGAAAAGCAGTTTTTTTAGAGGGACGCTAGCAATTTAAACCCTGAAAGGCTAGCAGCAATAAGTGAGTGAATTTATGCAGGAAGAATCTTAATTATCTATGTTTGCAGACCTTTGTGTGCTCGGTTTACGGTGCCGTCCCTCTCCCCTGTGCCCTGAGTAATAAGTGATGTTTTGTTAGTTGGAGTCCTATATGTAGTTCCAGGAAGATAGTGCTAAAAGGTTGATGATCAGAATGTTTTAAATTGTACTGTATACTAGGGGTGCTACACAGATTGAATTTTTTAATTATTATTAGTTTTAAAATTGATGGTGTCCTTTTATGTAGAAATGTAAATTAATCATCACTACAAAATCACGGAACTGTCTGTGTATGCTTTTGTAAGACTTGTTGAACAGTGCTGTTTCCTGAGGTTACTAACTGTAGTAAGGAGAATTGTGTTTACAGACTGTGGTTTCTGCATGTCAATGATATGTTAAGAGGGAGGAACCATAGCTTTTCCACAAAAGTGAATTTATTGTTTGTTGCCAGATAGCTAATTTGAGAAGGGATGTAGTTGCATGACAGAGAGCTCACCTCCCTTAGCCTCCCAGAGTTTTTATGATACTGAAATCGATGTGTTAAGCTATAAAAGCAAACTGATAGTAATCGTGTTTCTTACACTTTCCACAGTAAGCTTTTGGGTTTTTTCCTTGTTATTTTTACCTGAGTATAACTAGTTAAAACTGTTTGAAGCTGTGTGCTTAGGAGACCATAGAATCATCGAATCATCAGGGATTGGAAGGGACCTCGAAAGATCATCTAGTCCAATCCCTTTGCCAGAGCAGGCTCACCTCACTGGAGAAGCCATGGAATCAGAATCACTCAGGGTTGGAAGGAACCATCATCCAGTTGCAACCCCCCCCCCAGCACAGGCAGGGACACCCCACCCTAGACCAGGCTGGCCAGAGCCTCATCCACCCTGGCCTTAAACACCTCCAGGGATGGGGCCCCATACATGAAGAGTTCCTAATTTCCTCCTTTCCATGTTTAAGGTAGTTGAGAGTTATGCACTAATAGAGAGGAAGTAACCACTAACTGTGTGAGTAAGTGAAGGGAATACTAGCCACTGACTGCGCTAGTAAATGAAGGAAATACTAGCCACTAACTGTGCTATTAAGTGAAGGGAATACTTCAGTGAATAAACAGTAAAAACATGCAACGTGTGGAGTGGATAATTGAATTTATAAAATTGCTAGTGTGGTAGTAGGCAGTGGAGAGATGTGGAAGATCAGCACATATGAGCAGAAATGTTTCCATTCTATATTAGTATTTATTATATTTAGTCTGTTTTAATAGGAATAGCCATGTCATTACGTTATGGGGGTTTTTTTCTCTGTAACAGGACCAAGTTAGGACACCCTTATAATATTTTAATTACTATGTGAATACAAATGGATTTTTAACTGCTGTATATCTTCGATAAGTTTGTAGAGCTGAAAATGCATCTGTACTAAGTATTAAAATCCAATGCATGACCTTTAAGCCCACATCTTCTCTGCCTAGAGCTGATTTGGAATTGTTGTGTAGGAAGAATTTTACTTCCCCTTAGCCCCCTTCCTGCCCTGAGAAACATGCTGGTGGCTCATTTTGTTTAAAACGTCATGTTCTTTGGTTTGTTGGTTGTATTTTTTTTGTTGGTTGGTTTTGTTGGGTTGTATTTTTTCATTTGCAGTAGTACTATTTTTTGCCATATTTTAACTCATGAGACAAGACTTTTTCTAAAGCCGTTGTTGCATTGCTTTTTGTCTTGTCATTGTGTGTGGTCACTGGCTAGACTTCTGAAAATCTAGGTGTCTAGGTCTCTGACAGGGCCTTGGCTTAGGCAGATGCTCGAGTTACTCTGTGATTGGCTAGACTTGTCAGGTGGATGAGAAAAAAGACCCCAAGGATGTAGTAATCAACCTAAGCCATAAAATGTCACACAAGTAATTCTTTCTTAATTTGCTTTTATAGCAACATGTGATAGACTTTTGATATTGAATTTGTTACATAATGTTTCAGACACCCTTACATTTTTCTTTCCTTAGAATCACAGAATGGTTTAGATTGGAAGGGACCTTAAAGATCATCTAGTTCCACCCGCGCCCCCATTTAGGGTAGGTGAGGGTGGGAAAGTTCTGCTGATACTGATTATTAAATAGCGTTCATACCTTATCCAGTATTCTTTAAGGTAGATTAGTACAACAAAGTTTATTTAACCTTCAACAAGAAACTACAGAGTGTTTTAGCCATTCATGACAACAGAGTATCTAGTCTTATGTCCAGAACAGATTCAGTTGGCAATTCTGTGGTGTTAAGATTAGTAGAAAGTTGTAATGATGGTGAGTCATCTTTTCCACAGATCCCTGCCTTTTTACTCCTTCCTTTTGACACTGAATTACAGTGAAGAAAAAAACCTGCTCAGTCAGTTTAAACATGGTTTTGCAGTGTTTGCAGTTGATACTGTTTTCTCCAATAGGAGTAGGTCCAGAGTATGCTATTTTCTGAAAACCATGTGAGGATCCAGGAAATAAGACTGGTTTTGTAGTAAAGAAGATTACTTGATTTTTCCAGTGTAATCATAACCAATTTCTTAATGTAAGTCAAGTCTCATAAGTTTCAGAAGATTCATCTGAGTCTAGTTCCTTGTGTCAGTAACCGCTGACCATGAAGGTACTGCGTAAGTGCTTTTTCTAGAAGGAAGTTTACAGCGGAGTGTTAGATGTTACACTGCTGAGGGCAGTCACTTATGTAAACTCTTGGAATTGGCATGTGCATGTTATTTATGTGTGTGTACACACACACAACTATACGAGTAGAAGAGAGTGCAGCTTTTTTTAATGTATTTCTGCTGCCTGTTAGAACTTTATCCATTCCCTGGTGCTATTGTTCTTACTACTTCTGATATACTTTTCAGATACTATCAACAAGTTATTAATAATGAAACTAAAGGCTGACTTCTTGAAATAGTTCCCAAAGTATGTTACAATATTAAAAAACAATTAAATGTTCTAGAAGTCGCTGGAGTTCGGGGGTTGGTGGAAGTGGAGGAGGATCTTCTGGTAGATCATCTGCTGGAGCTCGAGATTCTCGAAGGCAGACCAGAGTTATACGCACAGGACGTGATAGAGGATCTGGACTGCTGGGTAGTCAACCACAACCAGTGATACCAGCATCGGTCATTCCAGAGGAACTCATTTCCCAGGTACGTGAGCTAGAAACTGCTTGTTGCCAAAAGTGTAGAGATCTTTGCATACGTGTGAACACAAATGTGCTGATATAGGAGTGCATTTCCTCCAATAGCTAGTGGCATATAGCTGAAAATATTTACCTTTTATAGCTGAATTGCTTTTATTCTTAAATGTGTAATGTGAAAGATGGACTTCTTTTGGATCCAAGAATTTTTGTTTCCCAAAATTCCAAGACAAGCTATGTGTTGTAGTCTAGATGAGGAATGTTATGCATTGTTCATTAACAGATGGAAGATCTAGTGAGAAAATCATGTATTTCAGACCTGTACCAAGCATGTAGCTAATGAAAGTTTCTTGAAGGAGTACATAAAAACGGGGACACGTTGACTTCTGTTGTTTGATAGAAGGAGTGATCCATTTTAGTTTGAAATGTAAGACATTAAATTTATTTAATCTCCTAAAAACATTAATTTTTCTTCATAGATGCTTAATTTTTCATAAATGTAATTGATGGATGTTTGGTATAAGTGGTTTTGCTTTTGCCTTCTAATGCACTAAGGCCTGAATAAACGGACAGACTGCATGTTATTACTAGGTAGAGACTGTTAAAAGAGTATTTTTCTCCATGCTTGAAGAAAATAACTAGTAACATTATTTGAAATTTATTAATGCATTTTAATTTTTGGTTCAAAACAAGTTGTGTTCTACATTCGGAATACAGATGTTAGTTGCTAGGCCAAAGATAATCTGCTTTGAACGGCTGATAGTGTGACTGATAGAAGATTGGAGCTGGTGGGCAAGGTATCTACAGACTCACCACTGACAAACAGGCTTCTAGTTCCTCTTTCTAATTTCAAACCCAGTAAAAGCTAGGAGCTTCTGCCTTCACAGAAGCAAGATACTGCGCTTGTTGGTTACTCTGAAGTTAATTAGCCCTGCTTGCAGAATGTGGCCTGATTAGATGACCTCCAGTGGTTGCTTTCAACTGTGGAATGGTGGGGGGGTTTTGGCTTCATTGTTTACTAATACTGTTGATACCTTACATGAAACAGACAGACTAATATTTGTGGGTCCAGACAGTTCCAATCTGCTATCTAATGTATGGTTTGTTGGTTAAGTGGTAACTTTGTTTCCTTTGCTGTGATCCTTTGCATTTTTTTTTAAAGTAGCATACTTTGCCTTCAAAGCACCAAGTGTCCAAAATGGTTTTTGGACTACTCTAAGTCAGACAAATGGGAAAGATCTTCAAAGCTCATCTAAGTAACATCTAAGCTAATCGAAGACTCTACTATGTGTTGAAAACCTGTAAAATTCTGGCATCAAATGTTATGACAAAAAGTTTACCTTTGTGTGTTGTTAAAATGCTCCTTTCTTTTTTGGCTTGTCAACACACCAATCTGGTGCTTCATTTTACTGCATTATGAAAATACTCGATAGTGGTTTCTTACCTTCTTTACACAGTTTGTGACCTTCTGGAACTCTCTTATGTTCTCTGGCATTCAGTAGAGAGTAATCCATCTGGAGAACCAAAATGCTCTTGAGTCGTAGGGTTAGCAGAATAGAGCAGAATGCTTCTGGGTTCTGTCAAACAGATGCAATGAATTTACATTTGGAAGGGTTTTTTTTCTGCATTCAAGCTTTGCTAATAAAGGTCTGAATGTTGTAGAAACGACTAAAGCCTTTAGAAACAGGATGATGATTGAAACAAGGAAGGTGGCTATATATTGAATGTAGAGATGTAGTTCTAGTTGACTGCAGAACTCAACTGATTGACAGAAGTTTTTCTATAGAAAAATACAGAACATTCTCAAAACCAGATCTTGCTTACCCTTTAACTACAGAATTAAGCATTTTAAGAAGTAGATTTTTAGATTCCATTATGAAATTCAGTAAAAAAGTTGGGAGTTCAGTGGCCTAACTTGAATGGAGAGAAGGCTGGCTACCTAATACAACATACAGCAAAAAATGTTCGACCTGTACATACTGTGATTGACTTTTGTCTTTTATTAGACTTGCTTTAGAATCAGACTTTCTTTTCTCATGAGCTGAGACTGAACAGTAAGCAACCATACTTTGGTTTTACAGGCGCAAGTTGTTTTACAAGGGAAGTCCAGAAGTATTATTATCCGGGAACTCCAGCGAACAAATCTTGATGTAAACCTTGCTGTAAATAATTTGTTGAGTCGTGATGATGAAGATGGAGATGATGGGGATGACACAGCAAGTGAATCATACCTTCCTGGAGGTTTGTATCCTGCAACTTCTCATAAGAAAATGCCGATGTGTTCTTATTTTTCTGTATTTAAGTGCTGACAGCATGCTCCATGCTGTGCCAGGTATGCAGCAAAGAGAGTTCTTGCTTGTAGGAGCAAAACCTAAAGATGCGCAAAACAAAAGATGCACTAGGATGTGTGGAGGGATTAGGTTAGGCCCTGAAGAATTAACTGTTGACCCTGTTTGTAGGTGGCATGAAAAGTATTTCTTTTAGGATGCCAGGCTTTGTAACACCAGCATTACTTACGTCTGTATTTTGCTGCTCAATGAGATGCTGAGACTGCTGTGTCGCTTGCTCATAAAACCTAAAATCTTCTAGGGACCTGCATGTTTTTTACTACTAACATACTAAGATACAGCAGTTTCTAAAGCAAAAATTGTACAGCTTTATTTTTTAAATCAAAATGCCTCAAGTGAGGGCAAAACAGCTTACAGTTGTTACAGTTAGATTAGAAATTTACTCTTCATCTCAAGATCCCTTCTTAAAGGCTGTAGTATTCTGGCTATACCAGTAAAATGCTGTAATTGAAGTCCACTTATTTTTGAAATATTGTTTGTTCCATAAAATTGCTTTTATAAAAGGCTGTGTCTTCTTTTGCGTTGGCTAAATAATGTAGGTAATCTTTTCTTGCTGAATAAACATATTTGAAAACACAACAGCCAAGTCTAACGCTTGTGTTAGGTGCACTGCATGAACAGAACACATCTAAACTCTGACTACATACTGGCTTTTCTTTCTGTGTGTCAAAATGACGTTTTGATATTTTTCTATTAAATGTTTTTTTTCTGCTCATCTGGTTCACCAGGAAGGTTCATGGGCTTCCTCCATCTTTATCTTGTCAATCATGTGATTAAACAAAGGTTTTTTTTTTTTTTTTGTTCTGCAGCAAAGGCTTTGTATTTCATTTTGACTCTTCTAGTTTTAGTTGCATCTGTCAAGCTTCTTTATTTTGCTGTAGACTCAAGAATCCACTGGTTAAAGGGGTTAAAAATCCTTGAGTCTTGCTTTCTGGTGATCAGTTTAATAGCATTAGACAGATGCATTGGAGGAAGTAAATTCTCCTAACTCTTTCCAAGTTTTCAAAGCAGCAGTTCTCACTCTAAACATACCTGAATGCATTCCTCTGGAGCCAGCCTTCAGTGGATAAATCACAGCTAGTAATCATTTACAGTAGTAGTTCCTTTTAACCATACTAACCAGCTTTCTACAGCATTAGCTATTCTCTTAGTACCTCTTGGTGATCGTATGAGTTTGTAGGGACTGTCTTGCAACCTATGACTGTTGTTATTTGAAAGGTGCCTGCGCTACAGTTGGAATCTCTTGTATTTGGTATAGGTTAAAGCAGTATGCAGAGTTACACTGTCCTTGCTGGCTGTCCAGAAAACAATTTTGACTTTGGCCTAGTTCTTCACAGCTTCTGCCCTGTTCAGGTTAATCTTTCCTCTAAGGGATTGCAACCTCCTAATGCTTGGGTATGGTTTTCCCTTTTATCTTTTACCCCACAGAAAAACTGGGCTAAATCTTCCCTAGTTCTTGTGGGAAAAGATGTGCAAATGACAACTGAAATGAAACTTTCTATCTCTTAACGCTAGTCTTCAAACATTTGTAGAGCGTGTCATACCTTCTCTAAGTTACTTCAGTTTTATGGGTAAAAATAAGTTTGTTGCATAGAAATGAATAAATTTGATATCAAAATGTGGTAAAAACAGTAGAAGTCTAGCTGAACAGTCATCAATGCTGTTGGTATATTAAATAGTAGAAATGACCAGTCCTTGCTTGTGTCACAGAACCACGCAGGCAAGTTTTCAGGAAAATGTGATGGCCAGAGAACCTTACCTGTGGCTTTCTGTTTTTCAAACTATGTAGAAACTTTTAAGAAAACTTTTGTTCTAGAAACTTTTCATTCTTCTTAATTTTGCTTGTCATCTCTGAATGCTCTTTTGAACTATAACATCAGAGTTCCTAAAAGAAAACTGTAGATAACTGATAAATGCTCTGTACGTTACATTCTTAGGTTTTTGTAAATCATTCTGAAAGATAAAGAACTTTAAAGTTTTTAAAGATTATGTCTAATTATGTTTTAAAGCTTTTTTTCTTCCTTCTAAGTACAAAAAATAGCACAAATGACAGGACTACTTTTGCCTCAGTGCTTTTGAGGCTCTTGCATTTTGATGAAAAGCAAATGCTAGTTTTTACTCTCTGCCCTTCTGCATGTCTGGTGCCTTGTGACCCTTAAATTTAGGGTTTACTTCTCTGAGCCTTCCAAGACAGAGAAGCTTTTTGTTTTAAACAGATACCAAGAGTAATTTACAGTTAATTTTAAAAATAAAGATACTATAATAATTAAATAAGCTAAGACACTTTTCAGCCACATCATAATTTCATTAATATATCAGCTGCAATCGTTCCAATTAGAACTGTGAGGATTATGCATCTCCATTTTTTTGTCTTGGGTCATCTTAAATTCCTCAAAATCTCTGATCATTACTTTTTGGTACAGATTGCCTTCAGTGACTGTCTCCTAGATATTTTTTGGACTTTTTGGTACTTTGATTTTTGACTTCTTTAGTTTAGTCTTTTTTCTTTTGTTTTATGATAGTTAGGAAAGAGGAATGTGTGTTTACTTGATGCATAACAAGGATATAAGGAAAAACATCTAGGTAAGAAATACATAGAATAAGATCATTTAGCATAGAAATGACTTGAAGATCTCTAACTTTCCAGTTCATACCAAGTTTATATTAGGATTCTTCTGGGCTTTGTGTTTTGCTAATCTCCACAGGGATTCAGTAGAAGTCAAAATACTGTGTGTAACTCAGATGTGTGCACATCTGATCAGTAACTTCTGCAGGATATAGTGGGTTCTCACCCACTTGTGAAACATAGGTTTGGCAATGTTCAGACTTCTGTGGATTTTGGAATTGAGTTGAGCTTGTTTAAAACTGTTATTTTTCTTAGAGAAGCAAAATGGGCTGGTATTGCAGCAGTACTTAATGTACTGGCTTGCAATTAGGGAGAAGGAAACTTGAGCATAGTGTAGGATCAGTTCAGTGGCTTGTGCTTAGGAAAAAGAGGTGTATGCTTGTTCTGTGGTTTTCTTGGTGTGGTTTGGATGTCTTTGTTCGTGTTGGTTTTTTATATGTGATGAACTTTAAGTTGGGTAATGTTTTGAATAAATTTATCTTATCAAGAAATGAGTTCTGGAGTTCTGCTTGAGCCTAGTTTCCTGGGCAACCAAAATACATGTTTTTCTCCCTTCACTGCCACAGTTTTGCGAATTAATCAAAACTTGAAATGGGAGGAGTTACTAAAGATACTAAATTCTTCAATATATCATAAAAATATGCAGCTGAGAAGAGGGGAGAGAATTTTTATTATTACCCCCTTAAGGGAAAAGGTTTAATGCAAGCCCAACCTGAGACTGGAATCAATCCAGGCAACGCCTTCATTAAATGAATCCAGTGATAATGCTGCAAGTGAAGCTGTTGGGAATAAAAAACTTTCCAGTACTTAAATTGCTTCTTATGTGCACGAGGGCTTTTCTGTTTGCGTGTTGGTGGGGTTTTTTTAATTTTCCTTTCTTCTGTGCTGGATACCCTTTTCCTTACAATTTTCAGTGGTATTTACTAGGGAATCATAGGTACTTTCTTACCTCAGTTGGTTGATCAGAATTGTCACATCTAAATGTGAAGGGTGAGGTCTGATTCTGGCCTAACATGGCGCAATTGATGAATAATACCATCTCATGGGTNTATCTGTGTTTTCACAGCACTAAAAAAATGCCAGTGGTGTTTGAAAGGGAGTGAACTTGGCTCCTATTCCTCCAAATTTTAGCACCTTTGCTTGCTGGTGTGTAAATTGGAAGAAGGAATTTCTTGCAGAAATATTGGAAGGAATTTGAAATCTGATTTGAAGCTTAAATGAGAGGATTGCAGGGTAAGAAAAGGCTTTGTTTCCTCACTTGTCCTAATACACCTTTAGCCCAAAAAGCATAGTAATTGTTTTTAAGTCTGATGGCTTGAATTTTTACTTTTCCTTTTGGAAACACAGATGATTTCAAGATGCTCACTGTGATGGTGGAAGGGGGGTTGTCACACAGTAGCATGTATTTTCTATTACGAGCATTTCTGGCTTATTTTTCCTTGAAAAAATACACTATCCATTTTAAGCAAGATGAGCTGCTTCTTTTCTGTACTGGCGAATCCTGTTCCAGAAGGAAGTCAAAGGGTTTTGCAGTTTTTTGACTGGATAGTGACCAAAAAAATGAGAACAAGTTCCTAGACTATTGAGAGGTTGGCGCTCAGTAAGGTCAGGTGTACTGTTGCTTTATCATTGCAGAAAGACAGTGGAAAATAAACAGTAGCAGGGTAACATAAGACCGCTGGGTGTGATCCGCAGTGTTTCAGTAAGACAAAGCCTGTTTCCAAATCTAAATTTGTTTACTAGGATTTCCAAGCAGTCTGTCAAGGATGAATTCCTAAAACCTGCTGTGTGAACCTTTAGAGTCCCTAGTGATGCGTACTTTTAGAAGCACAGACTACACACGAGCAAATTACGTGTTTAGTGCAAAATGTGTTGGTGCAGGTCTTGCTTGCTTTGAATCCTCAGTGCTCACTGATTACAGCGCAGCTTTCCTGGGGAACGCTGGCTGTGCTTGGTACAAATTGCATTTCCTGGCAATGAAAGTTTAGAAATTTAAGGATGAATGTTCTCATGTGCAGGGAGTTTTCAACGACTTTCAATATCTTGAAGTGGAACAGTGAAGTGATTTAATACTGACTCTAAGTGTGAACTTCTGGTTCCTTCTCAGTTTCTGGAAGTTGTCTCCTCTGTGTTCCATCAGACACAGTTCCTACTGTTAAGAAAGTTTTTGTTACATTTGAGATCTTGATTTTTAGCCTCTATTTTGTTTTATGCTTAGGATTAGGGTAGAGGTTGAAAACTGGATGTCTTCAAATTACATGTTTCTTCTGTGATTCCTTAAGAGACTCTGGTCCTGGAAGGAGCTAACCTGCCGTGCCTTTGCATGGCAGTGGGGTTTGTATGCCTGCGAGGGCAAGCTGAAGCCTAATTCAGAGAGCCTGATTATCTTTTACTGTCAGGTTTGCTTGGAATTTTGGGAAGGGGCGGAACTGTCTCCTTTGGCAGCACTAAGTTGCATGTGGCGAGGTACCACCTTTGGAGCTCTGTTTAACCACCCAGTCAAGTCAGTTTGAAGACTGATTTCCACTTCTGTACCTTAGAAAGAATTACTGTTTCAAGCCAGGGATGAAGGAGGGAAGTAAGACTGTCGTTTCTGAAGCTACAAAATTGTAGTGGGGTTTAGTCATCAACGTCAATAAATGACATGAATTTTCAGTAGCCTCTTTTGTGTGTAGATAGTAGCTCTAGTTTTGAAAAGGGAATGAAATTGGTTTTTGCTTTAACAACTATCAGTACTTCAGAGAAACTCGAATTTTCTCATGTGGAAGCTGGGGCACTCATAGTATTTTTCATCTTTTTGATTTTGACTGGGTTTTTTTTAAGTGCTCGGTATTAAAAGATGGTGCTTTTTCCAGATAACTGTTGTTGTTTGTAATGTAGCTGTCGCTTAAAGCTTTGTACTGAGAGCCGTGAGCTGTTAGCCCGTGCATTAAACAAGGATGTCATTCTCTGGCAGAAACGTTCCATGGAGGAACGTACAGTCTTTGACGTCAAAGTTGTAGCTTTGTGAAGGCCAGCTTTCACCATCGGTTCTGTCCTCCCTTAATTCTTGGTCGTCTTTGGAGTTCTGCATTATGTGCATTAATGTCTGTGCACACGTGTGTATGTATCTATCTTATCCTGGTGCTTTGTTCTTTAAGTGACAGGCTAAAGTTTGAGTTTCTGGGTTACAGGAAAATGTGTTCTGGGCAAGTCTTGTTTGGGAAATGTGGTTAGTGACAGAGCAGTTCTTGTAGGGCAACTGGTTTTCGTCACTAGTCTGCCAAGCTTGATTGTACATGTAGTGGCATAGGAGGCACATGAGTTTGCACTGGTGAATCTGAAGAGCAGAAATTCAATTAATAGATAGGATTTTTTTTGTTTCGATATTTGTTTAGTTCATGGTCTCTCTAGGTGATGTTTTAAGTAGCTGATTATTCACTTAAGACCCTTGTCTCCTCTTATAGAGGATCTTATGTCTCTTCTGGATGCTGACATACATTCTGCTCACCCAAGTGTCATTATTGATGCTGATGCTATGTTTTCAGAAGATATTAGTTACTTTGGTTATCCATCCTTTCGGCGCTCATCACTTTCCAGGCTAGGCTCATCCAGAGGTAATTTTGCACCTTTTTTCTTTGTAATAAGTAGTTTGCTGTGGAAAAAGCTAGTGATAGTACACACTGGTGGTTTAGACTCTGATTTAATGCGAAAGTAGACTGTGATATGTTCTCAATGTAGAGTAGACAAATAGACTGTTACTCATTATCAAAATTATTAATGAATTCTGCATATTGGCAGGTAAGTTCTGCAAGAACCTTGATAGTCATGTATTTAAATTAACTGTTGATCGTTGGTGTTGCAAGGTGTTACAAAATTTTTGCATGTAATTTTATTTTAAACTGTAGTGTGAGTACCTACTAATACGTACATTGCATTACAAATACTTAATTTGGCTCAAAACTGAGTAATGATGACATGCAGCATTCTTAATTTCCACCCTCCCCACTTCTTTTGTTCTTGTTGTTCAGTGTTCTTCACACTTCCTTAATTGTTCCATTACAGAAGTTCCTTTTATGGAATGAGGAATTTTAGATACTAAGAAGGGAGAAGAAATCTAAATTTTACTTTTGTAGTTGGAGAACTATTGACAGTTGAGGAATAAAAACCCAGCAATCTACTGAGTAGTGTTTAAGGCATTTTACTTTTTGTTTGTTTGGTTTTGGGAGCATATTGCACCTAGAAGATTTATAACAGACCATGCAGCAATTTCCTATCTTTTTGAAGCTGTTGCGCAAATGCTTCGACTATTTCCAAACTGTTAATCCAACCTCTGCTGTGATTGCTTGTTTAGTACTGTTCTGTTGACTTTCATGAACATGTTTTAGCACATTAGTTGCTGAACACGTGAGTTCCTGTTACAAAATTGTTAGTCAGGGGTCAGCGTGGTGTTTGCTAGAAATAAGTACAGTACTTTATGAAGTATATCTATAAGACAAGCTGTTGTGTTTGGCTTATGTAAACACGTTCCAATTTGTCTCATACAGCAAAAGACCCAAGGCTTGGCGTATTTTGTTGAAACTATGATATAATAATGTGGTCATCTCATACGTGTAATTCCAGTTGATTTTTGTGAGCATAAGTGAAGTACTTGATAGGTTAAATGCATTATGTGCATGTACAAATATTCAGCATCTGACATAACTCCTTCTAAATTCCTCCTTTTTTTTCCTTTCCTAAGGTTATTCTATATAAGACGTTACCACGAATTTTATAATCCTTATTTCCCATGCATAGTTGACTCTTGGAAAGTTAGTTTGATTACCTGATTAAAAAAATTAATCTGCATGAGCGAACTGCAGAGTACTGGCTTTAGACAGTTTGTAGGCCAATTGGAGGGGAAGCATTTTGGTAAGGAACATTTTCCTACAAGGATCCTTTTAAAACTTGTCTCACTCTTGAAAAGTTTTCATTTGATCTACAAAACATACACTTAATTTTATTAAATCCAGTCCTATGGAATATTGCTTTGAACAAAAGGGGTTGGATTATCAAACGTGTATACAAGAGCTTTTTTTAATGCGTGCTTTCCTTAACCTTTTCAAATGAGTGGTTTTTGGGGGAACAAAACTCTCTAATAAATACTCTTTTTCGGTTTGCGTAAAGTTATCTAACAGTGTGTAGATATCTTTGCTGTTACTGATAAAAACATTACAATGTTCTGCATATTGTACTTTAAAATGTTAAATCACAACGTTAAATGTATTTGGCCTCTTGATGTAAGTGAAAATACTTAGCATTCTTTTTGTAGTGAAGAAAACTTTTAAGACTCCTTGATTTCTAGCTTATTTTTATGTGTAATAATTCTAAAGCACATGTGCTTTGAAAGGGTTAATATATTGAATGTTGCATGTCAGGACTTTATTTTTAATCTGTGTGAGTAGATTTAACTGCTGTTAGTTGCATCCTGAAGGGTCTTTACTAGAGAGTGGCTTACTTTTATCCCACTGGTGTGACCCAATTGCATACCAGTTCTCCTTCTTCCCTTAGAGAGAGACTCTGAGCTGTTGCGTGAACGTGAGTCCGTTTTACGTTTGCGTGAGCGAAGGTGGCTTGATGGAGCCTCATTTGATAATGAAAGAGGCTCTACAAGTAAGGAAGGGGAACCAAACCTGGACAAGAAGAATACGCCTGTTCAAAGTCCTGTTTCTTTAGGAGAAGACTTGCAGTGGTGGCCAGATAAGGTACTGAAATTTTTTTACTATTTTATTTACATGCTCTGCAATAGATATGTTTATTTTTGTTTCCAGATAAATACTCCAGATAAATTTCCTTTCTGACTGTCACATCTCTGTTCATGTGGGATAATGTAATAAAGCCTTTTCTTTTTTATGCAGTCAGAAGAATTGTAAATAACTAGCTACATCCTTATAGCTGTGCTTCTGTTCTCAGTGTCTTAATTGTCTTAATTTCTTCTCCATGTAGTTTTCAAGACTCTAATGTAAATCATATTTGGTTTTTTATTTTTTTTCTTACTTACTTTGGTGCTCAAAGTGTTTGATAGGCAATAGGAAACTCATGAAACAATTTGAAGTAACTTTAATCAAGGAAATCAGTGGGTTTTATTAACATTATTATTTCTAGAGATACTTTGAGCAGATTGGGTTTTTAAGTAAAAACTGTAGAAGTTGGTAGTTATTTGCAGTTGTGTTTTGAGTTGACCAATACCTTAGATGAGTTGCTTGCTCCTTCAGAATCCCTTTGGCTTTGATTAACTGTTTTTTCTTTGTCATCCAAATTCCATTTTCAAGGCTTGAAGTAGTGCCCACACGAGAAATAAGGATAATAGGAACAGCGCTGTGTTGCTGACTCTGGTTATCCGTAGTCATTTTCTTTATGAATTGCCTAGATGCTTCAGGAATGAAAAGCACTCCAGATTTTATGGTCTTGGGGTCTCTTCTAGTATTCCTATTTATGTCTGTCCTCAGTGTCTCTCAAGTTGCTCTTTTGATACCTCCTGTTTCTTGGGTTTCTTCTGTGTCACTTTTTTTTCCATTCAGACTAGCCAGTAACATTGCGCTTCTGTGTCAGTGAAAATTGGCAGCTTTTGTCTCCTTTGCTTTGTCATAATGGTAGAATCAGAGTCATTTAGTCTGGGATTAGCCTGAGAGATTTCAGAGTGCTTAGCAGCAAAGTGTATTAGTTTGGACTTGGAATGCTAACTCTATATACTTCTTCCTTTTTGAAAATTGGGAGATCTTGAAATGTTGATGACAAAGACAGTAAGCTAGGGAAAGGTTAAAGTGTGTGAGGAATCGCATCAAGGACAGGAGGATCATTAGGGACAGTCAGCATGGCTTTACAAAGGGAAAGTCATGTTTGACCAACCCGATAGCCTTTTATGAAGGCATAATCAGGTGGATAGATGATGGCAGAGCGGTGGATATGGTCGATCTTGACTTTACTAAGGCGTTTGACACAGTCCCACATAGCATCCTCACCGCCAGACTGAGGCAGTGTGGTCTAGATGATCGGATAGTGAGGTGGACTCTGAACTGGCTCCNTGTGTCCAGTTCTGGGCCCCTCAGTTCAAGAGGGATGTCGAGCTGCTGGAGGGAGTCCAGTGTAGGGCAACAAGGATGCTGAAGGAAGTGGAGCCACTGACCTGTCAGCCATGTCCTTTTCATTTTTCTTCTTACTAGAATGTAGTTACATGGAGGCTGATCCTTTTAGTGTGTTCTGTAGTTATATTCTGTTCAGCTATTGAGGTACTATTAGGTTGGACTGGATGATCTTTAAGGTCTTTTCCAACCTTATCGTTACTGTGATACTAAGATTTTTTTTTCAGCAATCAGCGTCATCTTCAACTATCTCATTTATCCAAAGTTGTAATTTGTAATGGAACACCTAAGCCTCCAGTTACAGAAGACAGAGCTGTCATATCATTTATACATTTTTGTGATGGCCTCGTGGAGGTGCATGTGGCATCGGTTCTGTAGCATTTAGATCACAACTGCTAACATTCTGATGGCAACGCAAAAAATTTTGAATGGCAGCCTTTCTAGTGTTGAGCTTGTTTGTTTACAAAAAATAGTAAAAAATATTAGCAACATTAAAAGTTATAGTAATACTGTCTTGGAGAAAAGAATAAATGCTTTCCATACTTAACATTGAGGCTTTTGCCGAGATAACTTCTGAACATACACTAATGCTGGTGAAGCAGAGATACATTGCATTGGACTGCTGTAGGTTCTGAAGGCAGTTCTTTATCAGAATATTTATACAATGGCAAGTATTACTCATGACACAGATTAGCAGTTGTGCTCCTTATATGCTGTGTTGGTAGATGCCCTTCAGAGCAAAATAATTATCTTATATTTTAACTTCTGGGTATAAAAGGAACTTGCTCATGATTGCTTCTGTCCTTTCCTGCTGCTGCCTTCCTCTTCTTTCTCAAAATACGGGTAAACATCCTGAGCCATTGATAGAGTTGTACTGAATCCTGTGTTATTCAAAGCCACACTTTCACCTTTTGAAGTGTGCACTTATGGGCATGAAAATAGTAAAAAAAAAAAAGATTGTGGGAATCCAGATTTGTGAAATTAAAAATCTGTAGTTGAAAAAAAGTTCACCTTTCAGTGTAGAGGACAGGTAAATTTACTGGATGGTAGACAATGGTTGGACAAGTTCAGTTTTCCCTCAGGTGGCTGAGCTGCTTAAATGTGGTATATTGCAGTATATTGAGGAAGCTAAAGACACTGATCTAGAAGATAACCACTACAGATACTATTACTTGTGGTTGTCTTTCATATTAATAGATGTAGAAGATAGTCTAAAAACTAGTTTAAGTTCTCCTTTCATTTTCTAAAAGATGTTTTCACCCTTAAATGGAAAGGAAGTTTTAGTTGTTAAAAGTAAAGTAGTTTACAAAGAGCGTGGTTGTCCTGCAGCTGTACTTGATGGGGAGCAAGGACAGGCCTTACAAATGTTTCTCAGTAAACAGAAGTAAATGGTTTGTGAAACCACTCAAATCCACAGATTTGTAATTTGATATTTGTTGGATGTCTGAAGTCACAGCTTCCCATCTCGAATTCTGTGAGCAGTGTCATGTTCTTAAAATATTATGAAAGCCCTTAATAAAGTGTCCAAATTAATCACTATGTGCATGTTATCAATAAACTTAGGAATATAATTTATATTTCTTTCTTCACTGTCTCAGAAGATGCTTTTTTTTGGTGTGTGCTTGTGTGAGGGCATGCTAAGCTTGAGAGAAGATGGATATCTGTTTCTGAGTTCTGCAAGCATGAGAACTCTGACAGAAACTTAAGTTACAAGTCCCCTTTTATGCTTTTATGTATTTGTAATATTGCTGTCTTAGATTTTGTATTTCTGTATTTGCAGGATGGAACAAAGTTTGTTTGTATTGGAGCGCTGTACTCTGAGCTCGTGGCTGTTAGCAGTAAAGGAGAACTCTACCAATGGAAGTGGAGTGAATCAGAGCCTTACAGAAATGCACAGGTACTGTACATCTTTAAATGCCTCCTTGCAGAGTGATTTGTGTACTTCAAGTATCTAAAATCCCTTTTTCTTTTCAAAGAATCCTTCACTACATCATCCACGAGCCATGTTTTTGGGATTAACCAATGAAAAAATAGTGCTCCTCTCTGCAAATAGTATTAGAGCAACTGTTGCCACTGAAAATAACAAGGTATGAGAAGTGTGCTGGTCGCTGAATTGGAATTTGTTTTTTTTACAATATGTTATGGAGAAGTAAATTCTTCAGCTTCATTGATAGTAGAAAGTTAAATCTCTTGTTCATTCCGTTTTTTCCCTCTATACAGATGTAAAACCGAAACAGAAACCTAACTGGTGTTTTGTAAAAATGCAAAAAAGAAAATACCCCCCAAACCTGACAGGTTTACAGCAGAAAGAGTTTTAAAATGGCTGTTTTACCTGCTTATCTGAAATACTGGACTTGTTGCTGTTATGCTAGAAGCTGACACTGTTTTAAGACTAGAGAAGCTTGCTAATGGTGTCTACATATTTGCTGTAAAAGCTAAGGGCATTAGACCTTTGGTTAATGTGACGTCAGTTATCTAAATTACCTAAACATGCTTTTCTGCCCACCTAAGAGTCAACTTGAAATCGATTTGGTGAAGTTTATGCACTTGTCAGAGTATTTTTTTGACAGCTCTGTATTTTTAAAAATATTCTTTGTGTTTGTTGGATACTAGAAATTGGGGCGGTGCAGAATTCCTTTCTGTGGGGAAAAAAAAAAAAGGTGGTAGAGGATAAAATCCCAAACGGAATGTATTATTTTTTTTCCAAAGCCCGCAAATACTACATTAAAGGTCTGACTGAGGGGAAAGTTTTCTTTTTTTTCTTCCCTACATTGTCTGTTTCTTTTTTCCGCTCCTCCCTTAGGTTGCTACGTGGGTAGATGACACTTTAAGCTCTGTAGCTTCTAAATTAGAACACACCGCACAGACATACTCAGAGCTTCAGGGAGAACGGATTGTCTCTTTACATTGTTGTGCTCTTTATACATGTGCTCAACTGGAGAACAACTTGTATTGGTGGTAAGTAAATACTGTGGCCACTGTGTACAGCAGTGTAGAGCCACTGGATACCTGTGAGAAGTGTTGTAAAAGAACTGAACCACAGTTGTTCGGAGTTCTGCAACTCTGCACTTGAGCTTAGGTTCCTTTGTTAAAGTATATGTATTCTCATTTTTAATGCCTAAATCTTTTGGCTACAACTTTAGCAGAATAAGGGAGATGTATATAAAGGCGTTGCCATTCAGATACTGCACAGCATCAGAGAATAATCTTCTTTACGCCTTTCAGGCCTTTGTCAGATTATAAATGGGGAACAAATTTACCCACATACGAGGTTCACGTTATGTCAGGTTCTATTAGAAAGTTTGGTCTGCTAGTTTGTGGTCCAGATCTTAGAGAAAGGAGAGGTCACATCAGATAGTTCCTCTGGAGCTTCTTGTTATAACACGTAGAAACATTATAAAATATGAAATGTTAATATACATCAACTAAAATTTTGATAAATAAGCCTGTGTTTAAAAACCGAAGCAACTGCAAACACTTCCAAAGAAGCTCTGAAATTAATTTCTAATTTTTATGACTTTATTGAGTATTACTAGGACACCGTTAGTATGTGTTATTTTTGTCAGTGTATCAGCAGTCATGGCACCACGTAAGTGTGGCTCAAGCAGCTTTTAGGCATGGCTGTGTACATGAGCTGAATACTTGGTGATGAGTTGAAATCGGAGCATTGAAGACTGCTTCTATGAAACAGCTTTCTCATTAAATTCCAGTAACTCCCTGGAAAGTAATGAAGTAGAATTGTATCTAGTCTTGGTAAAATTAAACACAGATGTATTTTATTCTAATTTCTAGTTAATATCAATGTTACAGCTTTCTGGTTCTTGACCCTTTTGGCTGATTTACCTTGCTATAGTATAAAATCTGGCAAGACATTACATTGGAGATACTCATCTATAAGAATCTGCCATCCCTACTGCTTTTAGAATAATTGGTGCAGTAAATAAAGACTTACTAGCATTTTATATGTAATCTTGGAATACAGTTTATTTATTAACCAACACGTCCTTTCTGGGAGGGGCTAAGTATCAGCAGTAGTGATTTTACGTTAATCAGTTTGAATGAGATGGAAGCTTCCAGTATAATTTATTTACTTGGTTACAGTGGCCTGTGGTACACTAACCAGAACTTCAGCTTCCAGTGCTGCACAGGACTGATGTTTTTCATGTTTCACTTAACATGAAGGAGGCTCTAAAATAAAGAGATCTAATTCCGTGGCCCACTGACTAAGACATGAGGTATCAAAATAATAAGATTAACTGTGTACAGAGGCATTGTTTTGAGCTAAACTGACAGCTTAAGTCTGTCACTACTCTGTCTTAGCCATGTCCCCAGAGAGAAAGTAAGGCTTTTAGAATTTAAAAACAAAAAAAAGCTTATCTTGTTTCCCAGGGACTGCAAATTCTGGGAATTATCACTAGCCATGGGAAAGGTAACTTCATGTTCAGGAAGGACAAGCCCCAACTTGAAAGCTGTGACTGGAGCATACTGCCTACCACATAGGTCTGGCAGCATTTTGGATAGAAGAAAAGCCATTTTGCAGTGGCATATCTTGACTTCTTCCTTCTCATCATCAATGGGCCAGTCGAGATGAACTTAGAGTGTGAATAGAGAAGAAGAAAACATTTCTAATCTTTGAGATTTTGGAGAAGGTGACACAGAGATTTGTATGTTTGATCATGACTACATTAACCAGAAGGAATAAACTATTTAAAGTTATAAACAAAGCATTTATTAGACAGCATTTTTTAAAATTAATATGCTTTTTTCCACAGGGGTGTAGTTCCTTTCAGCCAAAGGAAGAAAATGCTAGAGAAGGCCAGAGCAAAAAATAAAAAGCCGAAGTCTAGTGCCGGTATCTCCTCTATGCCAAACATAACTGTTGGAACCCAGGCAAGTGCAGCTGTCACAAGGGACATTTTTACAGTGTTACATGATGAGCTTACAGCCTGCTCTTAAAAGCCACAGCAAACAAAATTAGGTTTTACTCTTCATGTGCACAAAAGTTGTATCAATAATATGGTTGAGTCACCATCTCTGAATGTGTTTATATACCATTTGGATGTGGTGCTCGGGGACATGGTTTAATGTGAGGTTGTTAGAGATAGTCTAGTAGGGTTAGGTCAAGGTTGGACTCCATGATCGTTAAGGTCTTTTCCAACCTTGGCAATGCTATATGAATTCTGTGCAAATTAAAATAGTGTGTTATATAACTGTAGATTGGTGTGTTCTGTCAGTGTTATTTTACTGTTTTACAAGTATGATTATTGCTGAGAACCTGGAGGAATGGCCTGCACTCATGTAGGGTACTTCCGTTTTAACTTACCTCCTGGTTCTGTATTTTGAGAGAAAGCATGTTTTAGAAGTATGATTCTCAGTAGAACACATTTCTATGTAAGTGATTTGGCATTTAAGTGCCTGCAATATTAGAGTCTGAGTTTGCTTCATTCATGCAGTGTGATAAAGCCTTTACCAAAAAGTTCAATAGCTGATACAGAGGTGTATGATTCCTTTTGTGATTAGTATTAGAAGAAGTATGAGATGAAACAGCTCCTTCCCAGAGAAGCACCTTCCCTTTAGTTCCAAAACCATTTTAATCGACTCTGGGATGATTCTTTGTTATTGGATTAATTGTTCCTTTTGTGATTGAGCACCTACATATTAAACAGCTTTAAACTGCCTAAGCTGTTACATCCACTTGTGAATTGCACAACAGCCTCTTTTTTCCTTGCAAAGTCCATACTGCATCATGCTTGCTTCCCTCTTAATCTAGTTTCATAATTTTTCTTATTTTTTGACTACTAAATATGTCCCCAGGAAAATGTATGCATATAGGATATTCCTCAGTATAATCCTTTGTTCTCATAGAAAGAAATGTTTCTGTCTGTAGGTGTGTTTAAGAAATAATCCTCTCTATCATGCTGGAGCAGTTGCTTTTTCAATCAGTGCTGGAATCCCTAAAGTGGGTGTTCTAATGGAATCTGTTTGGAACATGAACGACAGCTGTCGGTTTCAGCTTCGCTCACCAGAGAGCTTGAAAAACATGGAGAAAGCAAGCAAAACTACTGAGGCAAAGTAAGTGTTGAGAACACAGAACATTTAATTGATATTCTTTTGAACTGGTGATTGATTAAACAGAGAAAACAAGGTCAGGTTTTTATCAGTTTGAACTTCTTGCCTGCTTTATAAGATTCCAGCTTTCTTGTGCGCTGATGAATGTGCAGAAATGCTCACGGGAGGAAGGACATCTCCACTGTGTGAAAACACTATGGAAATGTGAAATACAGAAGGCAAATTAAATGAAGGCTTCCCTGTTCTATAAAGTTTCCAAGATTTTATAGTTTAATAACTGAAAGTTGTTTCATTAAACATAAGTGTTTTTGGCCCTTTTCATGGCATTGACAGACCTGTTTTAGTCCTGTAGTTTGGAAAAAAAAAAGTCATTGGATTGACAATTGTTGTTTCAGTTTATCTTTAAAACAATTTAAACTGTTTCAAAAAGAGGCTTGAAAAAGTTTAGCAGCACTAGAGTTTCTGGTTACTATATAAAGATAATTCTTCCTGTCTTCAAATGAAATCCGTCTAAGGATGTAAATTTTCTGTAATATTATATCTATGTTCTGTTAAGTTGATCCGTGATCAGCAGCATAGCACCATTCCCAGCATCCGATGTGTGGCCTTGTCAGTTGCCTTCACAACTTCAGAGTTATTTCGTTAAAATATTATTAAAGGGACATAGCAGGGGCACGCTGGCACTGTCTATTGTAATGGAAAAGATGTCACCCTTATCTTCCTTTATTCTAAGTTTTCCCTTTTATTCCAGACCAGAAAGCAAACAAGAACCAGTGAAAACTGAGATGGGCCCTCCGCCATCCCCAGCTTCCACTTGCAGTGATGCATCTTCAATAGCAAGCAGCGCATCAATGCCGTATAGTAAGTAGTATGTTGCTCATAATACCATACAACATTTGTGTAGCTAATAAGTTTTCGTGAAAGGTATTTCTACAAAGATGCTGTACAAATTTCAGAATCCTTTTAATTCTTTGAGTCTGAACTGCAATATACTGCAAAGGCTTTAGAGAATCAGTGAATTGTCAGTGTTAAATTTGAATGCATTAGTGTAAGCAGAGATTATTTGATATAAGGTGTATCTCAGCAAATGTAAGCGTTCTCAGAAGCACTGGTGATTAGGGGAGGTCAGAAGATAAAATTTTGTTGCAGTATGATAATGAACTTTTTTACAGCCCACAAGTTGAACGTGTTTTGGAAAATTCCTTTTAAGATTAAGTTCTTGAACAGCTTGACTTGCATGTGAACTTGAATATATAAAGCAGTAATTCATCATCTATTACATAAAATATCTACAACTAGGCATTCTTTACTAACATACAAAAGCAGTGAGAGATGTTTTATAGAACAAGTTGTACCTAGGCACCAGAAAATCTGCATTAGAATTCAGATAACTGACATCTGAAGCATTTTTTTCTCCATTTAAACATATCTATTTCTAAAGGGTTAGTTACACTGTTGTCATTTGAAGGATTATTTTCTCCACTTCCATTCCTTCTAATTATTCTTACACTGCAGTTAAAGAAGTGTTCACCTAGAGAATCAAATGGGCTCAACGAGTGGGCAAGAATCTCATATGCCCAGATCTGCAGTGCTAATTAACTTTACTCACAGAGTCTTCTGCTACCCATTCATTCTCTCTTGGAATTCTTTCAATTGTATTGAGACTTTGAACCGCTGTTTGAAGTTGACTTCAAATTAGCTTAGAATTTCCCTGCCTCTTACTTTAAATATGTTGATAATATGAATTACACGTGAGACTCAATTGAGATTAAAGGTTCTTGTCGGTGATAATTTAGGCCAAATAACTATTTTCTGTATTGTTTGCTAGTCTTCTACGTGTAGTAGACAGGCAGATGTTGTGGGAGGGTGATACAAAGCGGTGAAGCAGGGATGAATGAAGACTGTTGCAGTGTCAGCTTTTTTCCATACAGTATGAATGTCTGAACCCTGACAAACCAATTCTAATTATGTGGCTGTGATGTCCTTAAAAATTGCTTGTTTTGTTTATCAGCTGGGCTTTATTAGTGCTAACTGCATAGCAAAATGTGAAATGATCCATTGATCATTTCATATTCAAAAACGAAATGAATGAAAAATTGAAATGTTATATGGTGTATGTTGTTAGGTGGCATTGACTTGCTAACCTCTTGTTAATGTCTAGATTTTACTGTTGGTATTTTGCGGGGAAGGTTTGGTGTTTACTGAACATTGCCTTTGGATGCTTTTATTAAATCTTGTTTTCTTGTCTCAGAGCGACGACGATCTACTCCTGCTCCAAAAGAGGAGGAGAAAGTGAATGAGGAGCAGTGGTCTCTGAGGGAAGTTGTGTTTGTGGAAGACGTTAAGAATGTTCCTGTTGGCAAGGTTTGTCAAAAATACACTGTCCCACCATCTTTGGGCAGGAAGAAGAAGAACTGGATAAGAATTGTAGCTTGGAGGATGTTTCTGATTATTGTATGACTTTTTTCTTTGTTCAGAACACAGTGGTACTAATACATTGACTGAATGTGTTCTGATTAAAATGTGTTGAATCTTAAAAAAAAAAAACAAAACAGAAAACCCACCATCCTGATACTTTTAAGTTGAACCACTAAAGAGCAGCTGTTGTGTTTTTATCCAAAATATTTGGTTTGGTAACTTGAGCAATAGCTCCCATATGTCCAGTGAGATTGTGAAGGCTTACATGTGTTGTGATTGACTCAGAACATTTGGGTGAATCTCATGTTCTGGCAAGTAAAGAATCAATATGCTTGATTAGAAATGACATGTTTCATTAGTAAGTCTTAGAAAGTTAGTTACTACTTCAGAAAATCTGGAGTAATGTAATGTTTTGGTGTTTTTTCTCTCTAATTAAACCTTTGACTAAGAGTACTGTAGAGGAAAAGAATCCATTTCTCCTTTTGGCACTGTTGTCTGATGTTAGGAGTGAGTAGGTCATCTAGACAGTTCTCTGGTAGCTTTTTACACGTAAGAGCAACAGGAAACCCAGTAAGTTTTCCACGAAACGAAAAGGTTGGTTTGCTTTTTGCTTAACTGATAGAAGAACAGAAAAATGTTTCCAGAAGAGGAAATAACTGTCCAGCAAAAGGCAGTTGGATTTACTCAAGAGTTATTTTGGTTGCATTCCTAATGGGTTTACTGGTGCAGAAGTGGAAGATTTGCCTTGAGCAGAGTGTTTGAAAGGAGGAGGCCCACAATGAATTTTTACTATTAGGTTTAGGTCACTTCTGCAAAAGGGACTGTGGAGCAGTTTAATTAATCGAAACATTTCAGTTTCTGTAAATGAGGTTTTTGAGTTTAAGTAACAGAAACTGTTGTTTACCTCTCTTACCAGCTCTGGGAAAGCCCCTGTTGTCCTTATCTGTCCTTCCTGTTCTAGATGCTAAGATTTTTCAGGACAGTCTGTTTTACTATTTCTGTATTCAGTTGCAAAGGTGTCTGTGTGCTGTGTCAAGAATTACTATCATTCATATAGAAGAGCTTGAATTTTTATATGTTGAAATTTTCACTGAGGTACTAAAACAAAGGAGTGGGCTGGCTTCTGAATAGAGTTGCCAGTGCTTCTATCGTTAGATGGAAGAGGTAATGATTATAAATTATCTGCCTAACGGGAGACTGAATGAGGTGAAATGAAAAAGCCTGGCATATGTGTGTCTCCTGTTGTCTGCATTGTGAGAAATCCAATGGAGTCTTTTTTCAGTGTAGTTTTGGAAAGAGAGGGGCTGAAATAAGCCTCTGTAACTGCTCACTGATACCAGAATATAAGCTGGTTTTGTCTATCTCAGGCACTTTGGAATATTTTGCTTACCCACATTAACTTGTGGATCTCCCTCCTCTTCTAGAATGGTTTCAGTGGTATGTGACACTGCTCTTAGAACAAAAGGATAGAAACTACTGAGAAATTAGAGCCTAATGGGTTGTTTGTATCTTGTTTTGATCAAGCCTGAGAGTGTACAGAGATCTACTTTTTACTCAAAATTAAAGCAGTGTGTCCTTCTGCATGTTCCCTTCCCTCTTAGCCTCTTTTTCCTTTTGAGAAAATTAGTCGCAGCCGGAAACTCAAAGCGCCTTGCTGCTTACTGATAACATAAGATGTTTCTGTGTCAGGGAAACCTGTTTTGACAGTTGTGATTAGATAAGCATGGCAGCAACTCTTTAGAGTGGCTCGAAAATGACTGCCAATATGGAATTGAATAACTTCCACTTCTTTGGAGGACAGAGAAAGACACAGATGCATGAAGTATGTCTGGATAGACTAGTCCATGTTCTTCAATCCTAGAGGAGTGGAAAATTTATCCTTGAGCGCAAGAAATAGATAGTATACCCATAGACTTCACTTTTCCGCTATGCACGGTTATCTTGAGGAATGAGCACTAAGGCTTTGCAGCAAGAGGCTCTAAAAATTCTTTGATGGACCAAAAAAAAGTCATTTGCTGTTTCTTGTAGTATGGAGGCTAATGGGTACTTAAGGAAGGAAGAGATTCAGACTAGATGTTTTTTGTTGAATTTTTAGCTAATGTTTGGAACTGACTGCCTCAAGAATAGTATTTATTCCCAAAAGTGAATCGACAAATTAGCAGAAAAAAAGTCTGCCCAGGGTATTAAACATGAAATTGGCCTGCTGATTCCAGTAGATGGAAGCTGGAAAGATACTAGGGGAGCTTTGGTAGCAACTTCTAAGGTCAGTTGGTGTTGGTTCCTGTTGAGTGTGAGATGTTGAAATGCAGGGACCTTTGGTCTGATTCAGGATACCTATGAAGACGCTTGGAAATTTAATCTTTTAAGATGTCAGTAATTTTAGCAAAACAGCAAGGCTAATTATAAGAGTCATGGATTATTGTCAACATTTTTCTTTTCCTCTTAAAGATCTGTTTATTTTGGAACAGTTTCTGTTCAAAGTTTTTGGTAAAACTGTAATGTGTTCTGCTTGTAGGTGCTAAAAGTGGATGGTGCTTATGTTGCTGTGAAGTTTCCAGGCACCTCCAGTAATGCAAACTGTCAGAGCAGTTCTAATTCAGATCCAGATCCTTCTTCTCTTCTTCAGGACTGTAGGCTGCTCAGAATAGATGAACTGCAGGTATGTCTTTATGAAGCACTGAGAGAACAGTGTTTTGAAATGTCAGCACTGCTTGCTTAATCACATCTTAAAACTTATATGTCTTTTCAGGTTGTAAAAACTGGTGGAACTCCAAAAGTTCCTGACTGTTTCCAAAGGACACCTAAAAAGCTGTGTATTCCTGAAAAAACAGAGATCCTAGCAGTAAATGTAGATTCAAAAGGTAAGCAGGACTTAGTCTGTAAGATACTCAGTTGGATCCTTTATTACTACTCTCTCTTCCTAGTGGAAGATGCTTCCATTGATGTTGGTATTCCCTTGAAAGTGCTGTAGTTAGGAGTTCTTTTACTGGATGCCATCAGTAAAAGATATTAACTTTTTTCTTCATATATCTTTGAAGGAGTGCATGCTGTTCTGAAAACTGGGAACTGGGTTCGATACTGCATATTTGACCTTGCCACAGGAAAGGCTGAACAGGAAAATAATTTCCCTACTAGCAGCATTGCATTCCTGGGTCAGAATGAGAGAAGTGTTGCTATTTTTACAGCTGGACAGGTTTGTGGTTTTGTATCTCAATCATTTGACCTCACTTCTGTCATCTTTGAATGAGATGGTGCAGCCTTAAGTCAGGCTTTTCCAAAGACTGACGAAGAAATACCTCTTCAAACAGGTTCTGACAGACTAGCTGCTACAATTAACACTTTGAAGGCTAGAGGAGGAATAACGGTATATCTCACTTAAGTACTTAGTAATGAGATTCTGCTTCAAATACAAAATAGGAAAAAAAGTGTGTGGGGGGAACTCTTGACAGATTAGTTCCTGTGTTAGCGTAAACTTGTTAGCTACCTGTGTTTTGGAATTGGTTTGGATGAAAATACTCTTGACAGTGAATGAAAATACTGACAATACTAAAAATGATGAGGTATTGTGCAACTCTGTCTACTATCCAGTGTTGAGTACCTTACTTTGTGTGATTATACAGCTTGATTGAACTGTGTGGCATCCATGAGGAGGGCTGAGAAAAAAATTCCAAAACTATTTTAATGACTTCTCAAAACACTACATGCTTTGCTTAGGATAGTTAAAAGGAAAAGTTTTAGCAAAAGAACAGAATTTGAATGTTTCATTTCAATATTTTCCACTTCCTTTGGAGCGTCTAAGTAAGCTAAATGTATAGGTACTACCTGTTTCATTGGGTAGTTCATAATGAATGTGAATCATAAAGAAGATGCTTCTAAAAGCATTTATTGCACTAAGCACATTTAGGGCATTTGAGGAAGGGAATCTACTGTCTTATGCTGTGACAATGGTGTAAAAGAGAATTTCAGGTAAAATGTTGTCATTGTTGTCAGTCAAAGAGTTCTGGACCTTTTGTGAAAGTTATAATATTTATAAATTGTGAAGTGGATTATAAATTGAATGATAAAATTTTTCCCCCTCAAATGTAGGAATCTCCAATTATTCTTAGAGATGGAAATGGTACAATCTATCCAATGGCAAAAGATTGTATGGGTGGGATAAGAGACCCTGACTGGCTTGATCTTCCACCTATTAGTAGTCTCGGAATGGGTGTTCATTCCTTAACAAACCTTCCTGCTAACTCGACCATCAAAAAGAAAGCTGCTGTTATCATTATGGCTGTTGAGGTGAAGTATTTTCTTTGCTAAAGATTTATGTGGGTTTTTTTCCTCTTGTTTTCATAAAGTTAAACTTAAAACAGCTTCATGTTTGGGTGTCTGTTTGCGTTTTCACTTTCTAAAATAAACTAATTTCAACAGAAGATGCTCTTAGAAACATGAAAGCACAAATACATGTATGTAGTAAAGTGAATGATCCGTTCTGAGGGGGCATGGCTTCTGCATCAGGCTTTTAAATAGTGTTAGGTTTGTAGGCATTGCTTTTTAAAGTACACTACCAGTGTACAGTTTTATTTGTTTTATGAGTGTCCAGATTTTTGGAGGGATCTGAAAATTTACTATAGAATTGTTATGGCTGGAAAGGACCTCCAGGATCATCAAGTCTAGCCCTCATCCCAACATCTCCCTAGCTGCTAGACCACGGCCTCAAGTGCTCTATCTACTAGTTTTTTAAACACTTCCAGGGATGGTGACTCCACCACCTCCCTGGGCAGTCTGTTCCACTACCCAGCCCCTCTCTCAGTAAAGAGCTTCTTCCTAATAGCCAATCTAAACATCCCCTGACGCAACTTGAGGTCATTTCCCCTCATCCTATCATTAGTAATTTGGGAGAAGAGACCAGCACCAGCCATCTAAAACCTCCTTTTAAGTAGTTGTGAAGAGCAAGAAGATCTCTTCTCAGCCTAAATAAACCCTCATTTGCTTAGCCACTCCTGTTTTCCAGATCTCTTCCCAACCTCGTTACTCTCTCTGGACCCACTGCAGCACCTCAAACTTGTTTTCTTGTGATCAAAGTACTCCTTTTTAAAAAATCCTGTATTTGGCCTATATGCTAGGAAATTATGAGAATGAAGCACAAAGGTTTTTTTCACTTGAATTGCCTGTAGAATTCTGTGCTCATCTGAGGGACTCTCTGAATAGTTCTGCTGTGAATTTATACATCATGCTTATATGAGCCCATCAGTGATTCCATGCAGTTTAATTACATTAGCCGTATGCTGTGCTGCCACCAGGAGGTCTTGTGTACCCATTAGACTGAGTCGATTTCACTAGAGTATTCCATCACTCTGGAAAAGCTTGTTATGTACTCAGTGAGCCTCCCAGACCTTCAGCATCCTCTTCTCAGCACTTGTTTGAAACACATATGTCAGAGGTAGTTCATGTAGATCCCGGGGTTCTTTTCAGTTGTGCCACTTTTCCTGTGTTACCTGTAGCCATGAAATAGAAGTCATTTATGTTAAGAACCCAGCTATGAAGCCAAAGGCATACATTTGTGAGCCTGAGAGCTGCTGCTGCTTAAGCCTCTCCTTTAGTTTGCCTGTGCCTGAATGCATGCTGCTTTCTGCCTTCAACATGCTGTCAGTGAGGTGATTCTCAATTCTGATATTCTCAGCAGTTCCTGAGCGGACCTGCAGCCGATGTCCTAGATTTAGACCTTCCAGTTAATTTACAAAAATTGAAAACTGAAACTTGTTTGTTTGCCTTTTGTGTTTTTGCTTATTAAAATTGTTGTTCTTTGAATACAGAAACAAACATTAATGCAGCACATTCTCCGATGTGACTATGAGGCCTGCAGGCAGTACCTGATGAATCTTGAACAAGCAGCTGTTTTCGATGAGAATCCCCAAATGCTGCAGACATTCTTTGGCTATAGATGTGATGGAAACCGCAATATTCTGCACGCTTGTGTGTCTGTATGCTTTCCAACCAGCAACAAAGAAACAAAAGAGGAAGAGGGTGAGCTTGACAATGTCATGGAAATACTTTGAAAACACCTTATGCATTTTTCAAGAACATTTTAAGTACAGACTGTATTGTTCATATGTGGGCATCTTAAAGTTTAGCACCTAAAATATGCCTTAGCCTTTTAAAGGTGTTGAGACAACATTATTTCTCTTATAAGAAATTGACAAGATGTCAGTAGCTAGGAATACTAAATTGGTTTTATTGATTGTAGAAGCAGACTTTTCACATCCTCGTGTTAATTTTGGATGAGAACAAGTATTTTCCCACCTTTTTATCACTACTATCCCCATTCTGTCACGACTAAACTTTTAAGAGAAAAGGTACTTAGTATTTTTCAAGTGTTACAGTATACATTAATGTTTCCAGTAAGAGTTGCTACTTGCAGTTGACATGTATTAAGAAATGTGAGAGTAACTTTTGTTAATGCCAGTTACTGACACTGCTTTAAACTGTCTGTTAAATACTGTTATGTAGAATGTATGGTAGCAGAACGTGGTTGCTAAGTCAAGCACTCAATTAGGAAATGCCAGAATTAAGTTTACCCATGAGCTGTACATGGGTAAATGCGAAATGGTCTTTAATTACACCGTCATACTATTTTCTCCACAGGACTACCTCATTCAGTGCACAAGATGGACGGTGCTCACCGAATGGGTAGCTATTCAATATTTCTTTTTATCCTCATCATTCAGTGTGTGGCCCCATTCCTTACTTACTGAACACCATACAAACTCTGCACCAAACAGTGAATGAACTTCCTTATGGGATTTTTCTATGGTGCCGTCATTGAATTTGAGTCATTTCTAGACCTTATTTGTTCCTCACATCCCTATTTATAAAATGGGGGTAATGCTGCAGCTTTCTCATCTCTTGAAGGTATTGTAGCTTGAAGTTTTTCTGTATTCAGAGCTGTTAATTGATTTGAAGGGTTCTGTTTGAGAAGACTAGGGCCTAATCACATTTTTTGAGTAGTTATTTCAAGACAGTTTATTGTAGAGCTGGATTAATAGTAGTTTTAGTTGTTCTGTGAATGTTAACTATTTCTGTGAGTCAGGTAACTTTAGGTGTCCAGAAACAAAATCATGATCATCTGTAAAACCTTGTTTCACAAAGTTGTGTGTGCTGTTAAATGTGGCGGAAATAGGTTCCAGTTCTCCAAAGTGTGATGTTCAGTGGCATTAAACACAAGGCAGTGCTTCTCCTTCTCCTTGCCAAGCTGTTGCTGCCTCACTACATGTCTTCCAAGTGTTACAGCCAAGAAGGCATAAACAGCTTGCCCATTGTACAACCCGTCATCTTTAGTGTGTTGTCCATCCTGTGCACTGATTGAGGCAGGGGTCTTGTGGGTGAGAGGGAAGAGGGATGAAAAATACCCAAATCAGACAAACCAACCTATGTAACCAAACCAAACTGTGTAACTGGAGGTGTTAAGCACGCAGGGAAGCTGAAATAAGGATGCATGGGCAAACTTAATCTGACTTTTCCTAATTTGAGTGCTTGTCTTTGCAACCTTGACATGTTTCAGTAACTAAATTTGGATGTAATTTAACTTTCTGACAAACAAAAAATGTGAACTTGTTAGACTCTAAGTACCCCTCTGCCTCTCTCTCTACCCTCACAAAAAATTATTTTAAGAAGGATTCATATCTTCCAATTCAAATCATATTCACTTTCCACATACTGTTTCCACTTTAATTGTTAGCAATATATATTAGGACAAGCTTATTTTCTGAGCGTCATCTGGAGGGTGGTAGTGATCAATGGTACTGTCTCTAATCTACACAGCCAGAAGTTTGATTTATGAGTTAAGACTTCAATTCCAGAGTCCAGATTTGATGTTCCTTAGCAATTACAGAACATACTGCTCCTTCCCAGCTAGTACATGCATCATAATCTTAACTCCCCTTCATATAGATTGCTCCTGAAGTGCCAGACAGGGATAAGCTTATTTTTGTTGCCAGATCCTGTGCCTAGTTTAGTTACAGCCCCTGCAGTGCTGAGTAAATGAATTGCAGAGAAAGTGGCTACAGACCTGGAAGGCTGCTCTGTTTCTCTGTGGTTTGGTATCTTCTCAGTCTCATCAATGGAAAGGATCTTGTAAAAGGAAGGTTCCAAAGAAATGTCTGAAGCATGTGACATCCTTAAAGAGTTACAATACTGAATTTCAGATGCCTTTGCTGAACAGCTACAAACTTAGGGGTTTTTTCCTACAGAATTGGGACAGATTTCATTAGACAGCAGAGCAGCAAATTGCTGCTAGAACCAGGGCATTTACAATTGTTTGGTCTCCAGAAATGAATACTAACTCAGTAAGTGGAACGGTTGCGGCTTACTGTGGGACCAAGGATAGATAAGACCTCTCTGTTGCAGAGAATGGTGAAGCGTGTAGGGGCTTTTTCTGGTGTCCTCGGTTTTGTGGTTGTCTTTATTTTTGAAGCTTTCACTCAGCAAGTGTGTGGAATTATCTGTGTGATGGGTCCTTGTCTGTTGATGAATACTGAAAGAAAGAAGTGTGTTCTGCAGTCGGGGTACCTTGAATGTCCTTGTCAGCCTTTTACAAACCAAAGCCAGTCAGAATCATGATTAAGATTGCCCCAAAACAGAAACTTGTGTATGAATCTATTAAAAAAAAAACCAACGTAGGAAGCATTTGAGGATCAGTGACATTTCATACTTACACTAGAGTTTTCGCAAGTGAAATTTTGACACTAAACATTTTCCTTGATTTTTCAGAAGCAGAGCGCTCTGAAAGGAACACATTTGCTGAAAGGCTCTCTGCTGTGGAAGCTATTGCCAATGCAATCTCCGTTGTGTCAAGTAATGGTCCAGGAAATCGGGCAGGATCATCAAGCAGCAGAAGGTAAACTGACCGAAGCTTTCTTCTTGGTTTCTATGTGCTAATTTCTGTATTAATTACAAATCTTTTAATTCATTCATTCAGTCTATTTTAAGAATAGTCTCTGTGGCTTGTTTAAAATCAGATTTCACTTTGAGTACTAAACTAAGCAGTAGCGGATTTTTTGAAGCCTTTTTTGGTGCTAGAATTAACGGTAAGATATTTCTAACCTTGATTTTGTATTCAGTTTGAGATTAAGGGAAATGATGAGAAGATCATTGAGAGCTGCAGGATTGGGCAGACATGAAGTTGGTGCTTCATCAAGTGATCACCAGGACCCGGTTTCTCCACCAATAGCTCCTCCCAGCTGGGTTCCAGATCCTCCTGCAATGGATCCAGGTAAGTCTGTTCGTGTATCACCTTAGACTGTAGAATGAGAGATTTTTAATAAAAGGAACTGGTGACTTTTAAGGTGAGTCACGTAGAATTCAGTGTGAGAATAAAACATGGAATGTCATTGAAGTAGCAAGAGGTTACTGAGGTAGCTGTAAGAGTTTACTGAAGACTTAACAGCTGTTGTTAAATCCAGTATGTGTCTTTCTAACCCTGGTGTCAAACTTCTGTGAAGTGTGTTTTGTGATGTTGAGTTACATTACTAATCTAGGACGTGGCCGTTTGTAGGGAAGAGTACCAGTCAGAGAGAAAGCCTGCAGTGTGTTAGACATTGCAGAAAGAGCATATTGTTAGGGATGTTTTTATGTATTGATATACATCCTGCTGTTCTGTTTACTGAAAGATGGTGACATTGATTTTATCCTGGCCCCCGCTGTGGGATCTCTTACCACAGCAGCGACTGGCACCGGCCAAGGACCTAGCACCTCCACGATACCAGGTGAGGACATACTGCTTATCTGATTATGCTTTAGAAGGAGAATGATCTCAGCAGCTGTCTTTGCTTGTGTAGACGTGCTGCATATGGAAATGCCTCTTTATCAGGTGAAGACTGGATTGAAGCAGAATTTCACAAGTTTGCAGAAAGTAAACGAAGCACTGCGCAGTGTTTTCCATAGTTATTTTTACCTGGGGAATGACAAACTTACAAAAATGTGGTAATCAGTATGAAACTGGGATTACTGTCTGTATTTCAGAATGTAATTGGAATTACAATTCACGCTGCTTCTGTTGAAATGGGCAAACCACTAGTCAAACTACTGATTGATCACCCCTATGAACACTGTATTATTTTTTTTTTTAAAAGATAAAATTTTTTAAGGAAAAGCTGTTTCTCTGCAACTTTTTTTCTCTTTACAGGTCCTTCTACTGAACCATCTGTAGTGGAATCAAAGGATCGGAAGGCAAATGCTCATTTCATACTGAAGTTACTATGTGATAGTGTTGTTCTGCAACCTTACCTTCGAGAGCTGCTGTCAGCAAAGTAAGGGTTTTCTTATGAATTCTCACCATCCTTTGTAAAGTAGCATCACCTGAAATTTATTACACAGAAGCCTTTAAATAACCTTTTTAAAAAGGTGCAGTAGTTAAAAGAGAGAATGTTGGGCTATTGGCTGTATTTGTGTGCTACAGTCCCTTAAAATTAGTCCCGTCTCACAGAAGAAAATAAGACAGTGCTTACTGATTTATTTTCTTCAATGGATAAGAAAATGGTCAGATGTGATAGTGAATGGAGATAAATTCAGTTGGTAGCCAGTGACAAGTGGCATTCTCCAGGGCTCATTCATTGGTCCTGTGCTGAAGCACATGATTTAGTGGGTACCTGGCAGTGCTGAGTTAATGGTAGGACTTAACGATCTTAAAGATCTTTTCCAACCAAAATAATTTCATGATTCTACATTTGGACAAGCCTGTATGTGCTGTGCTTTTGTGTATTTGTTTCCTTCCTCTGCTGTTACAACAAAAAATTTCAGTGTGCTTTAACGTGTCTGTTGATTCTTTCCCTAGGGATGCGAGAGGCATGACACCATTTATGTCAGCAGTGAGTGGCCGGGCATATCCTGCTGCAATTACAATTCTAGAAACAGCACAGAAAATTGCTAAAGGTACACCAGTTTCTGTAATTATTGGCATGTGGTTCCCTTCTAACCATGAATGTATGTGCAAATTCATCATTTAAGGTCTGGGCCGTTTGTGTGAAGTTACGTGGGCTTGAGCAACTGGTGATGCTGGTAAACTCCAAAACACTGTAGTGTATTGCCGCATATCTTGGAAATCTTGCTATTATGGTCTGTCTTCCTCTTCTGCAGTGTGCGGTAATGCACATAAATCTGTTGTAATATTTCCTTTATATTCTTTAAAATCCTTTCAACATTTCATTGTTTTACAAACATCAGAGGATTATGGTACCATTTTTCAATAGTGCAAAGATATTTCTTGCTAGAACTTCTTACTCTGGATTGGAAAAAATGCAACATGATAAAGCAGTGTGCCAGGCTAGATCCTGTTCCTGAGAAGACTTCCATACAAACAGGATATGTGGCTCCCTTTTGCTTTTGGTACTTAGTTGTCAAGAGAAATAAATTGAACTTGTTGAGAAACGCAAGCAGATTAGAACTGGTGTCTATTCCTTATAAGGTATATTCCTTATAAGGTCTATAGGACTGTGTCTATTCCTTATAAGACTGTTGCCCACAAATTATTTTTAATCCTTCAAAATGGTGATCCACTCATTTGATTAGAGTATCAGTGAATTGAAAACTGGGGAAGATGATTGTCTTTTTCAGCCTGAATTTTGCAACAGCTCCTGTAAGAAATAGCAGTTGATAAAGTGTTCTCAAAAAACCCACAGACTTTGCTCAAACTCCTGATTCTGCATGGGATTTTACAGTGACAAACATATGTCAACATCTTGGTTTTGGGGGGCTGTCTTCAATACTGATGTTCTGTTCTTTTAGCTGAAGCAACGTGCAGTGAGAAGGAAGATGATGTGTTTATGGGAATGGTTTGTCCTACTGGTACGAATCCAGACGACTCACCTCTGTATGTTTTGTGCTGTAATGATACTTGCAGTTTTACGTGGACTGGTGCAGAACATATTAATCAAGTAAGTTTGGGGTTTTTTTGTTCTTTGTAAATAAACAGGAATGTTTCAACCCTGCATTGTGTTAGTCTATTCATTTAACTTGTATATATTTAATCAGTTAAAAGTTGCATTGTTTTAACATTTGTACTTCAAGTTGTATAGTTATTGCCTCCACTGATTGCTTTGGACTGCTCAGAATATGACAGTTTATATGTGGGGCTTTTCAACTCTGGCTAGCTTTGGCAAAAATTGTGATGGAAACACCTTTTTGAGAATCCTAACTAACAACAAAGTTCAACTTTCTGGAATTAACTTGCTTTGAATTGAAGACCTAAGTCTCAACACACACACAAACACACACACAGAGTTTTATTGTAACCTTAAATTATTCTGTGAGATTGCAAGTGCTAAGGGGGAAGAAAACTATGCCTCATCTTTTTGGTAAACCTTTTTTAGGATATATTTGAATGCCGAACATGTGGTCTGTTGGAATCTCTTTGCTGTTGCACAGAATGTGCAAGGGTCTGTCACAAAGGACATGACTGCAAGTAAGTATTAGGTTCTGTTTCTTGTCATTAAGTCAATATTTTCCAGCTACTGAGAGTTAGGTTTTTTCCTTGGTTGAAGTGTTCTAATGTTAGAGAAAATATTTATAAAATATTAACTTATGCTCTCTAAAATTTATGGGTCAGAATTGAAAGAGTAGCCTAAAGCAGCCTTTTACTTCTCTCTTTATATAATTAAGTTCTCTAACACCCTCCAAGTGTTTAATACATTTTTCTTAGAATATTAAAGTACATATTTTCATTTTGGGAGCCTCCAGACGTTCTGTGAAGCCAGTGAATCCTGGTAACAGATCATTCTTGCAGACTTTCAGAAAGAAGTGTAGCAGATTCATCTCTAAGATGACGTATAGTAAAGGAAAAAGAGAGCAGGAGCAAGACGAACAGTTGAGAAGTCTCTGATCAATCTGACTAAAGCTTGGAGGTGGCAGCTAATTTGTGCTGCTAACAGGCTGTACATTTTAGAGCATTAATATCTATATATTTATATCTGTTAGCTTATTATAGTCATTCTCAGCTTTGTAATAATTACTGAGATTATACTGCGTACCATGAGGATTTCCAACTTAAATTTCATCGGTGGTGGCTATTTTGGGGAAGAATAATGGTCCTTGGTAAGTTCTACTAAGGCAGCTCTGTAGTGAAACTACCCTCATAGGGAACAATAGCAAATGTCAAGTGTTGCCACACAAACACTGCTTTTCTCTTTCAATTTGGGTTTTGATGTTTTGCTGCTATAGTAAACAGAAAACTTTAGCTGAGGTCTTAAAGGGTACACTTACTCCCTCAGCCTGTGCAGAAAAGATTTAGCATATTACTGAGCAGTGTAGTAGCTCACCTGTTCTGTTTCTTACAGGCTCAAACGAACATCTCCAACAGCCTACTGTGATTGCTGGGAAAAGTGCAAGTGTAAAACACTAATTGCTGGACAAAAGTCTGCTCGCCTTGATCTCCTTTACCGCCTGCTTACCACCACCAATCTTGTTACTATGCCAAATAGCAGGCAAGCTCATATTTGCAATGATTAGGGCAGAATATTTCTGTAATTATATTCAAATATATGGTATGATATATCTCCACTAATCAATTTTCCATTACAGGGGGGAACATCTGCTGCTCTTTCTAGTACAGACAGTTGCCAGGCAAACTGTGGAACATTGCCAATATAGACCACCTAGAATTAGAGAAGATCGTAATCGTAAAACTGCAAATCCTGAAGGTAAAAGACGATCCAGTGAAATTAATGGCATATTTCATATTTCAGTTACCTTTTCCTTATGTTGCCTTTTTGTCTCTCTAGATTCTGATATGCCTGATCATGATTTAGAACCTCCTCGTTTTGCCCAGCTTGCATTGGAACGTGTTTTACAGGACTGGAATGCACTGAAGTCCATGATCATGTTCGGCTCCCAGGAAAACAAAGACCCGTGTGTATTTAGGCATAGTTCTGAATGTAATGTTTGATCTGATACTTGAAATGTGCTGACTTAGATAAAATTCCTTTCTTTTCTTCTTGTTTTTTTCCCCCAAGTCTTAGTGCAAGCAGTAGGATAGGTCATCTTCTGCCTGAAGAACAAGTTTATCTTAATCAGCAGAGTGGAACTATTCGCTTGGACTGTTTTACGCACTGCCTTATTGTCAAGTGTACTGCAGACATTTTGGTGAGCATAGTCAGCCATGTTTTACATTGATTTTCTGAATCATGCAATACTCTGGTATATCTCAGGTGATGGGCTTAGGCACTACTTTGAAAACTGCCATTTAGTTATGGCTTTGTGGATTTATGATGTTTTGACTGTGGTCTCCCTTCAGATCTTAGTTTGTCTTGGTTTGTGTTTTAAATGACACACTGTTATGAGATTGTGATGACGTGTTTCTACAGCTCTTAGATACTTTGCTGGGTACTCTGGTAAAGGAATTGCAAAACAAGTATACACCAGGACGCAGAGAAGAAGCTATTGCTGTTACAATGAGATTCTTGCGTTCAGTGGCAAGAGTGTTTGTCATTCTTAGTGTGGAAATGGCTTCCTCCAAAAAGAAAAAGTAAGTGTGGGTGTGGTACGAGGGTTGTTGATTATGGTGGCGTAGGGTTTTTATATTTAAAAATTTGATACCTTATTAAAAGAGTTGGTACAAATCAACAATAGGCAGAAACAACTGAATTTTCAGTCTGTAGGCAGCATTGTGTGAAAACATGGAAACCTCAAGATTACGCAATAGCTGCTGGTATGTCATTTAGCTTTTGACTGTGTTTGTTAAATTGACGTGTTCATACTGAACCTTTCTGTTCAAAGTGCTAGGAGGTTTGGAAGTAAGGTTTTTGATGTTACAATTACAAATCTGAGGCTGTTCATTAATAAAAATTCAGATATCCAGCCTTAGTTTTCAATGAGAAATATTTTTTACTGATTTGAATAGCAGTGCATGTTGTTATTATACACACACTTTTGTATCTATTAAAGATCTGCCTGTATGGGTCTTGACTTTTTTTGGAGAGGGAAAATGATTAAATGATATTGTCATAAACTTTTTTGGGATAAAAAAGATGCATTTGACCTTTATTTTTCTGTATTTCTTTCCCTCAGCAATTTTATTCCACAGCCAATTGGAAAATGTAAACGTGTGTTCCAGGCATTATTGCCTTATGCTGTTGAAGAGTTGTGCAATGTAGCAGAATCTCTGATTATTCCAGTCAGGATGGGAATTGCACGTCCTACAGCACCCTTTACTCTTGCTAGCACTAGTATAGATGCCATGCAGGGAAGTGAAGAACTATTTTCTGTGGAGCCTCTGCCACCCAGACCATCATCTGACCAGTCCAGCAGGTAAAATTTGGCAAAATCTCGCTATTCATTCTTTTAGAAACTTGTTAAAAGTGGGTTTGGTTTGGGGGGAGGTTTTTGTTAGCTTTTCATTAACAGAAGTAGGGTGAGGTGGCTTATTCTGGCCAAGCAGTTTGGAAGTACTTTCTAAATGACATATTTCTTCATCAGTTTAGGTTCACAGTGACATCCAGAGGTTAAAAATCTACTACTTTTTTTTTAAAGCTCCAGTCAATCTCAGTCATCCTACATCATAAGGAATCCTCAGCAGAGACGAATCAGCCAGTCACAGCCTGTTCGTGGCAGAGATGAAGAACAAGATGATATCGTTTCAGCAGATGTGGAAGAGGTCAGGGGGTTTAAAATTCTTTCTTACCAGAATGGCACCTAATACATTCGCATATGCTTTAGCATCTGAACCAGAAACTCAGACATCAAAGCCTCAGTTTTGCAAATATGTTGACTAGTACCTCACTAAGTCCTACTGCATCATAAGCATTTTGTTTTAACAGAGCTTTGTAATTGTGGTTTGTATTAAGTCATTTCAGAGCATGCCTTGCATTTGACAGAGTTACAGTATGGTTTAGAATACTAACAAATACATCTGGAACTTCCTTTTTACAGAAAATTATGCTGTGTTATAGCTCGTTAAAATGTTCTAAATCTTTTAGACTGTGGTTGCTATTGTGTAGGTGTTCTAGAGGCACCCACAAAACAGACGGCAGTAGCTACACAAAAAACACAGGTTTATTGCAATTAGAGTTGCCTGGCACTCTGACAGAATACAAATTCAGATGTCAGTGTAGTGGTGTACAGCAAATTCATAAACTCCTAAGGAATACTACAAGAAAGGTAAGCCAAGATGTGCTTGCACTCGCAAAAAGGAAAGTTTACCAAAACCAAGGGGTCGCTCACACAAAATGAAGTGACGATTCATTCAAGGATATCCGTAAGAAATCATTCACTCACCAGAGTGGGGCATGAGGACTCCCTCAAGAGGTTTCTGTAGACAGCATCCCCTGTCACTGGCTGCAAACCTGCTGCTCTGAGGAGAAGTGAGGCCAGGCTGATCTTCATTAGGTGTTTGGGCAAGGCCTGGTCTTTGTCAGATCCTTGTTGGGGTGGCTGCACCTGCCACAGTAGTTTCTCTTGGAGAACTTAGGTCTTTTACCAGGATAGCAGCTCTTTAGTATTTAGAAACTAATTCTAGCTTTATAGTCAGTTTTAGCCTTTCAGCATTAAAATCTAGAGTCCAAGGCTATTTTTTATTAGTGGCTCAGATTTTAATTTTAATTCCCACAACACTATGGATTAGAGAACTGTAAGTTCAGTGAGGTCATTGGGGTGGGGTGAGTTGTTTCTTAGTTTTTATTCTGCACTGATTTTTTTGAAAATACACATTTAGTATAGATGATACTCTAGCATAAAATTGTGATGCCCTTTCCAGGTTGAGGTGGTTGAAGGGGTAGCTGGTGAAGAAGACCATCATGACGAACAGGAAGAACATGGTGAAGAAAATGCTGAAGCAGAAGGACAGCATGATGAGCATGATGAAGATGGTACGTAAAATGTGCATCATGGCATGTTACTGCTTGGATGAGCAAACTGTATCAAAAACAAAAGGCATCTTGGAGTCACCAGTCGCAGTGATTTGGAAGACTTGCATGAGGCAAGTCAATCTAAGAGTTTCAAACCACATCTTACAGAAGGGGATGAGTAAAACTACAGATAACTTGTAGTAGGCATGTACACAGACATTTTCACTTTTCCCTTTCTGGACAATGAGAAAACATTAAGGAACCAAAGAATTAAAAAAGCCACAAATGTTACATGCTTGTTTAGCTGTCTGGTTTTGCCTTTTGTATTTGCTGCTGTAAACTCTTAATATAAACTGCTCTAAGGACTAGAGGAACCTCACCTAGCTCTTGTATGACTAATGCTAGAATAGTGTTTATGATAGACGTGTTCTCAAAGAGATAAGAATCATGGTGTTTTCAAACTAGTCATAAAATATTAAACTTGTGTTCAATATATATGTGTTAAACTGCAGTTCAATATTTTGGAGACAAAATTAGTCACACACACAGAATCACAGAATGTTAGGGATTGAAAGGGGATCTCCAAAGATCAACTAGTCCAATCCCCCTCGCCAGAGCAGAGCTACCTAGATCAAGTCACACAGGCGTATGTCCAGGTGGGACAACCCCCCCCGGGCAGCCCATTCCAGGGCTCTGTAGCTCTCACTGTGAAGAAGTTTCTTCGTGTATTTATGTGGAACCTCCTATGTTCCAGCTCACACCCGTTGTCCCTTGTCCTGTCATTGGATGTCCCTGAGCAGAGCCTGACACCTACCCTTTCCATATTTGTAGATGTTAATGAAGTCCCCTGTTTTCCAAGCTCAAGAGACCCAGCTCCCTCAGCCTTTCCTCATCAGGGAGATGCTTCACTCCCTTCATCATCATTGTGGCTCTGCACTGAACTCTCTCCAGCAGCTCTGTGTCCTTCTTGAACTGAGGGGCCCACAGCTGGACACAGTATTTCAGATGTGATCTCACCAGGGCAGAGTAGAGAGGGAAGAAATTATATATATATATTTATGAAAATGCTTGCTGTTAATGAGACTTGGTTTGTATCTGTTAAATGTGGATTAGAAGGTCCACAGCTGTGAGGAAAAAATACTCTTCTAACGGTGCCCTGTTTTTCAAATTGACACATTTATAGTACAGGAAACTTGCTTACTCGCTTGCTGAGTATTCAGAATATTTAATTCTCAATACTTAAACCTGAATAGAACCTTTATTTTTAAAATCTTCATTATCAGTGTGCGTGTTGAATGTCTGTGTGCAGTACAGAGTGAGAGGGCCAGGGGGTTTCTAATAATGGGAAAAGAAGAACATACACTCCAAGTATTGCTGCATGTTTGCACTGCTTTTAGGACCTGTCCCTGCCTATCCATTAACTTCTGTTCTAGTAAGAGTCCTGGGGGGTTGTTTAATGTGTCTGATATGAGGCACAACAGTCATTCTTTTTTTTCCTCTTTCTAAACTTGAGATGGTTTGTATATTGTTTTTATAGGCAGTGATATGGAGTTGGATTTGCTAGCTGCTGCTGAAACAGAGAGTGACAGTGAGAGTAACCACAGTAATCAGGACAATGCTAGTGGGCGCAGAAGTGTTGTCACTGCAGCTACTGCTGGGTCAGAAGCAGGTATGCCACATCATCTTGTGTTTCATCCAGCTGTTTAGATGTTAGGATGAAGTCATACAGGAAAAAGAAATGTGTTGGTGGTTGAATATGGCTTTAACAAGGGCAAGCTGGCTTCACCTATATAAAATACTATCTTTTGCCTTTGAATCTGGACTTCATCCACGTTCCAGAGGTGTGCTGGAGAGATTTACTTCACACTTAGATTGGATAAGATGAGAATTATCCAGTTATGGCATTTTAACAAGTTACCTTTTCCTTGTAATCTTTTTTTCTGTTTCTTCCACCTCTGCCTGCCCCACGTTTTCTGTTTTTCCTTTGCTTTTCTTTTGCCTGTGACTGAAAGGTACTGTGCAGACTTTTCGGACCAGGAGATGCACTAAGATGTGGCCTATCTTTTTTGCTTTTATGAGACTTCTCCATGTGTTAGTCGGAGATCACCTCGTACTCTTGTGGAGTGAAATGAAATGTTTTAGCTCTAGTGTAGAAGTTAGATGCAGTTTAAAACACAGAACTTGGCCAGTCGTTTTAAGACTTTTTGAAAGCAGCTGCTCTTCTGTCCTGTTTGGAAGCATGAAGCTTAGTATTCATTGCTTGAGGTCAGAATCAGTGAAGGATTTAAACATAACGCTATTTTTTTCATTTATTTATACACACACACACACACATTTGATTTTGAAATAGAAGTAATATTACAGCTTTTTAATGAAAACTATACAAAACCAGCAGTATAATTTATTACGGATGTTAGTCTGAATAGTTTCTCTCATGGAAAAAGTTTACAGTGCTGACATGATAACCTGCACAGATGCGCAGTTGTCAATGACTGTTTATTGCTTGTTTTCCTCAATAGGAGCTAGCAGTGTTCCAGCATTTTTTTCTGAAGATGACTCACAATCAAATGATTCCAGTGACTCTGATAGCAGCAGCAGTCAGAGTGATGACATAGAGCAGGAGACCTTCATGCTTGATGAGCCTTTAGAACGAACCACAAATAGCTCACATGCCAATGGTGCTGCCCAAGCTCCCAGATCTATGCAGTGGGCTGTACGCAACACCCAAAACCAGAGGACTACTAGCACTGCTCCTTCTAGTACATCAACCCCAGCAGGCAAGTCTGAGTTAAATGCTGTATGAATGTCTGTTAACTCTGGCTTTGTTCCTTCTTCTGTTTTTGTTTATTCTCTTAAGGATAAAATTTTATCTATTTCTCTTAGAAGGACAGTGGTGACCTATCTTGACTGTTCCAGTTCTGGGTTTGAGCTTAAAAAAAGGAAGGATCTGTCATAGTTCTTAAGAAGATACAAGTATGCTTACTGTAGCTACTCACGTTTTACTGGTTACAGTTGTATGTCAGTAACAGTTACACGCTTATTTCTAGAAATGTTCATTAGTACAGAAAATACATAGCAATGTATTATAGCAATGGTTGTATAAATTAATTAGCATTATTCCTCCATCTATGTTTAGCAAGTTCAGCGGGCTTGATATACATTGATCCATCCAACCTACGTCGGAGTGGTACCATCAGTACGAGCGCGGCAGCAGCAGCAGCAGCCCTTGAAGCCAGCAATGCAAGCAGCTACTTAACGTCTGCGAGCAGTTTAGCAAGAGCATACAGTATTGTGATTCGGCAGATATCTGATCTCATGGGCCTGATTCCAAAGTACAATCATTTAGTATATTCCCAGATCCCAGCTGCAGTGAAGCTGACTTACCAAGATGCAGTGAACTTACAGGTAAGAACATCCAGGCCTCTGTAGAGAAACATAATTTCAACAGTCTTGGGTTTTTTTGGTTGAAAGTGACCTCTGAAGATTGCTCAGTCCAAAATCTCTGCAGGGTCAACAGGACAAAACTGCTTATGACTGTGTCCAGTCAGGTTCTGAATATCTACAAAGATACTTAGATTGGATCTTAGCAAGAAGGTCTTTACTGAGAGTGGTCAGGCACTGGAACAGGCTGCCCAGGGAGGTGATGGAGTCACCATCCCTGCAGGTGTTTAAAAAGTAGATAGAGCACTTGAGGCCATGGTCTAGGGGTTAGAGAGATATTGGGATGAGAGCTGAACTTGATCCTGGAGGTCCTTTCTAGTCGTGATGATTCTGTGGAGACTCCATATGTGCTCTGGGCAGCCTGTTGGGTGTTTAACAACTCCTGTAGTTGAAGTTTTAGCTGGAGTTGAAAAGGACCTTCGAGGTATTTAAATTTGTGACTGTTGCCTCTTGTCCATTCACTGGATGTCACTGGGGGGAGTCTGGCTCTGTATACTTTGTCTCTTTTAATCAGATACTCATACATACCGTTAACATCCTCCTGAGTTTGTTCCTTGAGTCTCCACTGTCCCAGCTCTCTCAGCCTCTCCTCATATAAAAGAGCACAGGCTGAAGTAGCTGCATGTAAAAATTCCATTATATGAATTGTGAACAATTTACATATATTGTTTCAAAAAGACATTTCAGTTGATTTGATTTTTGTTTCAACAAAGTCTTACTGGTATCTAATTAATAATTACAACAGGATTGACTGCTTTGGTGATACTAGTGATCTCTAGTAGGAAATCTTTTGCTTTATTCTTTTTCATGTTAACTGTTAACTCAATAAGAGAAGAAAGCTAATAAAGGCCAAAAACTTAAGTGAGGTAAAATGTTTTATACAGATAAATATTTTTTAGTCTAATGTTCTTGACTGATGGTTTATTAAAGTTTGTGTAAGCAACATGTCTGGACCCAAGTCCCAAAGACGTGCACACCTGGGATATGCTAGGTGGTCATGAGGAGTAGAAGAGATGCCCAAATGAGAAAGAGGGCTTGCAAGAATACGTTGTAGACACCAAGGTATTATGTGATGAGAGCTGCATAGCACTGCAGTAAATCAGCAGCCTCAGAAGAGCTTTGAGAAACAGTTCATTGGTTGTTCTTGATTATAGTTTTACAGTTCCTACTCTTTGTGGGGAACCAGGTGTAACTAAATGCCTTGGAGGGAGCTACATTGAGATCGCATTCGCCTCCTCTTGTTCTGTTGTTTGCAAAACTCATTTAATTTTCGTTTTCTCTAGAATTATGTAGAGGAAAAGCTTATTCCTACTTGGAATTGGATGGTTTCTATCATGGATTCTACTGAAGCTCAGCTACGTTATGGCTCTGCATTAGCATCGGCTGGTGATCCTGGGCATCCCAATCATCCTCTCCATGCCTCTCAGAACTCAGCCAGAAGAGAAAGGATGACAGCCCGTGAGGAAGCTAGCTTAAGAACGCTTGAGGGAAGAAGGTATGAAAATAGTTTGATTACTGCATGCAATATGAATTACAGTTTTACAGTCAAACCTTGTTTGCTGACGCTTCAGGAATCTGAGGTTGTAATGCAGCAGCAAAGATCTCGCTTTAAATTAAGTTGGTTTCCTGTGTTGCTGCTACTGTTTGGTTTATTCTGCAGTTTGAGTCTGCACTTGTCTTGAGTGTTAAGTGTTTATCATACGTGTGCCTGGGCTGCGTGAAGTGTGAAACTGTGGTCATTACTCTTACTATTGCACTGCTTTTAGAAGGGCTTTTTTTGAGCTTTTACTCTGTATTTCAATCAGTTTTTAATTTGTATTTCAAATACAGAGACTAGTATGGAAAGGGTGTGCTCTACTGTGGTGCCTAATCTCTCGGTCTTCAATTCTTTTCTTTCACTAGACGTGCTACTCTACTCAGTGCCCGTCAGGGAATGATGTCTGCACGTGGGGATTTCCTGAACTACGCACTGTCTTTGATGCGCTCTCACAATGATGAGCACTCAGATGTTCTTCCTGTTCTAGATGTCTGCTCACTCAAGCATGTAGCATATGTTTTTCAAGCCCTTATTTATTGGATTAAAGCAATGAATCAACAGACAACATTGGATACTCCTCAGCTGGAACGGAAAAGGTATCGAGACTGACTCTGAAAATAAATACTTCTGCAAAAGTGGCATCATACACCCTTTTCACAGTATCACAGTATCACAGTATTACCAAGGTTGGAAGAGACCTCATAGATCATCAAGTCCAACCTGTTACCACAGAGCTCAAGGCTGGACCATGGCACCAAGTGCCATGTCCAATCGTGCCTTGAACAGTTCCAGGGACGGTGACTCCACCACCTCCCCGGGCAGGCCATTCCAGTGGCCAATGACTCTCTCAGTGAAGAACTTTCTCCTCACCTCAAGCCTAAATTTCCCCTGGTGCAGCTTGAGGCTGTGTCCTCTTGTTCTGGTGCTGGCTGCCTGAGAGAAGAGAGCAACCTCCTCCTGGCCACAACCACCCCTCAGGTAGTTGTAGACAGCAATAAGGTCTCCACTGAGCCTCCTCTTCTCAAGGCTAAACAATCCCAGCTCCCTCAGCCTCTCCTCATAGGGCTTGTGCTCAAGGCC
>VXBP01005307.1:0-10115 GCA_013400115.1 Rhinopomastus cyanomelas | reverse complement strand
AGGTCTTAATGAGATCTCTGATAGAATTTGCCAGATAATGGATAGCTTTAGGAAAATGGAAAAGGGTTTATTAACTCTATACCTGCACACAGAAAAGAAGAAAGGTTAAGCAAGTTAGTGCACACAAACTAGAAACTCTGTCACAAAAGNAAAGAAGAAAGGTTAAGCAAGTTAGTGCACACAAACTAGAAACTCTGTCACAAAAGCCATCACATATTCTGAGGAAAATACAATGGGAGATCACTATCGTATCGGTCCTTGGATTTTTACATTAGAGACCTGGGGAAAAAACAAGTCAATCAAGCAGAGATGAGTACCACCACCCTCTCTTGTCTCCCTTATGTGTGACCACTCTTGCCTGCAGATGCCAGACTCTCAGCCATCCAGACTAGAGAAATCTTCTGTTCTTCAGTGCAGCTTCTCTAGCACAATGCTGATCGGGCAGGCCTGATTCCTCAGCACCTGAACTGTATCCCTTAATGCACTAGACACACTTTCCAAAAGGACCCAGTCTCTGTCTTCCATGCTCAAGGTTTAAGGATTCTTGAATCCTTTTGCTTTCTTCAGCTAAACACGAAGGAATTCTCAGATGCCTCTCTGAAGAGTCCTTCTCTATCCAATACTTGAGCATCCCCAGCTTTTCTCAGTGGCAGAAATGCCGAACAGTCCATCTTCCTGTCACAGTGTTTTGTAGGGGCCACCCTCATTCCTCAAATGTGGCTGAGAGGGTTCCATGACCCTCATGTCTCCCTTCTTCTCCTGCCTCAGCTCCAGGGGGAAAGGGAAGAATTCTTCAGCTCACAATGGGTTGCTGAATGGCTGCTCTGTGGGGGTGGGGGAAAGAGAAAATCGGCACTAAGTTCTTGCTTCTCCGGTTCATGATGCCAGCCCACAGCTGGGCTGGGTCGAAGCCGGGAGTCCTCTCTGCAGCCAGGGCTGGGGCCAGGGCCAGGAGCCAGCACCAAGCTGGGGTCGGGTCTGAGATGGGCCAGGATCAGGGCAGCAAGGAGGGCGATGGGGCCACCACTCTCCATCCCGCTGTCTATGGGAGCGCAGAGGGCCTGCCACACCCCTTCCATCCCATCTCCAACAGGGGAAGCAGAGCTGGGGAGAGCAGAGCCATGACAAGCTGCAGCTAGCCATCTTCCCCGCTGCCTACCTGAGTCAGAAAGTGGGCCTAGGGATGTGGGTCCACCACCCACCTCCCCACCACCGTCTATGGGAGGGCTAAGGAGCTGCAACCACTCTGTGAGCCATCTCGTCACATCTTCCCACCCCGGAAAGTTAGGGGGGATGCCAGAGCCATAGCCCCATGCTGGGAGGAAGACTCCAGCCAAAAAAGGCAGAGCCGTGATGATTACCCCCTTTTATCTTGTCACTTAGCCCACAGCCCTCCAGGGCAGGCCCCTGGGACAATCCCCTTAAAGCGAAACACACCTTTTTCCTCATAGAATCATAGAATCATTAGGGATTGGAAGGGACCTCGAAAGATCATCTAGTCCGGTCCCCCTGCCACAGCAGGATCACCTAGACTGAGTCATCCAGTCAGTCAGGGTTAGAAGGGACCACAGGATCATCCAGTTCCAACTCCCCTACCATGGGCAGGGACACCCCACCCTACATCAGGCTGGTCAGAGCCCCATCCAGCCTGGCCTTAAACACCTCCAATGACAGGGCCTCAACCACCTTCCTGGGCAACTCATTCCAGGCTCTCACCACTCTCACGGTGAAGAACTTCCTCCTCACATCCACTCTAAATCTACCCATCTCCAGCTTTGCTCTGTTCCCCCTAGTCCTGTCAATACCTGACATCCTAAAAAGTCCCTCCCCAGGCTTTTTGTAGGCCTCCTTCAGATACTGAAAGGCCACAATAAGGTCACCTCTAAGCCTCCTCTTCTCCAGACTCTACAGCCCCAACTCGCTCAGTCTGGCCTCATAGGAGAGGTGCTCCAGCCCTCTGATCATCCTTGTCGCCCTCCTCTGCACTTGCTCCAGCACGTCCACATCCTTCTTGTAATAAGAGCTCCAGAANTGCCTCTGTCCATGTCACCGACAAAGATGTTGAACAAGACCGGTCCCAGGACTGATCCCTGAGGACTCTGCTTGTCACTGGCCTCCACTTGGACATGCATCCATTGACAACCACTCTCTGGGTGCAGCCATCAAGCCAGTTCTTTCATCAGCTAGTGGTCCACCCATCAAAGCCATGTTCCACCAGCTTGGAGACCAGAATGTGATGCGGGGCAGTGTCAGAGGCTTTGCTGAGGTCCAGGTAAATGACATCAGTCACCCGCCCCTCATCCATTAATGTTGTGACCTGTTCATAGAAAGCCACCACGTTTGTCAGAAAGGGTTTGCCCTCGGTGAAGCCACGTTGATTGCTCCAAATCACCTCTTTACTAGTCTCCTGTCTCAGTAGTGTCTCCAAGAGGATCTGCTCTGTGATCTTAGCAGGCACAGAGGTGAGACTGACTGGCCTGTAGTTCCCTGGCTCCTCTTTCCTACCCTTTTTGAAAATAGGAATGATGTTTCCCCTTTTCCAGTCAGTGGGGACTTCGCCAGGACTTTTGGAATAGAATAGAGAGGGGTTTAGCAACCTCATCTGCCAGTTCTCTCAGGACCCTTGGGTGTATCACATCGGGTCCCATGGACTTGAACACTTTCAGGTCCTTCAGATGATCATGAACCAGATCTTCACTTATGATGGGCAGTTCTTCCTTGCAGTCCCTGCCGTTATCTTCCATGACTCCAGGAGTGTGGCTGGAGGCCTTTGCAGTGAAAACTGAGGTAAAGAAGTCATTGAGAACCTCAAGCCTTTTCCATGTCACTTGTGACCACATCACCTGTTTCCTTTCTGAGGGGGCCCACACGTTCCCTAGACTTCTTTGTACCATTCATATACCTCTAGAAATTCTTGGTGTTCCCTTTGACCTCCCTGGCCAGGTCCAATCCAGACCGTGCCTTGGCTTTCCTAACCAATCTCTAGCTGTTTGGGCAGCTTCCTTATGTACCCCCCATTCTAGCTGTCCTCCCTTCCACTCCTTGTAGAGTTTCTTTTTGTGTGACAGCGTGTCCAGGAGCATCTTGCTCAGCCAAGCAGGCCTCCCAGCATTCTCCCCTGCTTATCTCTTTGTTGGTATACAAAACTGATCTGAAATTCAATTGCTTTATGGTCACTGCAGCCTCACACTGGTCACCAGCCCTTCCCTGCTGGTGTGAACAAGGTCCAGCATAGCTGCTTTACTTTTTGGTTCCTCCACCATTTGGTGGAGGAAGTTGTCATCAATGCAATCCAAAAACAACCTGGCTTGCTGGTGCCTTGCTGTTTTGTCCCTCCAGCAGATGTCAGGGTGGTTGAAATCCCTCATGAGGACCAGGGCCTGTGACCTGGAAGATGCTTATATTTGCCTGTGAAGGGCCTCATCTGCTTGTTTTTGCTGGTCAGGTGGCTTGTAGCAGACCCCTACAGTAACATCACCCTCCCCTGTCTTCTCTTTAATTATAACCCACACACTCTCAACCAGCTCATCATCCTTCCCCAGGCAGAGCTCCACTGATTCCAGCTGGTCACTGATACAGAGGGCAACACCTCCTCCTCTCCTTCCCTGCCTGTCCTTCCTAAAGAGCTTGTACCCATCTATCCCTACATTCCAGTCGTGGGAATCATCCCACCAGGTTTCAGTAACAGCCACTATGTCATGGCCTCCCAGCAGCACAGTGGCCCTTAATTCATCCTGCTTGTTGCCCAAGCTCTGTGTGTTTGCATAGAGGCACTTCAGCTGGGCTGGCCCTGTCCTCCTCTTGTGCCAGTTGCCCTTGATATCCCCAGACTGCCCTGGTTCATCATCCTTGGCTTGCCCCAGGGCAAGTTGAGGGCCGTCACTGGCTCTCCATCCCTTTACCACTGGTGAGCTGCCCCAGTGTTTGTCACCAGCCAACAGGAGACTATTCACCCCTTCCGCCTTCAAACCCAGTTTAGAATCCTATCAATGAGCCCTGCCAATACCTCATGAAAACCCAAATCTACACATCTGAAAATTCTCATAATTTTCAAACTGCAACAAGCTCTTTGGTGAGAGGGGGAGATACTAGAAATAAAAATAATCTTGTATCCAGCATTATCTCAATGTGATGGATGGCTTAAACTAAGTAAAATTATGTTCAGAGACTCATTGTAAAGCTTGATTCAGCAGGCCTCTCAAGCACCTGTTTAACATTAACATAGTCTTAATGAAGTCAACAATGCTTCTGATGTGTCCCAAGTTCTCTTTGCTGGATCCATATCTACAGAACAACTCAGCTCTATTGCTCTATGGAGGTATCTAATGGGCCACTTGCAAACCCAAGTGCCACACAGTGACAAGCTGTCACTAGTCCTGTCACCCAAAGACACATGGGCACTTGCTGTAGTTCAAACAGCATTGGATTTGTATCAGCTTCAGTAGAGCTACTTCCACTCCAAATACTAAGACCAGCATCACAGAGTTGTGTTTTTTCCCAGAAGTTAAAAGGAGCTTAGTTATTGTTCACATGTTATTCACATGTTGGGCCAGCAAAATAGCCCAGCAGGCAAAACCAGTATAGAGAGCACACTGGCCTATTTACTACCATGTCTAACAGTAGACTGTGTGACTTATGCTGGGCAGAGAGTTACAGCATTCTTTCAAGTAGGCTCTATTCCTCAGTATAAAACCACACAGTCAACAGAAATTCATAATACGAGGTATATCCTATAGGACATTTTAGTCCTAGTCTTGAAAGATTTCTGCTATAACTGTTTTTCTTACACACTTGAAATTCCTGGTACACATAGAATGGCTTAGGTTGGAAGGGAACTCAGAGATCATCTAGTTCCAACCCCTCTGTCATGAGCAGGGACACTTCTTACCAGACCAGGTTGACCAGAGCCCCATCCAACCTTGCCTTAAACACTTCCAGGGAGGGGGTATCAACAGGAACAACCTGTTCGAGTGCCTCAGCACCCTCAGAGTAAGGAATTTCTTCCTAATATATGATCTAAATCTCCCCTCTTTTAGCTTAGCTTGAAACCATCGTCCTTGTCCTATCACTAAAGTCTCTCCTAGAAAATCCCTCTCCAGCTTTCTTGTAGGCCTCCTTCAGGTACTGGAAGGCTGCTATGAGATCCTCCGAGAGCCTTCTCTTCTCCTGGCTGAACTGTTCCAACTACCTTCAGGACTTTACCCCAATGCACTCCACCAAGCAGGTCCCTGAAGAGGCCAAAATCTGCTCTCCTCGAGTCCAGGGTAGGAAACTTGCTGGGTATCCTCTTTGCTGCCCTAAGGACCATGAACTCCACTATCTCATGATCACTGCAGCCAAAGCTTCTCTTGAATTTCTTGTTGATCAGTGACTCAGGTGACCTCCAGCCAAAGCCTGCTTCAGAGAAGTTGAAAGTCCCTTTTGGCTATCAGTTGGTTCTTAGTGGCTCACTGTTGCTGCTAAATCAGAAACATTTCATGCCATTTGAGATGTTTGAGGATGTCATTGTTTTGGCTTTCAGCTACTGCTTCGGGAGAGTGCCATGTGCCACACCTGTAAGTCCTGAAACATGTCTGGAATACCCTAGGAAGCTCACTGCTGCTTTATTTCAAGTCTTCTTGCTCCAGAAGAGATGCTACATGAAAGGACAAGAGGATTTAACTTTGTCCTCGTAAGAGAGAGGCACCCCACGTGACACATTTGTGGCTGATATTCACACGAGGGGCATCTTCTTTGAAAACAAAAATCCTACAGCAAAGAAAGCCATTGCTTCTGAGAGCTGTTAGCCAAGCTCTGGTTCTAAACCTTGTAAACTGACTACTTTCTTTTCACAAAAATCTAGTGGTCAGGCAGTTCAAAGAAGCAGAACCTTCAAAGTGACTCATTCACAATATCCAAAGTGCATTCATTTACAATGTGTTGATGAGACTGTTTCTTCCAGACGAGCAAGAGCCTCAGACATTCAGCAATCCAGATAGAAGTAGACTGTGTAATTTATTTATCTGATCTATTCAAGCTAACATGGCAAATTATGGATAATTACCTGTCTTTGAGCACCAGAGAATCTCCTGAGATTCTGGCACACTTCAGGCACAAGGGTACAGCAGTCAGACAATCTGAGAGCAGAGAGGATGCAAACACAAGTATTCTCTCACATTGTTTTCCAAAGCAAAGGAAAAGACACTGGATTAAGACTAAAGATGATCACTTCTGCTCACAGTGAGTCACTGATCGATGTTCTGTTTCTGGATCTACGTCTGACCTCTAAAAAGCATTTTGATTTGCTATACTTCTGTGTCTCCAGTGGAAAATGACCACTCTGACGCTGCAAACAAAAAATGCGATGTGAATTAAGCTAATAAACTGTTACACAAGTCTGCTCACAGTTGATGAGTTCTGTTGGCACAGTAGACTTGTGTGGGTCAGGCAGGCATTCTGTTTTCCTGCACAGCCCTGGAATGCTAGTTTGCAGAGGTGGGTGTGTGGGTTTGCAGTTCTGGTGCTGTTGACTCTAATCCATCCAAGAGGAGGTGGCATGATTTGTACATAGCTCTCAAAAGAATCATTGCCAGGCTCCCTACAATCTGGGCAGATTGTCATTCCTTGAGCAGAGCCAGCCACGTCAGCTGCAGGGAACACTAACGAGAGTAAGCACATTTTATGAGAATGAAACACAAATGAGTGGGTTACTAGTTTCAGGACAAGGAGGCTGGCAATATAACCTGAAAGGCTACTAATGATCTGCAAGAAGATAACTGGGTGTTGACTGCCTGGTCAAAGTGAAGACATGTAGGAAAGTGGGCACCTTCTTATGTGAAACTAAAACCCAGGCCAAGCTGAGCTCCTGTTAGATTGATTACAATCATGAATCTCAGGTTAGGTTCACCAAAATTCCTGGATATAAGCCAAGTATTGAATAAAATGACCACTCAGATTTCCAAGTTTCAAGTTCCATTTCAGGTCAACCTAGGCTCTGGATCTAAGGATCTACAGTTGCAGAAAGGAAGGTTATGAACCTAAGAGGTTTTAATCTGAAACCAGTCAAAAATAAGGGCTGGGAAAGTGCTGCTTTCTACTCTCTGTTTGATTATATGAAGACCAAAATGGTGTCAAAATGAAAAAGATTGTCTAGTAGAACTACTTAATAGCATAAAACCCACATGAATTTGGAGGGGAATTCACATTTGTTTTGCTTTAAGCACATTGCTGTAATTTGTTTGGCTGGTATCTACTTTCCAACTATGGGAATCAGATCGAAATTTGCATTCCTTATTCTTGTTTTAAGCCATTTTGTTTTAAACAGAGGCTTATATTCAAGGCTGGGGCTTGAGATCCCTAATTCTGTATGCATTTCAAAACTAAACTTTTTTATTTTACTTTGAGTGGATTTCACTTCTTATTGTCCCTGATTACAACAATTAAAATGGAATATATGCAATTTTAACAGTTAGGTATGTGTCAGGTGATATGTTGTCATCTGTCATTATGCTGACCTCTGTGACTCTACCAACTGAAACAAACAGTCAACACTGCCTGCCTGTAGAGATCGGCATGAATTCCCACCTCATCAAGGTTGCTGCATGAAGTGGCACTGACAGTACAAAAGGTATCCTGTGTCAGAATTCCGCTGCTCCTTTTTCCTCTACAGCCTGTACTTGCACTGCTGGAGCTCCTAATGCCTCCCCAGCAGGCTGTAAGGGTATGCATGGTGGCAGTGCCATTCCTGTTAGGAGAGCAGGAAATAAGGGCTGATGTCTTTCTGCTTTTCTGCTGTGGTGGCTGCCCGGAGTCCTACAGAAACATGCATGTGAAGGATTTACATTTGCTGCTCACATTTGGGGAACTAGGAACTAGGCAACTAGCAACGGAATGAGAGAGCAGGGCCTGAACCTGTGCAGGGGAGGGTTAGGTTGGATGTTAGGAAGCCCTTCTTCCCAGAAAGGGTGACGAGACACTGGAATGGATTTCTCAGTGGTGGAGTCCCCATCCTTGGAGGTGTTTAAGGACAGACTGGCCGTACCACTTAATGCCACGGTCTAGCTGATACGGTGATGTTAGGTCATAGTCTGGACTTGATGAGCTCAAAAGTCTTTTCTCCAGTCTCAACAATTCTGTGATTCTGTGACCTCTCAATTCAGCTGTGCTATTAACATATCCATTGTCAAAGTATTCTTTTGTGCATCACTAGCTTTGGCCTTCAGGAAACTGCCATCTACTCAATGGAGATCTACTTCAACAAGAACTCTTTCCCTGCTTTTTCGTCACTTACCTATGCAGGACATCTGCTGCAGTGTGAAACGGTCGTTTAGTTGGAATACAACAGGTATGTCATGGGTGTCCTTTGATAGCATGAGGAGCAATGGATTCAAGCTCAAGCACAGGACATTACACCTCAGCATGAGGAAGAACTTCTTTACTGTAAGGGTTACAGAGCCCTGGAAAAGCTGCGCAAGGAGGTTGTGAAATCTCCTTCTCTGGAGACTTTCCAGACCTGTCTGGGTACATTTCTGAGTGATCTGCCCTAATTTCGGTCCTGCTCTGGCAGAGGAGTCGGACTGCATGATTTCTGGAGGCCTCTTCCACCCCTAACATTCTGTAGTTCTGTGAAGGATATAGGGTGTTTCTACCCTAAACTTCATTATTATTAAAAATATTTCATTATTAGTATTATTAAACAGGAACACTCCCCAGATTGTTCTCATTTAGTATGAAAACATCTTCTCTATTTCCCAGAGCTGAGTGAGTGGAAGATGTGGATATGGCCTACCTCTACTCACTTTCTGGTATTCCTTTTAACAGAAGTCCATCTTAGAATGACAGAATCACAGAACATTAGGGACAGGAAGGGACCTCAAAAGATCATCTAGTCAAATGTACAACATGTCCAGGCAAGTTTTAAACATATCCAGTGACAGAGACTCCTCAACCCCTCTGGTCAGGCCCTTTCCAGTACTCTGTCATTATCAGTCTGAAGAAGTTCCATCTCATATTGATGTGGAACCTCTTATGCTCCAGCTTACACCCATTGCTCCTTGGCCTATCATTAGATGATATTGAGAAGAGACTGGGTCCATCCTCCTGAAACTGACCCTTCACATATTTATAAACATTAATGAGGTCACCCCTCAGTCTCCTTTTATTCCAGGCTAAAGAGACCCAGCTCCCTCAGCCTTTCCTCATAAGGGAGGTGTTCTGCTTCCCTCATCATCATCATGGCTCTGCACTGCATATTCTCCAGGAGTTCTGAGTCCTTCTTGAACTGAGGGGCCCAGAACTGGACGCAATATTCCAGATGCAGTCTCATCAACACAGAGTATAGAGGAAGGAGAATATCTCTTAATCTGTAATCACTCCAGAACCTCAATGGTCTTCTTGGCCACAAGGACACATTGCTGGCTCATGGTCATCCCGCTGTCCACTAGCACTCCCAGGTCCCTTTGTCCAACAGTTAAGTCCACAATCTATACTGGTACCTAGGGTCGTTCTTGCCCAGATGTAAAACTCTACACTTGCTCTTTTCATATTTCATTACATTTCTCCCTGCAAAAGTCTCTAGTCTGTCCAGGTTCCACTCTGCTGGGAGACCCACTCGGCCAGCAACCCACAGTCCAGAAGGTTCCTTAAGTGCATTGCTGACAATTTCTTGATGCAGATGGTGGAAGAGCCCACTAGGAGAGGAACACTGCTGGATCTTGTCCTCACCAACAAGGCGGGTCTAGTTGAAGCAGTGAAGGTTCGGGGTTGCGTCGGTTGCAGCGACCATGAGATGGTGGAATTCAGGGTCTCATGTGTCAGGAACAGAATAGCTACCAGAACCACAACCCTGGACTTCAGGAGGGCCAACTTTGGCCTTTTCAAGCAATTGGTAGAAGAAATCCCATGGGACAGGGCACTGGCAGGTAAAAGGATACCTGGTTAACATTCAAAGACTGCTTTCTTGAAGCACAAAACAAGAGCATTCCAACAAGAAATAAGTCAAGGAAAGGAGACAAAAGACCTGTGTGGTTAACCAGGGAACTACTAGGCAAACTGAAGAGCAAGAAGCAAACCTATAGATCATGGAAGTAAAGGGTGGCCCCTTTGGGGTGATTATAAGGCTCCAGTGAGAGAATGTA